>OY986436.1:142772821-143372821 GCA_963920525.1 Dichetophora obliterata | reverse complement strand
CCAGGTTTGTTATGCATAAAGTAGGACGGGCATGATGAGCGATTTATAGAGCGTGATTTTCGTTCATCGAGAGAAGCTCTGCTTCTCAATTGCCTACTGAGCCCAAAGTAACACCTGTGTAGTATACTCTTAAAAGCCACTATTATCACCAACTAAAAGAAGTTGCTTTTTAACTTCATTCTTTCTTATTAATAAACAAAGTACAAAATAAGTAAACAAAACAAAAATCTAAACCACCAACTAAAACAATTAAATCAATAATTTATTGCCAAATAAAAACCCAAAAATTTTCCATTAATAAAGTAAACAATTATATTCTTAATACCCAAGAATCTCAAATTCATGTTCAATGCACTTAGCACTCCTTTTCGTTTTCTTCCGCTAGTTGCTGCATAAGCATGAACGCGACAGCGAGCATTAAGTTACACACACTTATTGCACGAAAACATAATGCAACAACAACAAGCGTTAAATTGAACTTAGCTGTTGACTCTTTTAAAGTCAAGGCTATGAATTCGATTATATTGGCTATTTGAAATTAATATTTTGAGGGGAAGAAAGAATACGACAATACAAAGTAAAATATGATTGGTTAATTTTATTATATTGAAAAACAAAATTAGATATTGGAATTTAAGGAGGAGTATTGGAAATAGTGTTAAGTTATTTTTAAGAAAAATACTGGTAAAATTACTTCATAAATCAGAACATTTTGAAAATAAAGTAGATTCTTGATCACGACTACAGCGGCGAAAGCCAGAGTTTTAATTAAGAATTTCAAAACAGTTCGGCATTCTTGCCATATCCTACAGCAGCACGGTGAGTTCTAATACGCCAAAGTTCATTTCGATTCAGTCATCGAAATAACTTACAAAATTACTTAAGCAAACTTAAAATAACATCAAAGTAGAAGTAGCATTACAAAGCATTCAACTCTACATATTTTTTCAACACTACATGGCGATCCTGCCATTTTCCAACGTATAACACTACATTTGCTTTACTTAAAAAATGTCTTATACATATGCTAGTCCATTTCGCTACTCTTTCTTATATTTCTAGCCACTTTAAATAAATCTTGTATTTTTACCTTCATTTTATTACAAAGTCCTGAATTAATTTGTATATTATTTTTTATGCATTAATCTCATGTATAAAAAGATCTACATATACATGTAAATATTATAAAATTAACTGTTTTTTAATATATATGTGTAATGTATTCATTTCACACGTTAAAAAATTGTCTTTTTTTATTTAAATGAAAAAACAAAAAATCCCCCCCCCCCCAAGATTCATGCCTGCCCCCTCTGTCTTCTTGGTCTGGCTACAGGCCTGTCTATCACTCAAGTAGTGTTGATCTCCTAGATACCCTCTGTTACAGAATTAATGAGGACTTAAGAAACATTTATCAGTGGGCAATTAGCAATGGACTCCAACTAAATGCTGCCAAATCTTATATTCTCCCTATCTGTAAGAATAAATCTTTCCTTAATTTATTTAATATAAATTTAAATTCCAATATTTCGTTTTTCGTTGAAAAACATCATCAGGGAAAACACTAAAATATATACAATAATTACAAATTACAATATAATCACATGACATAATATTTAAAATACATGAACTTACAAAAATTAAATAAATATACTGAATTTTACATTGATTTTTTTAAAAAAACATTTGAGAAACGATATGACAAAAAACATAAGAACATCTAGCATAAATAAACAACACTTGACGACGGACTTTGATGACTAATTATTGTTAGTTTTGTCTTATAATGTTTTGTTTATTTGTTTGCTCTTTATTTATTAGGTGTCTGTAGATGTGAGCGCAATTGTCCGTGTCAGTCTTAAAATTCAATCTCAATTGTTTAGGGACGTTAATAATGTGTAGCATTTCAAGCATGTATCGTCTCCTATAATTTTTCTCTTGTTGCAGAACTTTTGTTTTGCCAAAATCAGGAGCGTGTCCAGACTTCGTACAATGGGCTGCTAATGCTGTTTTTTGTTCTAAAGGTTTGTCCAGTGCTTTAAAGTCTGACTTATGTCCTGCTATTCTCGTCCGTAATTTAGTTTTTGTTGTTCCAACATATACCTTTTCGCATAAATTGGATCCGTCACCTTTGCACGGAATTTGATATATCAAATTCGATTTGTCCTGCTTGTCAAGATTACATTTAGTGTTCGTGTAAAGAGTTTGTAAAGTGTTTGATGTTTTAAAAGCTATTCTAAACTGGTCCTTATTAAAAATGTTGGACTTTTTAAACTTCTCTGAAAAACCGGGAATATATGTCATGCTTTTATAAGTTTTAGGGGGGTCGTTTGTCGTCACTTTTTCGTTTACTGTTCTTTCTTTATGTTTAACAATTTTTTTAATTAAATATTCCGGAAAGCAGTTTTTCTTTAAAATATCTTTAATTTTAATCGCATTGTCCTTATGGAATTTTTTGTCACTTATTTCGAAAACCCGGGTTGTAAAATTTTTAGCTGTATTAATTATTATATTTTTTGGATGTTTTGAGTGAAAATTAATTATTCGTCCTGTTGCCATTGGTTTTTGATACCAATTTATTTCTATTTTATTGTTTTTTCTCATAAGTAATGTGTCAAGATAAGGTAGTTTATTGTCAGTTTCATTTTCTAAAGTGAACTTTATTCTCCTATGGTATGAATTTAGTGCGTTTAAAGTGTTTTGGATTTGGTCATATCTAACTATCGCAAAAAGGTCGTCTACATATTTGGTAACTAATTTTGGTTTCACTTGGAGATCGTCTAAACATTTATCTAAAAGGTCTTCCATTACTACGTCCGCTACTATTGGTGATGCAGGTGATCCCATGGCCGTGCCTCGTAGTTGTAAATAAATTTTGTTGTCATATTTTAAATATCTAGCGTCTTTTATACAAAGTAATAAAATGTCAGAAAATTGTTTTTTGGTCAAATTTGTGTATTTTTCTATTATTGTCCATTTTCTTTCTATTGTTTTTATAGCGAAGTCAACTGGGATACTAGGGAAAAGTGATACTACGTCGAATGATATTAGTCTCTCATCGTCTGAAATGTATATGTTATTAAGTTTGTTCTTTAGGTCCAGTGCGTCTTTTATGTTGTACTTAGATGTTACCGTTAACTTATTCAATATTTTCACTAAATATTTGCTGAGTTCGTGTGTTGGAGAGTTGATGGACGAGCAAATTGGTCTCAATGGCATGTTCGGTTTGTGCAGCTTTGGTAGTCCATATATTCTTGGTGCCGTTGCAGTAGTTGTTGTCATCTTTAATTTTTCATAGTCCGAGATCAAATTATTTTTGAATAGAATGTCGACTAAATTGTTATTTTTCTGTTGCAAAGCCGTTGTTGGGTCCCTTTTAACTTCCTTGTATGTTGCAATGTCTCTTAATAAAATTCTAATTTTCTTGTCGTAATCCACTTTTTTCATCGCTACAGTTTTGTTTCCCTTGTCTGCATTCACAATTATAATGTCTTTATTTTCTTTGAGGAATCGTCTAGTTTTGCCCACTGTATCTAAGATCAGCTTGTCTCTTGTGTCCAAATGTATGCGTGTTACATGGTTTTCCATCAGTGTAGTCAGTTTTACTCTCGCCGTTTCTTGTGATTCTTTGTCTTTGTTGGTTTGTACGAAATCTTCACCTTCCGCAATGCATGTTAGTGTTGAAAAGTTTTGTTTCGTTGTGGGAAGAGCGTATTTTGGTCCCAGAGAAAGAAGCCATTGAGTCTCTTTTGGTATGTCTGTATTTGTTGTGTTGATAAACCACTCCGTTTCGTTTTCGTTGATATTGAGTTTTCTTTTTTGTTTCTCTAAAATTTTATTGAATTTGTTTTGATGTGTTTGTTTAATTTGACTCAAAGTCTCTGGACACGCTCCTGATTTTGACAAAACAAAAGTTCTGCAACAAGAGAAAAATTATAGGAGACGATACATGCTTGAAATGCTACACATTATTAACGTCCCTAAACAATTGAGATTGAATTTTAAGACTGACACGGACAATTGCGCTCACATCTACAGACACCTAATAAATAAAGAGCAAACAAATAAACAAAACATTATAAGACAAAACTAACAATAATTAGTCATCAAAGTCCGTCGTCAAGTGTTGTTTATTTATGCTAGATGTTCTTATGTTTTTTGTCATATCGTTTCTCAAATGTTTTTTTAAAAAAATCAATGTAAAATTCAGTATATTTATTTAATTTTTGTAAGTTCATGTATTTTAAATATTATGTCATGTGATTATATTGTAATTTGTAATTATTGTATATATTTTAGTGTTTTCCCTGATGATGTTTTTCAACGAAAAACGAAATATTGGAATTTAAATTTATATTAAATAAATTAAGAAAAAAATCTGACCTATAGCTCGTTTAACTACCAATAATCTAATATAAAAAAGGTCAAAAATTTAATAAATAAATCTTTCCTTAATAACATTTCTGACCTCTACATTGGCTTAAATAAGCTAAGTGTTGTGTCAAAAATTGTAAATTTGGTACTTACATGTTTAAACGATGAAGCATTCTTGTATGTCGATGACATAATAGTATTTGGATGCAGCCTTCAACACCACAATAACAATTTAATAAAAGTTTTTGAAAGACTATCTAAATACAACCTCAAATTAAATGCAGCCAAAGGTAAATTTCGAAGACCAGAAGTAGTTTATTTGGGACATTTAATTACACAACAAGGTATAAAAACAGACCCTGCCAAATTTGAATCAATTAGAAATTATCCTATACCAAAAAACGCATATGACGTGCGATGATTTGTAGCTTTTTGTAACTACTATAGACGATTTATACAAGACTTTCCAAAAACGGCACAATGTTTAATTACATTACTAAAGAAAAATCAAATTTTCAAGTGGACGGAAGAATTTCAATCTTCTTTTGAAGCTTTAAAACAAAAATTAATAGCACCACCTATCCTACAGTACCCCGACTTTTCAAAACCATTTATCTTAACGACAGACGCTTCGAATTTTGCCCTCGGAGCAGTATTATCTCAATGCGAAATAGGACAAGATCTACCGATATCATACGCAAGTAAATCTCTACAAAAACATGATATCAATAAATCCATAATTGAGAAAGAACTTCTAGCAATACATTGGGGAATAAATTTTTTTAAACCCTATCTCTACGGACAGAAATTTATTGTGGTCACAGACCATAGTCCCCTAGTTTCTATGTTAAAGAAAGGCACAAAGTTTACGTGGTCGGAAGAACATCAAATAGCTTTCAACACATTGAAAGACACTGTTGCAAGAACCTTGGTTGAGCAAGTAATTCTAAAATATGGCCACTTTCAAGTGTTGAAATCAGACAACGGCACTGAATTCAAAAATGAACTAATGCGCAAAATATGCAAGCTTATTATATATAGGCTCTCTCGAAAGTAACCACAGGGTGCTAAACAAAGTTTTATTGACAACAGCTACTGACCACGAATGGGACAAGTGGATCCCATACTTCGCATCAGTATACGGAAAACTAGCGTCATTACCAAATGATATTTACAATTCACAAACAAGGTTTTATGATTTCGAAAGTTACCTGAGCGAGATGCGTACTAGGTTGAATTTTGCTCTAAATAAGGCAAAAGAAATGCTCATACGAGCTAAACAAAAGCGTACTAATAAGAATTTGGACTACACAAATACACTAAGACCAGAAATAGGATATTTAGTTTTACTTAAAATAGAAGATAGGAATAAACAACAATTACCGTATAAGGGCCCATGTAGAATATTAGATAGATTAGGAGTTAATACTGTAATAGATTATAATGGAGTACATAAGAAAGTACACAATAACCAACTAAAACCATATAAGGCAATAATTTAATACTTTAGCAAGATATTTAGTCAAATACATTGAAACCAAAAAATATTATATTACACTACATCATATATGTATATTTACCATATTTTAATACTATTTTATTACATATATTTCGAGAAAAGATGACGCGTTTAAGAAAAATTATTGTAACCCCTATTTTTTTCTCTTAAGGATGAGGGTGTAGTGTGCTCTCATTATACACACTGCCGACCCTAAGTTTCGTTGTCATAAACAGCAACATATTGAGTGACTAATAAGTTAGCACTGCATTATCGGCGTGTGCTGCACTCAGTGCATGCGAATATTTTCATTACTCACTCAATCTTGTTGACCGTGCCAAATAATCATTCGTCAAACCAAAAATATGTAATTTGAATCCTTTCGATGATTCAAATTCAATATGCAAGAACGAAACGCAACATAGGCTATAAATATATTAACTAACTAGAGAAGTATGACCATATTTTAAGACTACTAAGTAAGTTTTGTAAAAATGTTATAAAAGAGCCGAGATGGCCAACAATAAAGCAGACTTTAATTAACTACACAAGCTGGCAGATCTCTGCTTTGCTTAGCTTATTTTAAACGTCTCTGTTTGCCTTGGGAATAGTTCAAGTCGGCAAACACTGCAGCCTATAGCGAAGGCAAACTCTGCCGCTATAACACAATAATACGATCCTGAATATATCTTAACATGGCGATACTAAATATAATATAACACAATGGTGCAGGAGCTTCATAAGCAAGCACGCAAAAATTTTATAAGGCGACACGTTGTAACCAAGAGTATAGACGATCTTTGGCAAGAAGATCTTGTTGAAATGGGCTCTTATTCAAAGTACAACAAAGGCTATCGGTTTATTTTAACAGTAATAGATACATTTTCAAAGTTTGCTTGGATTGTTCCCGTAAAATCCAAAGGTAGTGAAGATATTACTAATGCAATGATATCCATTTTTTCGCTAAAGAGGATCCCAAAAAACTTGCAAACAGATAATGGCAAAGAGTTTTATAATAAAACATTTCAAAATCTAATGAAAAAACATAATATAAAACACTTTTCTACATAAAGCATCATGAAAGCCTCTTTTGTAGAACGATATGATAGGACCATAAAAGGTATGATGTGGAAAAAATTTAGCTTACAAGGGAATTATCAATCGATAAATATTTATAAAGATTTAATTAATGAATATAATAACAAAAAGCATAGAATCATTGGAATGGCTCCAAAGTCGGTCAGCACAAGAAATGAAGGCTCTATACAAAAACAAGCTTATAATCATCCTAAAATTTTTAAAAAAGGTAAACTAAAAATTGGCGACCACGTTCGAATTAGCAAATATAAGCATATTTTTGCAAAAGGATATACTTCAATCTGGACAACTGAAGTTTCTAAAATTCGCTCCATACGAAACACAAACCCTGTAACATATTTATTAGACGACTATAAAGGAAACCCTATTCTTAGCGGATTCTATCAACATGAAGTAATGAAGACACATTTTCCGAATACGTACTTGATTGAAAAGGTTATTAAAACAAAGGGGCAGCAAGCTTACGTTAAATGGTTAGGATTTTCCAGCCATCATAATTCTTGGATTAATAAAGATGAACTAAACACCTAAAATAATAAAGATAAATACCTTTACTTAATAAAGAAAAACATTTTATTTTTTAATAAAGAAAATTTGGTTGGCTTTTTTTTAAGTTGATTCTTTAAAAGACGTTTTTTTCTACAGCATATGAGCTATCTTCATCTTCTCCAGAGCTTTCATATAAGTTGCTGTTGTAGAAACCGAAATTTATATTTTCCTTCTTCTTCTTTTTAACTAGTAAGGAAAATATGCCGTGCATATCTTTGGTTTTCAGTAAATTGTATGGAGTATCATTTAAGTAGTCCATCTGATTCTTAGAAATAATCAGAAATCTTTTCGGTAAATAAATGTAAAATTCTTTATTTACAAGACATCTGATACTTTCGCCATATTTTCTATCTATTCTCTCGATTCTGTTGACTTCATATGGGAAGTTTAGTTCCATATCCTTTATAGGTAAGTAATTAATACTAGGATTTTGGAAAAGATTTTGTAGACTGGCTTTCATCATTTTATTCTGTTAACTTCACGCTGTGATAGGTACTTTTAAACTGATTATTAATATTCTAAAAATGAACTTATTAAGCATATTGTATCATGTTATTGATTGATTTCTTATCAGTTGTCGTTATTTACATCCAGATATTTGGTAATATCTTATCAGTTGCGGTTATTTACATCCGGTTATTGGGATAATTTCTTGTCAATTGCGGTTAAATGCGTATATAAAATCATAACTTTTTATGATGAATGCATGTATATATGTATGTAAGCATATATGTATATATACATGGATACATATGAAATATTACAGGATATGATAAAATACTATGGTATGTCAGGAGAAGTTAGAAAGAATAGTAAATATGTATGACTATATGATTCTAATTTTATAGAGACATAAATAGAAAACTATGATAAGAGCGATTTAGTTGTATTACATTCTTCAGTAAAATATGTATTGGGGGCAACTTTTAAGAAGTCATGATAAATACTGCACTTGTCATGCACAGTGGAAAACTTTACAAATAATAAATGCTATAGTTTTGGATATTATGTTGCAGGTGTTTCTAGCCGCAGAAGTAGGGGTTAGAATACAAATTTTTTCTCTTAATAGAGGTTAACAAATGCCCACAAACATACCAACATTTGAGTTTAGTCACAATCAGCATATAAAAATTGAGGTTACTGGTGGTATGATATCGTTAGTTGGTACAGTCTATGAAGGTGGTTATAAAGATACAAACGTATACTCATTCAAATCATCATGCATTTTCCGTGAAGTAGATGGATTTTTTGGAGGTATGGATAAAATACTTGGTAAGTACTGCAGTCCGTCCGTATCATAAAAATCACACAAAAATCCACACCCAAAAGAAAAATTTGAATGACGAGAGTGAAACTATCAAATTAGTTGGTGGTGGTGGTGGTAGCTCAGTTGACCGCTCATTTGAAGAAGAGGATTATTAGATTAGACTATAAATCTGAGCGTCAACTCTTATCATGTCATTTTAAAAAATATATCGTCGACAAAAGAACACATCTGTTAGAGAAAAAAAAAAATGAAAAATAATTTCATCATATTACTCACATATTTTTGTATTGTACAAGTATTTTCAGCTACAGTACCAATTGATTTGAGTGAAAATGAATTTAAAAATACCGAGTTTGCTGTAAAATTACCTAATAATGATACTGTAAGAATACAACTAAATTTTAAAATTTTAAAGTTTAGTAAAGATCTAAATGGAAACGCTGAGTCAGCAACAGCAGTAGAACCTCAGTCGGTTGGAGAGGAAGAGCGTCAGCCGCCTATAGATCAATCGTTTACAGTTGATGAGGCTATTGAGGCATTTAGGCAAGACTTAGTTAAAAAGGAACAAAATATTGCCGGAATTATTGAAAGTTCACAACCATTTTACAGGCATTCTCAACTGTAATACAAGGATAATATAAAATTGAGAATTCGCTGTACATATGATAGCAATTACTTGAAACGTCGATTAAATATATCGTGTTTTGAATATCGTCAAGTTGAATACGAGAGATTTTTAAGTAAAGGATAATACTACTTTCCGTTCAGATCTGACATTAATCAACATTCAAGATTACAAACACGATTTGGAAATGGAAATATACTAAAATTTTATCATTCAGTTACAAATTTGCAATCATCATGATAAGAGGTCTTAATTATCTGAGCACAAAATTCTTTTACAAAAATAAATAGTTCGACTAGATGAATATGCAATATATAAAATAAAAACGTCTAAATTTGGTGATTGTTATGGACATGACGAGTTTTTGTAATGAACTGATGATCGATATCCATTTAATATAATTTAAGTACTAAATAACAACACAAATTGTTTTATAATTTTAGATCTTTATTTATAAACTTCTTCAGGAGTAATACATTTTGTTCAGCACAGATAAAATGTTTCTTATGATAGCTACAAGCATTTATTGCTTGACCATTTTAATACAGAGTCTCTAAATTTGGACAGTTTAAATCATCTAGGTTATGATAAATAATTTCATCTTTAAGCAAATTTTTAATCCACTTAATTTTTTCTAAACCTTTAACATAACAAATAAAATTTTTATCCTTAATATATGCTATGTAATATTCTATAATATTTGCCAAAGTTGAATTGCCATCTTCCCATTTTAGCCCATGATGATTATTAATGGTATTCATTAAAATTTGTTAAGTCCTGCTAAACTGCTAAATTGTTAAAGTTAGCAGCTGTTGATGTGAACATACCTGCTAAGACATTTTATAATCAAGTGCTAAACTGATATGTAAAAATCATCTGGAAGACTTCTACAGCTTAAAATTGAAAAAACTGAATTATTACAAAATCAAACGACGGGGTTTATTTGCACTTATCTAATAAATAAATAATAAAGCTTAATGAAATAGAAATATAAGTTTCTTACTTCAGCCATTTATAAATTACAAATATTTTGCAAAAATTGTTTGCAAATGTTAATTTGACAACTTTCAATGTAGCAATAGATCTGTGGTTTTAATAACCCGTGTAACCAGTACTCAGTACCAAAAAATGTATTTTTATTTTTATATTACAGTGCGTTAACACTTTTGATACATTTGCTACTCAGAAACTTTGAAATGTCTTAAATCTCTACCAACATCTTTACAAAGATTTCACTTTTTTATTAAAAAAGGGAAGTTTTTAGACTTTGAAGCTGCAAATCATAAATAATTTGGTACTTGTTAAAACTCATTCACAAAACGATTCATCACTACACTCAATAACTTTGACGTTTCAGACTTAACAATGGTATCTGCTAAACAAAAACACGGTGCTGAGCTTGTTAACTTGATAACAAGCTGCTAAGTCTTTTCCCAAACAAAATTTTGACAGGAGTTAACAAATTTGTTAAGTTTAGCAAGTTAGCAGGGCTTAACAAATGTAGTGAATACCATTATTATAAAGCCAATTATACGAAACTTTTTCTCTTGATGTCAGCATAGAATATTGAAGACGCGGTTTAATTATAAATGTTTGAACTTATGAATCCACTAAAATACTCATCTCTTTTACACTAAATTCATTATTGATGTAGAAACCTTGAACATCTATAACTAAAATTCTATCCTCAGACATTGTCAAGTGTTATGTAGACTTCGATGTTGACTGAAGAAAACTTGTTAAAATTTGAACTTTTAAATTATAATAAAAGTTTTTTATATTCAAAGCATCATCCCATGAAACATCAATAAAGGAGCATTCACATGTTTCAGGACCACAAGTTGTTTCATCCCTTGACCATACACAATTATTTTGGATATACTAACATTCTTGTTATAATTGATTTTTCTTTTTCCTTTTACCATTTTAATTATATTCTTTGCTTTGTTACTAGAGATTTTTAATCTAACTTTTAATTCGTTTGCATAATCATCTATGTTGTAGACTTTACTGTTATCTTTTGTTAAAACGACTGGCAGAGTTGGTAATTTACCAAAACTAATTCAAAAGGTGAGTAACCAGTGTCTATATATGCAGTCGTGTTATATGCAAATGTGTAGTACGAAATCCATTTATCCCATTCCCCATCATCTGCGAAAGAAAGAAGATACTCATTGAGAACTCTGTGGTTTCTCTCAAGTGCTCCTATTGTTTCATGATGGTAAGGTGCTGAAAAGATTTGTTCTGTTTTTAACAAGTTGCACACATTTCTTAATAGTTAATTTGTAAACTCAGTTCCTCTATCAGACTTTAAAACTTTAAAACAACCGTATTTTAAGATTAATTCCTCCAACAATGTCGTTGCAATCGACTTTGCGTCTTTTGTTTCAATTGGGTAAGCAATGACAAATGTACTCAGATCACATTGCATTGTGAGTATGTATCGGTAACCGTTTGAAATTCTAAGTGGTTCCACTGTGTCTATAGAAATTGTTTCGAAACTAGTCGTTGAAGTGTCTGTTACGTTCATTTTTTCTTTTATATGTTTTGTTTGTTTATTTCGAGCTAAATGTTCACATTTATTAATGTAAGTTTTTACCATCTGTCGTATACGCTTCCATACATAGCGCTGTTTTAATTTTTGTATGGTTTTTCTAATTCCTAAATGTCCGCCTTGTGGTGAATCATGGAATTCTGTAATTAATTTATTTTGTATGGATTTATTTGATATTCTTTGCGGGGTTTTATATATTAATACATTTAGCTATTTTCTTAATTCTTGTTTCATTTCTTGCTGCAGCTTGTTAAATAAGTTCTTAAATTCTTTTTCATCCATGGATTTAAATATTATATCTTCTTCATCTAGCGCTAGTTCTTTTATATTTAAATTATTCATTTTAGATACTAATTTCTTCAGGATCGGCTCTAGAGTCGCTGAATTATCATTAGATCTTGCATGCATACTATTACTTTGATTTATTTTTGATGATAGCTTCATCGAGTTCGAATCGCTACATAGCACGTGCACAATATCATTTAATATATTGATACTAGTATCATTTTTATTCATATTTTTATCGCTTATTTCAAATTTTAATTTACGTACGTTTTTTATATCGCTAATTGATGTGCAATTGATGTGCAATCATATAAAGTGTTCATGACGCTCCTGTTGAGATGCATTTTCATCATTTGCAAGTTCTTCTTGCTTCTTTTTATATCCCCTTGTTATTAAAATGGCTTTTTTTAGACTGCTCGTTTCTTCAGTTGGTATCATAGTTTTTTAAATATCCGAATCTATCTTTATTCGTGATAAAGCATCTGCATTTGTATTAATTTTTCCTTGTTTGAAAACTATAGTGAAATTATAATCAGATAAGTCTAGTGAAAAAAGTGAAACTAGGGGTCTATGGTCTGTGACCACAATAAATTTCTGTCCGTAGAGATAGGGTTTAAAAAAAATTTATTCCCCAATGTATTGCTAGAAGTTCTTTCTCAATTATGGGTTTATTGATATCATGTTTTTGTAGAGATTTACTTGCGTATGATATCGGTAGATCTTGTCCTATTTCGCCTTGAGATAATACTGCTACAAGGGCAAAATTCGAAGCGTCTGTCGTTAAGATAAATGGTTTTGAAAAGTCGGGGTACTGTAGGATAGGTGGTTCTATTAATTTATGTTTAAAGCTTCAAAAGAAGATTGAAATTCTTCCGTCCACTTGAAAATTTGATTTTTCTTTAGTAATGTATTTAAACATTGTGCCGTTTTTGCAAAGTCTTGTATAAATCGTCTATAGTAGTTACAAAAAGCTACAAATCATCGCACGTCATTTGCGTTTTTTGGTATAGGATAATTTCTAATTGATTCAAATTTGGCAGGGTCTGTTTTTATACCGTGTTGTGTAATTAAATGTCCCAAATAAACTACTTCTGGTCTTCAAAATTTACCTTTGGCTGCATTTAATTTGAGGTTGTATTTGGATAGTCTTTCAAAAACTTTTATTAAATTGTTATTGTGGTGTTGATGGCCGCATCCAAATACTATTATGTCATCGACATACAAGAATGCTTCATCGTTTAAACCTGTAAGTGCCAAAGTCAGAATTCTTTGAAAACTATTTGAGGATATAGTTAATCCAAAGGGTAATCTTTTGAAATGGTAATGGCAATCATTTGTCGAGAAAGCAGTCAAAGGTCTTGCATTTTTATCTAAAGGAATTTGATGGAAAGATGCTCTACCTAATTTGTCCAAAACGTCCTCGATTCTAGTCAATGGGAATTTATCGTTTATTATTTTTTTATTTAATTGTCTGAAATCAACTACTAAATGCCACTTTTTTGTGTCATCACTACTTTTTTTTGGTACGAGTAGTAAAGGTGAATTATACGGGCTTACTGATGGTTCAATTATGTCGTTTTGTAATAATTTTTCTACTTGTGTGTGAATTTCCGTATTATGCACGTGAGGTAATCTGTAATTTGTAATGTAAGTTGGTGTGTTGTCTATTGTTGAAAGATTTTGTGTGTAAAAATTGTTGACTGTTAATTGTTCTTCTTCCAAATGAAAAATATTTTGATATTTCTCAAAAATATTTATTAATGGGTGATTTTGGTTTATGTTGAGTTCTTTTAAAACTTTTTTAAATCTTTGTTCGTCGGTCTCGTGATTTTGTTTAATATAAAAATAGTTTGAAAGTGGTTCTATTTTTGGTGTTACTTTCTTTATTTTTACTTCTGTATCATTTGAGTTTAATATTCTGACGTGATATTTTCCGTTGGCTGGTATTATTGAATTAGCTAAAAATACTCCTTTTTGGATTTCTTCGTTTAATATTTCGCTATCTTGATTTATGTTTAAATAAATGGGTTCTATAATTTCTGTGCGTGGTGGTATACGTATTATGTCGTATGCGTTTTTATTTAAATATAGTGGTGTAATTATGTCTGTGTCTTTTAATGCAAGTGTCAAAGTTTGTGTTTCGTAGTCAATTTTGCACATGTGTTTTGATAGAAAATCCCTACCTAAAATACCGTCGGTGTGTATGGGAAAATCGCTGTCTACTACTTGAAAAGTGTGAGGTAAAGTGAATGAGTTAAAATTTAGTTCTAATATTGTTGCTTCTAACTTAAAAGTTTCCTCGTCTGTTATTCCTGATAGTTTACATCTTTTTTCTGTATTAATTTCTATGTCTATATTTTCAATTTTGCAGATTGAAATATATGCACCCGTATCTATTAAGAATTTAAAATTGCTTTTCAAGTTATTACATTTTACAATTATGTAATTGGTCGTGTTATCCGATATTGTATATATGTTTAATTTCGCTGTCCCGGATGATCTTTTATCATGACCTCCGAGCGATCTTCGTTTCCCTGTTCATCATTGCTGTAAACATACATTCTGCTATTATTTTAAGGTCATCGTTTAGTCCGTTCTTAAAGATTGTAAGTGCAGAAGATTCGTTCATCTTCATAATCAAATTTCTTTGTTCATCATTAGCTTCAGGTCTTAAGTCACTGATCTGTAAATTATTTAGTTCAGACGTTAAATTTAATAGTTTGTCTTTAAAATTAGTTACTGTGTTATTCCGTTGTGTCAATGCTGAAAGTTGTGTGTGTATTTGTGTTGTAGTTAAGTTGCTTTTGTATGAATTCGTAAGAGCTTCTTTAAGTTTAATGAAAGTATCTATGTTTGTTATGTATGCTAATGTTGTTTTTACATTGGAATTCAATTTAACGTTGACTACAATATTTATTACTTTCTTCTTGTTTTCCGTTGTGTAAGTTCCGTCTATTAATTCTACTATTGCACAATGGTCCAGCGGACACATTTTTGTGGCAGTAAATAAAAAAAAAATTTAAAGTTTGGTATAAAAACTATATAAGCTTAACAGTGATAGTCTAAATATTATAAAACCATATATAATTTTTTAGATGTGGCAACACTTTCCGATTATTACGCTCTGGAAGTTGTCAATATGTGAACACATGTTTTTGACATGATGTCCATAAAATAAAAGTGCAACAAAAGTTGAAATATTTGGAAAATTTATAAATACATAACTAAATTTTAGTATGGAAAGTCATCATCAAGGTAAATTTGACATTAAATATGGAAATTTTTTTAGTTATATGTTGTAATTTTAAAGGATAGACTATTTTAATGTGCAGGTATTTTTGATTTAGTTTAAGAATCGTGTTTGTGTTTCGTAGACAAAAAGTAATGATATTGTCAGGTATTGTCAAAGTGTTATATATGTGGTGAAAGGTTGAAATGTACACTTAAAGGTGCTTATTGATTTACCTGCATCCATTTGCAGCAATTTAATATATCGGTCTATTTCAGAACCACTTAAGATAAAAAATTCAGAAATTTTGCAAATTTGGTTGGAGAACTCAGGAAACGTTGGTTACCATTTGAATTGGTTTCTCCAAAAACTTGACATACAACATAAAAGTGAAGAAAATATCAATAAAATAAAAAAAAAAATTCCAATTTATGTGCGTTTATAAAAAGGTATTGGAATAAATGCAACCGAAATCTGAAAGGTTTTAAAAATTTGCATAGCCGTTGGTTATTAAACGATACTGATTTCACAGCTTGTGGAAAATGTTCAGGATTGCAAAGTAAAAGGGGACGGCCCCGGCTGAACTACACAGATGGAAAAACTCGAGTGAAAAGAAAACTCGCTTCCGAGCTTGCATCCAAGCAAAACAATGAGACCATGTTAATTGTTCATGCTGCAAGTGCGTCAGCCAGAACCGCTCACAATAACGATTTGGCATTTGTATTAAAAGAAACTTTATTGTCTCCTTCAAGACCAACAAAAATAAGAAAAAAATTGACTTCTGAAAATAGTAAGCCAATTGCTCTTAGTCCTGATGAAGCTTTGGCTTTTCATTTGGAACATGACTTTAGCAAATCTCAATATGTAAATAGTCGATTATTAAACAAATCTAGAAATTGTGATATCTATCCACCTTATAATAAACTAATTGAAGCAAAGCTGCAGTGTAGACCCGAGGGTATATTGGTTACGGAAACATCTGCAAGTGTTCCATTGCAAAAGCTTTTGGACCATACAGCTAACCGAATTCTCTTGATGCAAAAAAATATGCTAAAGGAATTTTTAAATATAGAGGAAGTGAAACTAATTGTTAGCTACGGGTTTGACGGTTCTACAGGACAAAGTATGTTTAACCAGAAGTTCCATCAGGATAATCCTGAATCTTTTGATAGATCGATTTTTGTTACTTCAGTGATACCGTTACAATTAATTGAGATGACCGGAAATATTATTTGGGTAAATCGTGCTCCTCAATCAATACGGTTCTGTAGACCGTTAAAGGTGGAATTTGTAAAAGAAACAAAGCAACATATTTTGTCTGGAAAAAATCATATTGATTTTGAAATAACAAACTTGAACCCGATGGACTGGTTCATAGATAGTAATAGAAAAATTGTAGTAAGTTATGACTTACACATGACATTAATTGATGGGAAAGTTTTGAATATACTTACTGATACAAAATCTTCTCAATCCTGTCCAATATGCGGCGCAAATCCTAGACAGTTTATGTCAATAACTGATCTCAAGTCTTCTGTTTTTCAACCTAAGCCCAATGCTCTTAAATATGGGGTTAGCCCACTCCATGCTTGGATAAGGTTCCTTAATTTATTTTAAACATTTCCTATAGAATTGACTTAAAAAAATGGCAAATACGAACACTATCAGAAAAAGAAATTTTTAAAAACAGAAAGGTTTTAGTTCAAAAAACATTCTGGGAGCAAATGGGCCTGCACATAAGTAAACCTAAATCGGATGGGAGTGGAACATCCAATAATGGAAACACGGCTAGAAAAGCGTTTGCTAACACTGAGTTTATGCATTAATAACAGATATTGATAATGATTTTTTGAAAAATTTACATGTTATATTAGCATCTATTTCATGTGAATTTCAAATAAATACAAAAAAGTTTCAAAATTTTTGCAAAATGACGGCTGATATATATTATAGTAAATATAATTGGTATCCCATGTCAGCAACCGTACATAAAATTTTGGTTCATTCCTCGCAAATAATAGAATCATCTGTAGTTCCAGTTGGTTGCCTTGGAGAAAATGCTTCAGAGTCCAGAAATAAATTCTACAAAAAAGATCGCATTGCACATGCAAGAAAAAATACTAGGATAAATAATCTCACAGATGTTTTCAACAGAGCTCTCGATTCCTCCGACCCTTTACTTTCGAGTCTCTGCTTGAATGAAAGAATGAAATCATGTAAAAAACAAAAACTGTTGCCAGAAGTTATTGCACTTTTGGAATCACCTAATTTCGAACAGACTACTTTATTACCACAAACATCACAACATTTTTCTAAGGATGTTGCTAGTGACTCTGATGACGATTTAAATTCTTTATTACCACATACATCACAACATTCAAATGAAGAAGCAAGTGATTCTGATGAAGATTTCAATGAGCTCTCACTCTATTCATTTGAGTTAGATATGGCTGATGACGCTTCAGACTAATCGTAAGGTAATTCAATATTAAAATATATATGCATTAATATATTTTTATTTATCAGGAATTTGGAAAAAGTTTAATAAAAATGCTGAAGTCTTTATAAATTATAAGAATTAAATTGGTTTTAATTTTGTTTTGGCTTTTTTATCCATACATATTATATGTTTATTTACTTTTTAAAAATAAAATTAATAATGACAACAATTTTTATCATAAAACTTTAAGATAAGACATCTGGTGGTGGGCCATTCCCATTTTTGGCTTACAAATAAATAACGATTCCATATCTTCATTGAATATTAATTAGTCATATTGATTTCAATATATATATTGGTCTCCAGGATTTTGGTTTGTATGGGAGGTGGGCGTGTCCGTTAGCGGATGATGCCCATTTTCGGTACATGTCTTTGTTTTCATGTAATATTCACACATACCAAATATTGTTGTGAGAGCTCTATTACAACTCACTTTATAGAGTATTTAAAATAATGGGCGTGGTAGTGAATCGAACACGCCCATTTCAAAGATATTTCATAAATACAGTACCAGAAGTAAATGTGCGAAGTTAGGGCACTCTATGTGGCTTGTTTGATTTAATGCCACAAAAATCGGGTTTCTGGACCATAGTGTATTGTTAAGAATGCATTGAGTTCTTTATAATTTCCGTTAAAACCCGGAACGGTTTTTAAAATTAATTCAATGTTAAAGTCAGACATGATTTCTTTCTTTTCTGTCGAATGTTTTAACAAAAAATTTGTAGTTTCATTTATTAGTACATGGAATCGTTCACTCAATTGATTTGCTTTCTTTCTGTTTAACTATACTTAAAAAGCATACTTCATATATAAATATTTTAATTTTAACTGAACAGTCTCCTCGCTGTAATTACGATTGGAGCATTTATTTTTATTTGTTTTAATCTTACTTATTTCGTACAAAATTTCTTTTAATTTTTCATTAATTGATTAAACGATTTCTTAATAGTATGTTTTAAAATTTTTAATGTTTAATATAAAAGAACTAGCGCTAGATGAAGAAGATATAATATTTAAATCCATGGATAAAAAAGAATTTAAGAACTTATTTAACAAGCTGCAGCAAGAAATGAAACAAGAATTAAGAAAATAGCTAAATGTATTAATATATAAAACCCCGCAAAGAATATCAAATAAATCCATACAAAATAAATTAATTACAGAATTCCATGATTCACCACAAGGCGGACATTTAGGAATTAGAAAAACCATACAAAAATTAAAACAGCGCTATGTATGGAAGCGTATACGACAGATGGTAAAAACTTACATTAATAAATGTGAACATTTAGCTCGAAATAAACAAACAAAACATATAAAAGAAAAAATGAACGTAACAGACACTTCAACGACTAGTTTCGAAACAATTTCTATAGACACAGTGGAACCACTTAGAATTTCAAACGGTTACCGATACATACTCACAATGCAATGTGATCTGAGTACATTTGTCATTGCTTACCCAATTGAAACAAAAGACGCAAAGTCGATTGCAACGACATTGTTGGAGGAATTAATCTTAAAATACGGTTGTTTTAAAGTTTTAAAGTCTGATAGAGGAACTGAGTTTACAAATTAACTATTAAGAAATGTGTGCAACTTGTTAAAAACAGAACAAATCTTTTCAGCACCTTACCATCATGAAACAATAGGAGCACTTGAGAGAAACCACAGAGTTCTCAATGAGTATCTTCTTTCTTTCGCAGATGATGGGGAATGGGATAAATGGATTTCGTACTACACATTTGCATATAACACGACTGCATATATAGACACTGGTTACTCACCTTTTGAATTAGTTTTTGGTAAATTACCAACTCTGCCAGTCGTTTTAACAAAAGATAACAGTAAAGTCTACAACATAGATGATTATGCAAACGAATTAAAAGTTAGATTAAAAATCTCTAGTAACAAAGCAAAGAATATAATTAAAATGGTAAAAGGAAAAAGAAAAATCAATTATGACAAGAATGTTAGTATATCCAAAATAATTGTGTATGGTCAAGGGATGAAACAACTTGTGGTCCTGAAACATGTGAATGCTCCTTTATTGATGTTTCATGGGATGATGCTTTGAATATAAAAAACTTTTATTATAATTTAAAAGTTCAAATTTTAACAAGTTTTCTTCAGTCAACATCGAAGTCTACATAACACTTGACAATGTCTGAGGATAGAATTTTAGTTATAGATGTTCAAGGTTTCTACATCAATAATGAATTTAGTGTAAAAGAGATGAGTATTTTAGTGGATTCATAAGTTCAAACATTTATAATTAAACCGCGTCTTCAATATTCTATGCTGACATCAAGAGAAAAAGTTTCGTATAATTGGCTTTATAATAATGGTATTCACTACATTTGTTAAGCCCTGCTAACTTGCTAAACTTAACAAATTTGTTAACTCCTGTCAAAATTTTGTTTGGGAAAAGACTTAGCAGCTTGTTATCAAGTTAACAAGCTCAGCACCGTGTTTTTGTTTAGCAGATACCATTGTTAAGTCTGAAACGTCAAAGTTATTGAGTGTAGTGATGAATCGTTTTGTGAATGAGTTTTAACAAGTACCAAATTATTTATGATTTGCAGCTTCAAAGTCTAAAAACTTCCCTTTTTTAATAAAAAAGTGAAATCTTTGTAAAGATGTTGGTAGAGATTTAAGACATTTCAAAGTTTCTGAGTAGCAAATGTATCAAAAGTGTTAACGCACTGTAATATAAAAATAAAAATACATTTTTTGGTACTGAGTACTGGTTACACGGGTTATTAAAACCACAGATCTATTGCTACATTGAAAGTTGTCAAATTAACATTTGCAAACAATTTTTGCAAAATATTTGTAATTTATAAATGGCTGAAGTAAGAAACTTATATTTCTATTTCATTAAGCTTTATTATTTATTTATTAGATAAGTGCAAATAAACCCCGTCGTTTGATTTTGTAATAATTCAGTTTTTTCAATTTTAAGCTGTAGAAGTCTTCCAGATGATTTTTACATATCAGTTTAGCACTTGATTATAAAATGTCTTAGCAGGTATGTTCACATCAACAGCTGCTAACTTTAACAATTTAGCAGTTTAGCAGGACTTAACAAATTTTAATGAATACCATTAATAATCATCATGGGCTAAAATGGGAAGATGGCAATTCAACTTTGGCAAATATTATAGAATATTACATAGCATATATTAAGGATAAAAATTTTATTTGTTATGTTAAAGGTTTAGAAAAAATTAAGTGGATTAAAAATTTGCTTAAAGATGAAATTATTTATCATAACCTAGATGATTTAAACTGTCCAAATTTAGAGACTCTGTATTAAAATGGTCAAGCAATAAATGCTTGTAGCTATCATAAGAAACATTTTATCTGTGCTGAACAAAATGTATTACTCCTGAAGAAGTTTATAAATAAAGATCTAAAATTATAAAACAATTTGTGTTGTTATTTAGTACTTAAATTATATTAAATGGATATCGATCATCAGTTCATTACAAAAACTCGTCATGTCCATAACAATCACCAAATTTAGACGTTTTTATTTTATATATTGCATATTCATCTAGTCGAACTATTTATTTTTGTAAAAGAATTTTGTGCTCAGATAATTAAGACCTCTTATCATGATGATTGCAAATTTGTAACTGAATGATAAAATTTTAGTATATTTCCATTTCCAAATCGTGTTTGTAATCTTGAATGTTGATTAATGTCAGATCTGAACGGAAAGTAGTATTATCCTTTACTTAAAAATCTCTCGTATTCAACTTGACGATATTCAAAACACGATATATTTAATCGACGTTTCAAGTAATTGCTATCATATGTACAGCGAATTCTCAATTTTATATTATCCTTGTATTACAGTTGAGAATGCCTGTAAAATGGTTGTGAACTTTCAATAATTCCGGCAATATTTTGTTCCTTTTTAACTAAGTCTTGCCTAAATGCCTCAATAGCCTCATCAACTGTAAACGATTGATCTATAGGCGGCTGACGCTCTTCCTCTCCAACCGACTGAGGTTCTACTGCTGTTGCTGACTCAGCGTTTCCATTTAGATCTTTACTAAACTTTAAAATTTTAAAATTTAGTTGTATTCTTACAGTATCATTATTAGGTAATTTTACAGCAAACTCGGTATTTTTAAATTCATTTTCACTCAAATCAATTGGTACTGTAGCTGAAAATACTTGTACAATACAAAAATATGTGAGTAATATGATGAAATTATTTTTCATTTTTTTTTTTCTCTAACAGATGTGTTCTTTTGTCGACGATATATTTTTTAAAATGACATGATAAGAGTTGACGCTCAGATTTATAGTCTAATCTAATAATCCTCTTCTTCAAATGAGCGGTCAACTGAGCTACCACCACCACCACCAACTAATTTGATAGTTTCACTCTCGTCATTCAAATTTTTCTTTTGGGTGTGGATTTTTGTGTGATTTTTATGATACGGACGGACTGCAGTACTTACCAAGTATTTTATCCATACCTCCAAAAAATCCATCTACTTCACGGAAAATGCATGATGATTTGAATGAGTATACGTTTGTATCTTTATAACCACCTTCATAGACTGTACCAACTAACGATATCATACCACCAGTAACCTCAATTTTTATATGCTGATTGTGACTAAACTCAAATGTTGGTATGTTTGTGGGCATTTGTTAACCTCTATTAAGAGAAAAAATTTGTATTCTAACCCCTACTTCTGCGGCTAGAAACACCTGCAACATAATATCCAAAACTATAGCATTTATTATTTGTAAAGTTTTCCACTGTGCATGACAAGTGCAGTATTTATCATGACTTCTTAAAAGTTGCCCCCAATACATATTTTACTGAAGAATGTAATACAACTAAATCGCTCTTATCATAGTTTTCTATTTATGTCTCTATAAAATTAGAATCATATAGTCATACATATTTACTATTCTTTCTAACTTCTCCTGACATACCATAGTATTTTATCATATCCTGTAATATTTCATATGTATCCATGTATATATACATATATGCTTACATACATATATACATGCATTCATCATAAAAAGTTATGATTTTATATACGCATTTAACCGCAATTGACAAGAAATTATCCCAATAACCGGATGTAAATAACCGCAACTGATAAGATATTACCAAATATCTGGATGTAAATAACGACAACTGATAAGAAATCAATCAATAACATGATACAATATGCTTAATAAGTTCATTTTTAGAATATTAATAATCAGTTTAAAAGTACCTATCACAGCGTGAAGTTAACAGAATAAAATGATGAAAGCCAGTCTACAAAATCTTTTCCAAAATCCTAGTATTAATTACTTACCTATAAAGGATATGGAACTAAACTTCCCATATGAAGTCAACAGAATCGAGAGAATAGATAGAAAATATGGCGAAAGTATCAGATGTCTTGTAAATAAAGAATTTTACATTTATTTACCGAAAAGATTTCTGATTATTTCTAAGAATCAGATGGACTACTTAAATGATACTCCATACAATTTACTGAAAACCAAAGATATGCACGGCATATTTTCCTTACTAGTTAAAAAGAAGAAGAAGGAAAATATAAATTTCGGTTTCTACAACAGCAACTTATATGAAAGCTCTGGAGAAGATGAAGATAGCTCATATGCTGTAGAAAAAAACGTCTTTTAAAGAATCAACTTAAAAAAAAGCCAACCAAATTTTCTTTATTAAAAAATAAAATGTTTTTCTTTATTAAGTAAAGGTATTTATCTTTATTATTTTAGGTGTTTAGTTCACCTTTATTAATCCAAGAATTATGATGGCTGGAAAATCCTAACCATTTAACGTAAGCTTGCTGCCCCTTTGTTTTAATAACCTTTTCAATCAAGTACGTATTCGGAAAATGTGTCTTCATTACTTCATGTTGATAGAATCCGCTAAGAATAGGGTTTCCTTTATAGTCGTCTAATAAATATGTTACAGGGTTTGTGTTTCGTATGGAGCGAATTTTAGAAACTTCAGTTGTCCAGATTGAAGTATATCCTTTTGCAAAAATATGCTTATATTTGCTAATTCGAACGTGGTCGCCAATTTTTAGTTTACCTTTTTTAAAAATTTTAGGATGATTATAAGCTTGTTTTTGTATAGAGCCTTCATTTCTTGTGCTGACCGACTTTGGAGCCATTCCAATGATTCTATGCTTTTTGTTATTATATTCATTAATTAAATCTTTATAAATATTTATCGATTGATAATTCCCTTGTAAGCTAAATTTTTTCCACATCATACCTTTTATGGTCCTATCATATCGTTCTACAAAAGAGGCTTTCATGATGCTTTATGTAGAAAAGTGTTTTATATTATGTTTTTTCATTAGATTTTGAAATGTTTTATTATAAAACTCTTTGCCATTATCTGTTTGCAAGTTTTTTGGGATCCTCTTTAGCGAAAAAATGGATATCATTGCATTAGTAATATCTTCACTACCTTTGGATTTTACGGGAACAATCCAAGCAAACTTTGAAAATGTATCTATTACTGTTAAAATAAACCGATAGCCTTTGTTGTACTTTGAATAAGAGCCCATTTCAACAAGATCTGCTTGCCAAAGATCGTCTATACTCTTGGTTACAACGTGTCGCCTTATAAAATTTTTGCGTGCTTGCTTATGAAGCTCCTGCACCATTGTGTTATATTATATTTAGTATCGCCATGTTAAGATATATTCAGGATCGTATTATTGTGTTATAGCGGCAGAGTTTGCCTTCGCTATAGGCTGCAATGTTTGCCGACTTGAACTATTCCCAAGGCAAACAGAGACGTTTAAAATAAGCTAAGCAAAGCAGAGATCTGCCAGCTTGTGTAGTTAATTAAAGTCTGCTTTATTGTTGGCCATCTCGGCTCTTTTATAACATTTTTACAAAACTTACTTAGCAGTCTTAAAATATGGTCATACTTCTCTAGTTAGTTAATATATTTATAGCCTATGTTGCGTTTCGTTCTTGCATATTGAATTTGAATCATCGAAAGGATTCAAATTATATATTTTTGGTTTGACGAATGATAATTTGGCACGGTCAACAAGATTGAGTGAGTAATGAAAATATTCGCATGCACTGAGTGCAGCACACGCCGATAATGCAGTGCTAACTTATTAGTCACTCAATATGTTGCTGTTTATGACAACGAAACTTAGGGTTGGCAGTGTGTATAATGAGAGCACACTACACCCTCATCCTTAAGAGAAAAAAAT
Source organism: Dichetophora obliterata (assembly GCA_963920525.1). Classification (NCBI taxonomy): domain Eukaryota; kingdom Metazoa; phylum Arthropoda; class Insecta; order Diptera; family Sciomyzidae; genus Dichetophora; species Dichetophora obliterata. Next base: position 143,347,604 of record OY986436.1, on the reverse strand, counting down.
AGGGGTTACAATAATTTTTCTTAAACGCGTCATCTTTTCTCGAAATATATGTAATAAAATAGTATTAAAATATGGTAAATATATATATATGATGTAGTGTAATATAATATTTTTTGGTTTCAATGTATTTGACTAAATATCTTGCTAAAGTATTAAATTATTGCCTTATATGGTTTTAGTTGGTTATTGTGTACTTTCTTATGTACTCCATTATAATCTATTACAGTATTAACTCCTAATCTATCTAATATTCTACATGGGCCCTTATACGGTAATTGTTGTTTATTCCTATCTTCTATTTTAAGTAAAACTAAATCTCCTATTTCTGGTCTTAGTGTATTTGTGTAGTCCAAATTCTTATTAGTACGCTTTTGTTTAGCTCGTGTGAGCATTTCTTTTGCCTTATTTAGAGCAAAATTCAACCTAGTACGCATCTCGCTCAGGTAACTTTCGAAATCATAAAACCTTGTTTGTGAATTGTAAATATCATTTGGTAATGACGCTAGTTTTCCGTATACTGATGCGAAGTATGGGATCCACTTGTCCCATTCGTGGTCAGTAGCTGTTGTCAATAAAACTTTGTTTAGCACCCTGTGGTTTCTTTCGAGAGAGCCTATATATAATAAGCTTGCATATTTTGCGCATTAGTTCATTTTTGAATTCAGTGCCGTTATCTGATTTCAACACTTGAAAGTTGCCATATTTTAGAATTACTTGCTCAACCAATGTTCTTGCAACAGTGTCTGCGTCTTTTGTCGACATTAGGTGTGCAATTACAAATTTTGTCAGTTCGCATTGTATTGTCAGTATGTAGCGGTACTCGTTTGAAATTCGTAATGGTATTACAGTGTCAATTGACAATGTGTCATGGGCACCTGCGTAGAGGGAATAATACCCTTCGTGAATACCCATGGTGTTTCCACTAGCGCCCTCTAGTGTGTCAGTGCACACAACTTTTTCATTTAGATGTGGCACCTCGATGATGTTCGAGTATGTTCGGGCAAACAAAATGGCCATACAGGGGCTTGAATGGGAAAAATACCAACAAAAATGGTACCATTAGTTTCAGCAGGCATAAACCGTTCGGGAAAATGGCGTGATCCGACACGCGCTTGAATCGGTAGCCAATCGGAATACCGAAACAAGCGTCGGTTAACGGCCATTTGTCAACGTGTCATCCAAAAGTCCAAACCAACCATTACCTACTCCCCTCGGTTATGGTCGATTCCACCGAAAAGGGAGCGAAGTTGGAACAACATCGGTAGTTGGCCCGTCTAAATGCCTCGAAAAGGAATGCGTACTAACCTTAACCGATGACAAGTGGCAACACTGCCAAAGTACGAAAGTTCCAAATAAAGAGAAAAATACACCCCTGCGAAAACGAAGCTGCAGCAGAATGTCGTCAATTCTGGATTCGTGTTTCGTGTGTCGAGGTGTTGAGGTGCGCTTAAAAAGTTTTAACAACGGGATTTCCAAATAATTTTATTAGTATAAATTGGAAAAAACAAAAGGATATTCAAACAATTAAAAGAAAAAAAAACAAGTTTGTTAAAGAGAAGTGTTTGTGTAACTATGTGTGTTTAAAGTGAAGAAATGCAGATAAAACAAAATCAATACTAATAAAATGCAGTAGAAAGCAATGGAAAACAAAAACACTCACTCACACTCAACATATTAAAGTCAGGCGACGAAGAAAAAGCGGGAGACTTAAATAAATGCTACCGAAGAGTAAAAAAAAAAATTGGTAAATCCAATTAACGATAAAACGAAAACAACAACGACGACGGCCAGTGCTGTTAGAAACAACAACAACAACAAGAAATACTGCCAATTGCCACCAAACAACCTACCACACCACCAGCCCCATCACCCAAAACCAACAGCGGACAGGTAAGCAGGTGTCCATATGGCACCTTGTAGGTTAACAAGTACTCAACTAATATGTCCGCCTTCAAAGCAGCCAGTCCCAACATCACCACGAGAGTGCCCAACAGGAACAGTAGCAGCCCCATTTCCGGATCACCACGCGGTAGCCATAACCACCGTCATCATCACCAGCAGCAGCACCAGCACCATCGTCAACACCCAGCCTTTGCATCCGGATCACCCTGCAGACCACCTTACCAACAACAAAGACATCATCACCGCTGACACCAACAAAAAAAAAAAACTACAGCACCGTCACCACCAGCCACAACAACAGTCCCATCAGCAGCCATAACAGTATCGCCAGGTTTGAGACATGTTACCTGGGCTTGGTAAGCGTGTATCAGATTAGCTTTAAATACTTGTATATGCAACACGTTGGGTTGGGTGATGCAAGATTTTGGCAAGACATGCAGGGTGCATTTTAGATCAATTTGTCTGCAATGGGTGTGAAGAGGCGTTGAAATTCAAATTTAAAAGAAAAAAAAAAGATATGTAGACAGTTCAAAAGGTTTCTGATGAAATAATTCGAAGAGTTCAACCTGAAAATGCAGGTTTTTGAAAAAGTGCCTTAAGATTAACATTTTTGGTCGGTTCGCACAACCGGTTCTCTTAAATACTATTTTATTATTTGTTTTTCTACATATATAGACAATTTTGTTTTTGATTTTGCGAATTCACAAATATTGCGTTAAAAATTCTTCAATTGACCTTTATTTATATATAATATCTACGAACATTGGAATTAAACTTGTGCACATACTTAAGTAGTTATATTCTTAATACATTTCTAGGAGAGAGGATTTTTTATATTTATTATAACATTTTTATTTAAACTTAAAATTTATATATATTTGAACCCTAATACTACTTAAAACTTAAAATTTAAAAAGAATAAAAGAAAACTTGATCTAATTTTAAATTTCTATTAAAATACGAAATGACTTAAATACTAAAATGCAATTTTGAATTTCTATTAAAATACAAAATATCTTAAATACTAAAATACAATTTTAAATTTCTATTAAAATACAAAATAACTTAAATGCTAAAATACAATTTTAAATTTCTATTAAAATACAAAATATCTTAAATGCTAAAATACAATTTTAAATTTCTATTAAAATACGAAATAACTTAAATACTAACATACAATTTTAAATTTCTATTAAAATACGAAATGACTTGAATACTAAAATACAATTTTGAATTTCTATTAAAATACAAAATATCTTAAATACTAAAATACAATTTTAAATTTCTATTAAAATACAAAATAACTTAAATGCTAAAATACAATTTTTAAATTTCTATTAAAATACGAAATAACTTAAATACTAAAATACAATTTTAAATTTCTATTAAAATACAAAATAACTTAAATGCTAAAATACAATTTTAAATTTCTATCAAAATGCGAAATAACTACATACTAAACTTAAATACTAAAATACAATTTTAAATTTCTATTAAAATACGAAATGACTTAAATACTAAAATGCAATTTTGAATTTCTATTAAAATACAAACTATCTTAAATCCTAAAATACAATTTTTAAATTTCTACTAAAATACAGAATAACTTAAATCCTAAAATACCATTTTTAAATTTCTACTAAAATACAGAACTAACTAAATCCTGAAATATAAATTATAAACAACCATTAAAATAAACTCCATGCTTAACACCAATGAAAACTAAAAAAAAAAAAAACTACCAATAAAAGGTGGAAATTTAAAAATCTAGAACTTTTAAAATTAAAATTTAAAATTTGAAAATTAATTTAAAAATTAAAATTTAAAATTTAAAAAATTGGTTTGAAAAAAAAAAGAAAAGAAAAAAAAGGAGCAACACTAACTCTTTTCGACAAAGTTTTAAGGGTTTTTTCCATAATTTCAAGTTTAGTAGATCATTTACATTTTATCGTAGTTTAAAAATATATGTTAAATCAAATGGTAAAAACCAGAACAACAAAAAAAAAAAACTAAACTAAAATAAAAACAACGTAATTAGAAAACTAAACTAAAATCAAAACAACTTAATAAAAAAAAAAAAAATTAAACTAAAATCAAAGCAACTTAATTAAAACTAAACTACCATAAAATCTATATGATTAAACGCGAGATAATTAAGAACCAAACTAAAATAAAAACTACTTAATAAAACTAAGCTAAATAAAACAACTTAATGAAAAGCTAAACTAAAGTAAAAACGACTAATAAAAACTAAACGGAAATAAAAACAACTTAATTAGAAAACTAAACTAAAGTCAAAACAACTTAATTAGAAACTAAACTAAAATAAAAACAGCTTAATTAGAAAACTAAACAAAAATCAATACAACTTAATTAACAACTAAACGAAAATAAACGCGAAAAAAAAACAAGAATTCTATACTTTCATCAATTATTATTTTTCGGAAAAGTTTTGCCTATTATCGTTACGGTTATTCCTTAATTTTTTTTGTATACGAATATCTTTTATAATCTAGAGAACATCGAATTAGAATGGAAATAGTTTCTTGATTTTTTTTTTTTCTTAAAAATTGTGAGTTGAAAAGTAGTAGTTGTAAAGTAGTAGTAGTAGTAGTTGTAAAGTAGTTGTAAGTTGAAAAATGCTTTTGGAGCTGAAAAATGCATTACGTTTAAGTTTAACTACTGTAAGCCTAATGGTATTTTGGTCCAGCGCTTAGAACGAAATTGTTAATTTTTCTATGCGGTATTGCAAGAATATTCTTTGACTTAGTATTTAGTAAATGTTTTAAAATAGCTCCCATAATAATCTTACCTTCAATTGTATTAGTTTAAGTAATAAAAAAAAGATTGAGACCATGTTGAAGTTGGTTGTTATTAAATAAATGTTAAATTGAAATTGGATATAGCAACCATGTTTCCTTAATTTAAAAAGGGGCGTGAGAAAAAAAAGGATTTGGGGTGACCTAGACACAGGCGAAGGGTCACCATGGCTAGTCTTTTGTGGCCAGAAGGGGCAGGTTAGCCAAGGGCGATCAACCGACAGCGAAGATCGACCCACGAGACGTGCCAAAGTGGCAACCGCAAGCAACCGAGTCTTATTCCTTCGTCGTGTTCATAAAATAAGCGGGTTTTTTTAATTTATCGTTTTTCGAGATTTTTCGTTGGTTATGGGTTTTTCCGGGTTTTTTTTACCAAGCGGTAATTTTCTTTTCAGCTGGTACGATTTTTATTCATGTGTAGTTTCCTGCTGTCGGACCGGACTGGCAAGAACACCACCCCATCCGGCGAGCCTTAGCCGCGCAATATGCCAGCGTACCAGCGCTGCCAGAGGAACGACAGTGGTGCAATGCAAGGGCTACCTAGCCACAGGCAGCACCAACCTCAAAGAATTGAATGGTGAGGAAACATGACAAATGTCTGAAAACTATTGCTAGGGGTGTCTGTTAGCGTGAGTGATTCTTTTGTATGAAGTGTTTGTTTACTTTTTGCACATATATCACAGCGTGACACAAAGTTCTTTACCATCTTGCCCATGTTTTTCCAAACACATCTTTGTTTAAGTTTTATTAGTGTTTTTCTGACACCTAGGTGGCCTGTGTTATGGTAATCGTTGATTAGTTTGAATTTCGTAAGGTCATCTTTTACCCTTTTTGGTGGGTTATAAATTAGTATTTTTAATTGAGGACTTTGAGGATTTTTTCCTTTTTGAATATTTTGTTGTATCTTTGTATAAGCTTCTTTAAATTCTTTATTTGTATACAATTTGAATATTTTATCATTGTTGGCTAGCGCTAGTTCTTCAATATTCTCATTTTTCATTTTAGATATCAGTTTCTTCAAAATCGAATCTAGATTCGTAGAATTATCGCTGTATCCCGCATGCATTTTTAAATTATTATGTTTAGATCTTAGCTTCTCCGAAAACGAAACTGGTTTCGATGGATTATCGCTAATCGCTACATGCACTATATTACTTTCAATATGTACTTTACTTTCATTATTATTGGCCATATAAAACTTTAAGTTCTTCATATTCTTGGCGTAACTAATGGATGTACAATCCCATATCAGAAGTTGATCAGACTTCTGGGTATTGTCACCATCTACAAATATTTTTTCATTGCTATTATCATTTGCCTCACTATTTTTAATGGCTTCTTTATTTGCCATGCCTCTTGTAATAATTAACGTTCTTTTAATATTGTCATCGTTTTCTTGTGGTATCATTTCTTTTAAAGTTTCAGAGTCTAGTTGGATTCTTAAGAGTGCGTCTGCGTTAGTGTTCATGCTACCTTTTTTGTATATTATGTCATAGTCAGTCACATATATCTAGTCGAATCCTAGTCATTTTTGAGGAAGGGTTTTTGTGAGAACATAACGAAATTAGTGGTCTGTGGTCAGTTATAACAGTGAATTTTCTACCGTAAAGGTATGGTTTGAAGAAGTTTATTCCCCAGTGTATAGCTAATAATTCTTTCTCAATGACTGGTTTATTGAAATCGTGCTTTTGTAGAGATTTGCTGGCATAAGATATTGGTAGATCTTTGCCTATTTCGCCTTGCGATAGTACAGCGCCTAAAGCATAATTAAAAGCATCTGTCGTTAGTATGAAAGGTTTGCTAAAATCTGGATATTGTAATAAAGGTGGTGTTGTTAATTTATCTTTCAATGTGTCGAAAGCTATTTGATGTTCTTCCAACCACGTAAACTTTGTGCCTTTCTGTAAGAGTGTATTTAGGCTCTTTGCAATATCTGCGAAGTTTGGAATGAATTTTCTATAGTAATTTCAGAATGCAACGAATCGCCTAACGTCATCTGTGTTTTTCGGAGTTGGATAATTTTTTACAGTATCGTATTTAGCTGGGTCGGTTCTGACTCCTTCACTTGTGATAAGATGTCCTAAATATACTGCTTCAGGTCGCAAAAAACAACATTTGGCCGCATTTCATTTCAAATTATGTCTTTGAAGTCTTTCTAATACTTTTATTAGATTTTGGTTGTGGTGATTTATGCTACATCCATAGATAATTATGTCATCCACGTAAAGAAAAGCATTTGATTCTAGGTCTGCAAGTGCAATAGTGAGCATCCGTTGGAAACTGTTTGAAGAGATCTTTAGTCCAAAAGGTAGTCGTTTGAATTGAAAATGTCCGTTTGTCGTAGAAAAAGCTGTCAAAGATCGTGATTCGTTCTCTAGTTCAATTTGATGAAATGAACTGGTCATATCGAGTGTTGAGAACCATTTCGCTCTACCTAATTTGTCTAAAATATCTTCGAGTCTCATTAAAGGGAACTTGTCATTGACAATTTTGTCGTTTAACTTTCTAAAGTCTACTACAAGTCTCCATTTCTTTATGTCCGCCGTGTTCTTTTTTGGTACCAAAAGGAGTGGAGCATTGTATGGACTGAGCGATGGTTCGATAATATCGTCCTTTAGCATTTTCTGAACTTGTTCATTTATCACGTCTGTTTGAATGTGTGGCAGTCTGTAGTTTTTGATGTATACTTGTATGTTGTCTGTTGTCGTGATGTTTTGTTTATAAAAATTATTTGTTGTAAGAGGTTCGTTTTCTAGGTGGAATACGTCTTGGTATTTTTTGAAAATAATATGTAGTTCGTCTTTAATTTTTGTGTCATTACATTGTATGTCTAATGTTTTCAAGATCTTACTTAAACGTTTTTGTGAGTGTGTATCAGAGATCTGCATTGAATGCTTCGTCTTTGCTTTAGGTTCGAAAATTCACTGTTCCTGCTATGCTTTCGTTCGTCAGCAAGAACTGCGTGTCATGTTGTGCAGTGTGCGCTCTTGCTAGCTGCATTGATATGCTTTGTTATTGTAAAGGCAATATTGCCATTTTAATGACATAATTGTTTCGGGTTTATTTCGTTGAGTTCATTGAAAATTTGAGCACACGCTGTTTGCGCTGCTTTTCCTTCATCAACGAAGGTGAGTTCCTCATCAATTCAGTACGTATGCAGATTTCAAATTAGAAACGCACTGACACGCACTATGAATAACTGTGAAATTTTAGAAAAACTTAACAGCGGAATATTCCGTTTAGTAAAAAAATTTGAGTCATTTGTTTTGTATATAAAGCTTTGTTTCGGAGTAGAGCAAATTGGAAAAAAACAGCTACTATAATTTTGTGTGTTATATTGATGTTCTTGTATTTTTTACTTTTATTTTACTTTATTTATTTTTTATTTGTAATATTGTTGACTTTATATGACTTAAATACAAATTCTAAATGTTTGATAGTTTAAATCATACTTGATTTTAAATACAAATTCTAGTTGTTTGATAGTTTAAAATCGTTTATTGAGCTTAAGGTCAAAGTTAGAACAATTAATTGTTCTAACGAATTTTTCCAAAGAAACAACAACAACAACAAAGTTTTTCAATATGAAAGGAAAAAAACCACTAGCAATTGATTTTATTGTACAATTTCTGCGGTGCTAAACGCGTCATCAGAAATCTTTGTGATTGCCCGTGCAAGCACGCTAATGCAATGCACCATCGGGGCGATGAGATTTTGAAGCTTCAATTTCTCATTTTTTCCCTCAATTTCATAATGTCATATTTGTTGTTGTATTTCTGTTTTACTTTAGTTTCTATGCTTATGTTATTATATGTAGTCCAACAGCCTGCTGGAAGTCTGCACTAACAAAGCATGTTTACTGAAGTTGTTTTTAGAATTTTTTGCTGATTTTGTTTTCAGCTGTTTCCGTTTGGTCGAGATTTGTAATATTTTTAATGTTTATTAGAAAAAACTATGCCACAAAAATACGTGAAGAAAAGGCTTATCATGACAGTCGAGTAAACGAAATTGATGAATGCCATTAAACTAATAAACTAATAAACTGTTAAACTAATAAACTAAACTGTTTTTGGCCAGCAATTTTTAATTGCAATTTTTAATATAAGAAATATAAAAATTAAATTTTTCCCGACGTTTCGTCACTTGTTTGGCGACATCTTCAGGGGAGTTTTTGTTTTTTTTTTTTTTACATTAAACTTGGCTTTAAAATTTTTTAAATTACAAACACAAAACGTTACATTTCATGAACTTTTTGACAAACAGATTATTTATTTTAACAATTATTTAATAAACTAGCATTCATAGCCTATGCGTCAATTGCTACTGCATAATTGAAATTTTATTGGTTAAAATAAATAATCTGTTTGTCAAAAAGTTCATGAAATGTAACGTTTTGTGTTTGTAATTCAAAAAATTTTTAAAAAATAATTGAAATTATGCAGTTGCAATTGACGCATAGGCTATGAAAGCTAGTTTATTAAAGAATTGTTAAAATAAATAATCTGTTTGTAAAAAGTTCATGAAATGTAACGTTTTGTGTTCGTAATTTAAAAAATTTTAAAGTCAAGTTTAATGTAAAAAAAAAATAAACAAAAACTCCCCTGAAGATGTCGCCAAGCAAGTGACGAATCGTCGGGAAAAAATAGAATTTTTATATTTTTTATATTAAAAATTGCAATTAAAAATTACTGGCCAAAAACCTCTACATAACTAATTAATTTAATTAAGTTTTCAAAATAATACATTTACTAAACATAAAAAGTTAAAATAAACATAAAAAATTAAAGTGTCTGGTCCTAAAACCAACATTTTTTGGTTTACATATCTCCCCACCGAATTGAATAAAGTAAAAAAGTGATGTTTGACATTCTTGTTCTACTTCATCCATTTCTTAAAGTATTCAACAGCCGTAAAAACACCAACTTCAAATTGGTTCTTCTGCAAGGAATAGTAATTTAAACCAATCCAAACTAAATGTTTAACACTTTTATTAGAGAAAATAAAAACGTGTTACACGTCACCCTACTTTGCCCTATAAATAAATATATATATCTGAAATACAAATATTAATTTAAAATTTAAATTAAAAATCTAAGTGTATTTACATTCTTCGTTCGTTTCTTTTATTGCATTGCAGTAATAAAGAAAAAAACCTCGGCCTACAAAAAATAAGAAAAACACGATCCTTTTTTATAGCTGCGCAGGCAGTTTCTGTAGTTAGATTTTTTTCATGGTTTGTTTGCTTTGCTTCTATATATCTAAATATATTTTAAAGGATTGTCTTCGAAAAATATTATTTGCGTCACACTTTTAGCCTGAAGAGTGGTTTGGGGTTTCCCGTTTGTTGATCCTATATGTTTATTGTTTAGTTATCTGCCGCAAATATTAATCACTGAATGATTGACAACGCTGCTGACAAGCAGCTCAAAATTAAAATTTTATGACTCAACTCAAGCCCACGCCAATTGCCTAAAAAACGAAAACCAAATATTTATAGCTTAAAATCTAACTTAAAATAACTCCTTTATCGTACAGTGAAAACCACATCAAAATCCATCTATTATTATTTTATATGGAATTTTTTGCAGTTAACATATACAAATAAAAATTATATTCAGACAATTCTACTCCAGAATACCTTTCCATCGATATAATTTTTATGTAAATGTGTTGCCGGTAAAGCAATTAAAAGTGTACGACAACTTAGCTTGCTCACATATTTACGTTTTGGTTATGATTTTTATCATTGCATCAACTTCACTTCCAATGTTTCGTTGCTTTTTTGATGACACTTACTGTTATTTACACACGACAAGCATCAACATCAACTGAGCGAAATGTGCATTCTTTCGTTTCGTCTGCTTGGTGCGTACTGTTATATCATCATACGTTTTTATGTGAATGACAAAAAACTGCAAATGAATGCGTTCATGCAGTTCTCTGGTGTGTATGTTTTTTGCTATTATAATTTAAAATGTCGTATTTGTCTAAAGAATCAGTTTCCAACTCAATACCATTTAATATTACTTCGTCATTTGATGTATTTAAAATTTTTAGGTGTGTCATGCCGTTTTTCGGAGCTATTGAATTACTGAGAAAAATACCTTCTTGTATCTGTTTATTAAAAATCACCTTATCTTCGGTTAGTTGTAATCTGATAGGTTGAATAATTTCTGTTCTTGGTGGCACTTTAATTATTAGTGTGTTATGTGATTTCGAGTGCATTGGTAATATTATATGTGACTCATTAATTAAAATTGAAATAACGAATGTTTCATAGTCAATTTTGCAAAGAAACTTATTCAGAAAATCTCTTCCTAATATACCATCGGTTTCGATTGGAAATTCCGAATTTACCAATTGAAACTCATGTTCGCAATATTCCTCCCCAAAATTATGTTTTAGATTTATGCTACCTAATGAAAAAATTTCTTTGTTTGTAATACCTGTTAACTTACATTTTTCGTCAGGGTTATAAAAGTCGTCATTCAGTTTTTTACTAAGCTTGCATAAAGAAATGTCAGCACCTGTGTCAATGAGAAAAATCATTATGTTGTTCTTGAATTTTATTTTTATAAAATTAGAATTTTTATCCGAAATTTAAAAAATCTTTAATTTTGGCTATCTGGAAAAACCGTGTCTTCCGAGCCTTGGTAGTTTCCCTCATTATGTATTATGCGTATGTTTCTGTTTGTTTGGTTATTTGTGTATCTGTTGCCATTATAGTTGCTGTTGTTGTTTTGATTTCTGTTTTGGTTGCTATTTCTTTCTTGGTTAGAACGATTACTGTTGTTACGGTTTCTATTGACGTTGTTGTTGTGGTTCAAATTTCTGTCATTGTACTCGTTTTGATTGTAATTTTGGTTGAAATTATTGTTATACCTTCTGGGTTCATTGTGCCTATTGTTCGAATTGAATGAATTGAAATTGCGCTGTGTGCTTAATTTCTGTCTCATATTACTGCGGTTATTGACATTGTTGTGATGTTGGTTAAATGACCGTTGAAAATGCATTATTGTATTTGGAGCAGTCATTGACTCATTTTCGAGTTCGAGTGCTAATTCTGTTGCTTCTAATAAATCTTTTGGTCGCGCCGCGTAAATGGTAGTCTTTTAGTTTTCATTGAGACCCTTTTTAAATGCATCGAGTGCTAATTTATTATATTTAGTAATTGTTCTATGTAGGTGTTTATTTGTAGGTTCCGTTGTTGTAAATTGTTAAGTCTAGTCTGTAGTTGAGCTATGGTTGTGTTGTCTTTGTATCTAGCTTTCAACTGTTGTTTTAAAAATTCAAAACTTGATGGCTTCAAATAGCTACCCAATGAGGTGCGCACATTAGCTGTTAATTTTGCATGGTAAACATACTGTAAAAAATCTAGTTTACCTTCACTACTTAATGTTTTATTTACTAATTCAGCTGTAATGAGAAAACAATCTAACTCATTAAAGTTGCCTGAAAAAGTGGGCAATGCCTTTGAGGCAGTTTCTAAGTTAAAGGCTGACATTGTCGGTATTTGATATTTTTCGTCTTCTTCTTGTCCTATCTCTTGTCTATCTTCAGCTGTTTTAAGCTGTTCTGAAATTAATTTTTAAGAGTTTGTATGAATGCTACAAAACTCTAGATTTAATGGTATTATTTCGTTAGTGTCTTCGTTTTGTTCTGCTAGGAGATCAAATTGTGCTTTTAACTCATCTAATTTATTTTGTTTTTCTATTAATGTGGCTCTTGTGTAGCCTCTATTTGAACTCTTTTTAATATTTCTGTATATTTTTCCTACCTCGTGTATAATTCTTTCCATCTATTACAAAATTTTTTTGAACTTATTAATACATTTTATTTCTGAAGTGTTATTCAGACATTGGTAATAATGTGTGAATTTTTGATTAGTTGTTTTTTGACGTAGTTTTTAAAATAAACTATTGCGTAACGTATAATAATGATTGTTATAAATACAAAACAGATGATTTCGATGATGCTGCTTTTGTCCAGGTTGTTGCTATTACCATTGCTGTTTCCATCATGTCTTCGTCTTTGTTTTGTGGGTTTACTATTGCTCCAGTTGTAGCCAGAATGCTGCCCATTAGTTTTTCTTGTTAAGCTGTTTGCGGAGAGTGTTGATTTCTTCCCAAATCAAGTTTGCAATGTCCCAGCTTGGTTGCAGTGGTTCTCGGGTTATGGCTAGGAGGTATGCCAGACGTTTGCGTTGTCTTACCTTTGCGCCACCTCGTTTTTTCTTGGTGATTGGTATTTCCGTCGGTACAATTGCTGTTAATTTTTCTTCCTTCGTTCGCAGCTGTCTTTTATTGTATTCTTCTACTGAAATTGCTTTCGGACCGATTCGTTGTGGTATGTAGACTGGAATCGGGCTGTTCGCTGCTGATGTCGTTGTTTTCTGCGGTATATATTCTTCCATCAGTTGAATTAGATTTCAGATTAGAGCTGCAGGATCACCATGTTATATTATTTTTAGGATCGCCATGTTATATTATATTTAGTATCGCCATGTTAAGATATATTCAGGATCGTATTATTGTGTTATAGCGGCAGAGTTTGCCTTCGCTATAGGCTGCAGTGTTTGCCGACTTGAACTATGCCCAAAGCAAACAGATACGTTTAAAATAAGCTAAACAAAGCAGAGATCTGCCAGCTTGTGTAGTTAATTAAAGTCTGCTTTATTGTTGGCCATCTCGGCTCTTTTATAACATTTTTACAAAACTTACTTAGTAGTCTTAACCTATGGTCATACTTCTCTAGTTAATTAATATACTTATAACTAATGTTACCAACTATACTTACTTTGTAAGTATCTTACTTATTTTCAGCTTCATATACTTACTAAATTTCCATGCTTATAAGTATACTTACTTTTAAGATTTATACTTATTCATGCTTACTTTTCAGCTCTGGTTGAACTTTTGCTTGCAAAAGCATAAAAAGTTTGGAAATTGGAGTCAACAGCGTTAAAAATACAGACAGTGAAGTTAATTTTATTTGTAAAAAATAATATTGAATACAGCTGTATCGAATTTTACAAATTTTTAAAGACAAGACTGGACATATTAAAGAACATTTCCAGCCAAGACAAATACGATTCCAAGCAAAAAGAAAACAAACTAGTTAATGTAGCTGAGGGCGAATAATGATAGCATTGCTTTGATCTCTGTATACAAATTAGGCTGGGTTGATTTGTATGGAGGTAAAAAAATTGATGTTGCCTGGGCGATTTTCGGATCAGGCATGAAAAATTATAAAAAAATGAGGGGCCATAGGGGTGCAATTAACCCTATCCCATCTTCAATTTTGAAAATTTTTTCTTTAGGAATTTTTTTCCAAAAATGTTTGTATATAAACGTGCACAGATAGAACAATACTGATGCCAGAAATGAAATTCTCATACCCGACTCAACCAAAAACCGGTCTCACATTTATACGTTTTTAAACAAAAATTTATCGTAAAAAATTCCTAAAGAAAAAAAATTCACTAAATTCAAGGTTTTTGACCATCACGGCTGAACCACAAGAGCTTTCCACCTTATATTCACATGTGTTTGTGACCCGTAAATTTTTTCTTTTTTTAGATCCCTCTAGGTTGCGCTGTGGTCGATTTTTATCGGTTTATTAATACAATTTTTTTAAAAATCGACCACAGCTCCATCTAGGGGGATCTAAAAACCAAAGAACGATAAATTTTTGTATTAAAACGTATCAATGTGAGACCGGTTTTAGGTTGAGTCGGGTACGAGGATTTCATTTGTGGTATCAGTTTTGATCTAGCTTTGAAAAATTCACAAAATTGAAAATGTGATAGGGTTAAGTGCACCTCTATCGCCCCTTTTTTTTTAATAACTTTTCATGCCCGATTCGAAAATTGCTCAGGCAACATAGGCTTGCAAATAGACCCAGCCTAATTCATTTGAATCTGATTTTTTTATTTTATTTTTATTTCACTACTTTGAAAGTGCGTATTACTTTTAACTTTTTGTTATGCTTTTGTTTGTTTTAAAACTATTTTATATATATGAAACATACCCACCGAACCATATGCGACTGTTTTGCGTAAAGTGATAGTTTTGAGTACGTTTTCGGAAAGAATTTTTTTTTTGTAAATTTTTGTTTTTTTTTTAATTTGCATGATCAATGTTCTTGCTAGAGAAGATTATATTTGTGAAAATTAATTCCATAGCAAAAGGTTAATTATTAAAAAGTGCATTTCTATAGTTAGTTTTTTAACTCATTTTCGAAAAAAAAGGTTCGTTTTTGAGAGGCAATTCAGTCCGGTGAATGAGTTAATGTTAAAAATTGTTAATGTATGAGTACCGAAAAATAACTTTGATGATTCTTTTATTAACTCACTTCTGAAGAAAAAAAGGTTTGCTTTTGAAATTTTAGTCCGGCGAATAAGTCCAAAAGGGTTCATTTATGAGTGTCGAAAATGAATTTTTTGTGAATGATAGTTTCGGTTCACTGGGTATATGAACTGCAAATATATAAAATTAATTTTTTTTTATCTGAAGAATTTCGGTTTTAGTTAGATTGCTTACACAAAACTTTTCGAGAAGAACAAAAGGAGGGCGTGATAACACTTACGGAATATTGTGGGTTCTATTGGTTCTTATATTAATAAATAATATCAAGAAAATATTACAATTTTTTTCTAAGGTGATATACTTACTTATACTTATTTTTAAAAATTATACTTACAAATACTTACTTTTCAGTGTTCCAAGTAGCAAATATACTTATTGTTTAATAAAATGAGTTGGTAGCATTACTTATAACCTATGTTGCGTTTCGTTCTTGCATATTGAATTTGAATCATCGAAAGGATTCAAATTAGATAATTTTTGATAATTTAGATAATTTAGGGTCGGCAGTGTGTATAATGAGAGCACACTACAACTGCTTGTCTCTCCATTTCTAATGGCTTCTATGGCCTCTCCGTCTCTATCTGAAATCTTAGACCACACACGTTTTAGAGCTTCAGTTAGCGAATTCCTTTCAACACGGTTTACTTTCTTGTTCAAAAACTCGTAATAGCCTTTTATTTTTCTTAAAAAACGCTCTTCGGCTACATCAATTTTATGCATAAGAACTTGCGTTGATTTATTTATCGTTGCTTCTAAGTCTGCAAGTTTTGTAGTAAGCGATGTGTTTTGTTGTTGTATTAATTCATGAAAACGATCTTCTGCTTCCAAAGTTTTCTCTATATAAAATGTATTCAATTGTTTCTTTATTTCTTCAAAATAGCTTTTTAAATAAATTTTATTCACAGCATCGTTTTCCAATAAGGATTAGCAATATTTTTTTTTCTACGTGAGTTGAAGTTGAAATGACGATCGCTATCTAAATGAATCTTGATGTGTGGGTTTTGATATCTTTCAGAGCTACCCATATAATGTCCAAACTTGTCGATAGGCATTTTATGTATATTGAGTATGTTATATTTTGTAGTCTATTTATACAATAATCTTTGCTTCTCTCAGTTCCTCAATAATTGAGACTATTTCATTATTACGATTCGAGTGACCAGCTATTGATGATGCTATTAAAAGACGCAATCTATCAACCAACTCGTATCCCAATATACATAATTTGATTTTTTTATACTCAACTTCATCAAACCTTCACCTCTATGAACTTTTTCTTTAAATAGTTTTCTAATAATCGTTGTATATTTTTTCGAACGATTTCCGTTAATTTGCCAATTTATGCTGTTATTTCGTTTATGAGCATTAGTCATCTCTAATATCTGTTTATAAGTATTTAAATCTGAGTCATTAAAACTGATTGGTTCCTTGTAAACTAATAGTTCATATAAGCCTGGTGTGAAGGGCCATTGCGAGTTACCTGCATTTACATTGGTTGAATCAAAAGTAATTGGTTCATTACCTAAACTCCATATCTGATTTTTATCCTTGTGAGGACCATAGACTTTATCGAATTTTTTTAAACTAACTCTTGATAAATTGAATTGAATACTTTGATCAGGATTTATTGCAATGGTGACATCATCATTTTCCAAATCATTATCAGCATTATCATCATCATGAGTATCATCATCATCAGCGTCATTATCAACATCAAATGACTTAAACGTGGATAATTTTTTATCGATATCCTCTCTAGCTAGGCTTGGAGAAAATTTATTATTATCATGCCTGCTCTTTTTAAATGTGTGCTGGTACTTTATTATCTTAAAAGAGTTATCCGAATATTTTTCATATTTAATTTGATTTTTAGCAGAGGTTTTTTGGCCAGTACTTTTCAATTGCAATTTTTTAGTAATATATAAAAAAATTCAATTTTTTCTCCCGACGTTTCGTCAATTTTTTGTTGACATCTTCAGGGGGTTTATTTTTTCTAAAAAACACAATACATGAAAATTTTCTTAAACTAACAAAATAAAATAACACTGTACATACTTTTTTATATAATTATTCACATTACATTAAATTAAAAACGCGATGAACTATTTTAGACTTAAAACAATTAAAACATTAAACAAACGATATAAACTAATATTTAACAAAACCGTCCGTCCAGTGCTACTGCATAATTATTATTAATATTGTCCGTGTCTTCTTTGTAATTTATTGCCTTTTCTCCTTTTTGTTGTATTCGTAAGCTTTCTAATGTTAGTCTTTTGTTTGTTTTGTTTTCGACGTCCAAAATTCTAACCTCTTCAAAGTCAGCTGTGTGGCCTGAGCTTAAAATATGTTGTGCTAGTGCTGTTGTTGTTTTTTTGTTTCTAATGTCCAGCTTGTGTTCTGTCATTCTTGTTTTTAGTGCTCTCTTTGTTGTCCCTATGTATATTTTGTCGCATTTTTCTTTTTCGGCGCCTTGGCATTTTATTTCATACACTACGTTGTTTTTCTCCTCGTCGTTTATTTTTGTTTTCGTTTTTGTAAATAATCGGTCTTATTTAGCGTTCGATCTGTATGCAAATGTTGTGTTGTCTGCTTTGAATATTTTTCGTATGTGTGTGTTAATCGTCAATTTTGGTATGTATGTGATGCCTAAGTACTTTTTAGTTTCTCGTTCAGTGTTGCCAGATTGTTTGTTCTGTTCTGTGATTTGTGTGTTCTGTTTATTTTTTGAAAACTTACAATTAATAAGAGAATTCACGAGGTGTCTAGGGTAGTCATTATTGTATAGTATTGCTTTTATCTTTTTTATATTTTTGTCCTGGAATTGTTTGTCTGCTAAATTGTATACCTTTTTTATCAGGTTGGTTGCTGTATTTATTTTTTGATTCATTGGTTGCGTCGAGTGAAAATTTATAATTCTACCTGAAGATGTTGGTTTTAAGAACCAGTCAAAAATAATTCTGTTATTTGTCCTCTGTAATTTCACGTCTAAATATGGGATGCTTCCATTTCGTTCTATTTCTGTTGTAAATTGTATGCTCTTGTGGTAACTGTTAAACGTTTTCTGGATTATGTTCAAATCTTTTCCCTTTATAATAGCTAAGATATCGTCTACATATTTACATATGTATGCTATTTATGCCATTAGTTTTAAGAGTTTCTAAAGCATCGTTAAGTAAGTTGTCAAGTATAATATCTGCTATCGTCGGAGATAAAGGGTTTCCCATGGGCATACCATATATCTGATGGTACACTATGTTGTCGAAAATAAAATAGTTATTGTCATTTAGGCAAAATTCTAAAATGCTTAGAAATTGTTGTCGCGGAATATTCGTCAAGTTTTTAATTTTGTCCCATTGCTTCATTATATTTTTTATTGCAAGATGTATCGGAATATTAGTAAATAAAGATACTACATCAAATGATACCATTATGTCTTCATCTGTCATTATAAAGTCTTTTGTTTTTTCTTTGAGTTGAACTGCGTTTTTTATATTGTATTCGTCAGAGATTAAGTGTTTTAGAATTTGTCCAACATGTTTTGAAAGTCTATAACAAGGAACATCCATGGATGAAGATATGGGTCTTAACGGGACATTTTCTTTATGAATCTTTGGTAGTCCATAAAGTCTTGGTGCAGTTGCGGCAGGACTCATAAGTCGATACTTTTTATATGTGTCAATATAGTTTTGTTTGTGTAAGTAGTTTACAATAGTATTGTTCTTTTTCTGTAGTTTGGTGGTTGGGTCAATTCTTGTTGTTTTGTATGTCTTCTTATCCTGTAGTAATTTCGTCATTTTATGTATGTAATCGTTTTTGTACATGACCACTGTTTTGTTACCTTTGTCAGCCTGCGTTATTATTATTTCGTCCTCATGACGTTTAATAAATTTCCTTGTTTGTTCGTACGTTTTTGTAATAAATTTCTCTTTTGTCGTATTCCTAATCCTATTCTTAAAAGATATAATTTTGTTTGCTGCCGTTGAAACTATTGTATCAACTATTGATAACTATTGATACTATTGTAAACTACTTACACAAACAAAACTATATTGACACATATCAAAAGTATCGACTTATGAGTCCTGCCGCAACTGCACCAAGACTTTATGGACTACCAAAGATTCATAAAGAAAATGTCCCGTTAAGACCCATATCTTCATCCATGGATGTTCCTTGTTATAGACTTTCAAAACATGTTGGACAAATTCTAAAACACTTAATCTCTGACGAATACAATATAAAAAACGCAGTTCAACTCAAAGAAAAAACAAAAGACTTTATAATGACAGATGAAGACATAATGGTATCATTTGATGTAGTATCTTTATTTACTAATATTCCGATACATCTTGCAATAAAAAATATAATAAAGCAATGGGACAAAATTAAAAACTTGACGAATATTCCGCGACAACAATTTCTAAGCATTTTAGAATTTTGCCTAAATGACAATAACTATTTTATTTTCGACAACATAGTGTACCATCAGATATATGGTATGCCCATGGGAAACCCTTTATCTCCGACGATAGCAGATATTATACTTGACAACTTACTTAACGATGCTTTAGAAACTCTTAAAACTAATGGCATAAATATAGCATACATATGTAAATATCTAGACGATATCTTGGCTATTATAAAGGGAAAAGATTTGAACATAATCCAGAAAACGTTTAACAGTTACCACAAGAGCATACAATTTACAACAGAAATAGAACGAAATGGAAGCATCCCATATTTAGACGTGAAATTACAGAGGACAAATAACAGAATTATTTTTGACTGGTTCTTAAAACCAACATCTTCAGGTAGAATTATAAATTTTCACTCGACGCAACCAATGAATCAAAAAATAAATACAGCAACCAACCTGATAAAAAAGGTATACAATTTAGCAGACAAACAATTCCAGGACAAAAATATAAAAAAGATAAAAGCAATACTATACAATAATGACTACCCTAGACACCTCGTGAATTCTCTTATTAATTGTAAGTTTTCAAAAAATAAACAGAACACACAAATCACAGAACAGAACAAACAATCTGGCAACACTGAACGAGAAACTAAAAAGTACTTAGGCATCACATACATACCAAAATTGACGAATAACACACACATACGAAAAATATTCAAAGCAGACAACACAACATTTGCATACAGATCGAACGGTAAATTAGACCGATTATTTACAAAACCGAAAACAAAAATAAACGACGAGGAGAAAAACAACGTAGTGTATGAAATAAAATGCCAAGGCGCCGAAAAAGAAAAATGCGACAAAATATACATAGGGACAACAAAGAGAGCCCTAAAAACAAGAATGACAGAACACAAGCTGGACATTAGAAACAAAAAAACAACAACAGCACTAGCACAACATATTTTAAGCTCAGGCCACACAGCTGACTTTGAAGAGGTTAGAATTTTGGACGTCGAAAACAAAACAAACAAAAGACTAACATTAGAAAGCTTACGAATACAACAAAAAGGAGAAAAGGCAATAAATTACAAAGAAGACACGGACAATATTAATAATAATTATGCACTAGCACTGGACGGACGGTTTTGTTGAATATTAGTTTATATCGTTTGTTTAATGTTTTAATTGTTTTAAGTCTAAAATAGTTCATCGCGTTTTTAATTTAATGTAATGTGAATAATTATATAAAAAAGTATGTACAGTGTTATTTTATTTTGTTAGTTTAAGAAAATTTTCATGTATTGTGTTTTTTAGAAAAAAATAAACCCCCTGAAGATGTCAACAAAAAATTGACGAAACGTCGGGAGAAAAAATTGAATTTCTTTATATATTACTAAAAAATTGCAATTGAAAAGTACTGGCCAAAAAACCTCTGCTAAAAATCAAATTAAATATCATTTAAAAATTGGCCCAAAAATCATATATTTTTCATATTTTTTATTATTGTTCTCTTGCTATTAGTCGATTAAATTATTTCTTTTAATGGTTTTGATATTGGCCTAAAACTTTTTTCTAAGAGCTTATCATTTGCAGCTTCTCCGAGCTGAAGACTTTTATATTTCCTTTTCAAAATATTTCTAGTTTTAATAAGATTGCTCAGATTTGGTTTCTTATTCATATTGATAGTTGGTGTATTTAGTAGTTTCCCGTTTAACAGTATATCTAAGTTTAGCGGTTGGCTGTTTAACAGTACAGCCCAGTTTAGCGGTTGGCTGTTTAACAGTATAGCCAAGTTTAGCAGTTGGCTGTTTAGCAGTTAGCTGTTTGGCAGTTAGCTGTTTAGTGCCATCCGTTAAGCAGCATTTGTTGTACTGATTTTAAAATATCTATACTGTTTCCTTTTATAGACTAATAAAAACATTGAATCCTTTCCTATAGCGTCCATTATTTATGGGATCATCCTTGTTTATAACTAGAAAGCTATAGTTTTCTTTCCAACACTTTGAACATAAGTCATGAAATGTCTTAAAAGACATATCAGAACCAACATGATCGCTATAAATGTGTTTTATATTCATCTCATCCTGTTTAAATATTATAATCATATTAGCATTATCGCGAGTCAGGTGTTTTGGTATACGTGTATAAATTTGACATAAGTAAAAGCTGTCAACATCCTTGTGGCGTCCTATGCAGAAGTATGAGCGTTTGTGATTTTGTTTCTCAAAAGCTAAATCATCAAATATAAATATTGAGTTGGGCTGCACTTCGTCTGGAGATATGATGTCATCATTATTAGAAAATGATGAAAAATGTATCCCCTTAATAGGTTTAATTAGACGCTCCAAGTATTGATATTTCGGTTGCTGTGCCGACTTTGAGTATAAGTAAATACTTAGAAATTTCAGTCCATTACGACTTTCAATAGGACTAATCATCACATTTGTTTTCCCACAACTTGAAGGTCCAACAATAAGACCGCGAATAGAGTTCGGCAGTAATGAGCTGTGCCATGTTCTATTTGATGAATTTAACTTTGAATCAATATGATGAATCGCATATTGTAAACTACTAATTGTTTTCATATATAATCGGGTGCTTTTATTAATTTTAATTCACTTTCCATTCAACTTTTACTTGGAAAAGAATGAATACTAATGACAATTATTTATAAAAAGGCAATCAGTCTTAGTCCATCCTTCATTAAGAAAGGTTTCATCAATAATTTAATCGATAAACTTCCCATTGAACTACATTTACCTGGATATCAGTTTTGTGGACCCGGCACTAAATTAAAGAAGCAATTAGCTAGAGGCGATCAAGGAATCAATCTTTTGGATGCTGCTTGCAGATAACATGATATATCATACTCAAACAATAAAGATATGGAAAAAAGGCATATTGCTGATAGAATCTTGTCTGAAAAAGCTTGGCAAAGAGTTACCGCAAGTGATAGTAGTATTGATGAAAAAATCAAACGCTTGCCTTGTTACTAACGCAATGAAAGCAAAAACAAAATTTGGACTAGGTAACGTTACCAGTAAAACGGTGAGATCTCCTCAAATAAATGGACATTGCCTATTGAGACATGCCCTAAAAAGTGCTAAAATGAGAATTAAGAAAACTAAAAACTTGGATGATGCAGTTAAAATTTCAAGAAAAGTTGTAAACAATATTTTCAAGGGGAAAAAAATCTCTGATTAAGACTCCTCGAGTAATTCAACTACCTAAATCTGGAGGTTTTCTCCCGCTTGCACCTATATTCGCTGCCCTGGGTGCACTTGGGGGTCTAGCTGGTGGAGTATTTGGCATTACAACAGCAATCAATGCAGTTAAAACTGGAAAAAGAGCAGTTAAATGAAGCAAAATGGCATAATAGTAAAATGGAAGCTATTGCAATGGGAAAAGTCATGTTCCTAATACCATATAAAAAGGGATTTGGATTATATTTAAAGCCTTATCAGCAAAATTTTTAATGCAGCTACCTAAAAATAGTAGATTAATGTGGAAGTATTTAAAACAGTCGATATGTATGGTGAAGGAATGTTCCTCTATTAAAAGGGTGGTGATTAACGATCAAATCTTCGAAAGCGAAGTAGATATCGCGAACAATTTAAATAAATACTTTGTGGATAGTATATCAGATATAAGTAACAACATAGAGTTTGTTAGCAGACAATTTATTTCAGCAAATCCTTCAAACATGATGTTTAAGTTTAGCAGAGTTAGATCGAATGATATCGAAGTTTTAGTTCGTAAGTTCAAATCTAAGATAGGCGGGAAAAAATTACTATCGGAAGGGGTTATAAAAGATATTATGCCGTATATGGGTTTCTTTTATGCGCAAATAATAAATGAAAGCTTTAGTAGTGGCATAGTTCCAAAAATATGGAAAATTTCAACTATCGTGCCAATCGAGAAGGTAAAAAACACTTTAAAAGCAGAAGAGTTTCGACCAATAAATACGTTGCCCTGCGATGAAAAAATTTTAGAAACTGTTGTAAAAATTCAGCTAGTAAAATATTTAGATACAAATAAGATTCTTATACCTGAACAGTCAGGATTTAGACAAAAACACTCTTGCGAAACTGCACTTAACATGGTTTTAGCTGAATGGAAAGAATGTTTGAACAATAAAAATTCGATAATAGCAGTGTTCATCGATCTAAAAAGAGCATTTGAAACGATTGATAGACAAATTCTATTAGATAAGTTAACAGCCATGGGTATTCGGGACGTCGAGTTAGCCTGGTTTAACAGTTTTTTAATGAATCGTATGCAATGTACAATTATTGGACAGCAAAGGTCAGAAATATTAGAGGTAAACATAGGCTTGCCACAAGGAACAGTTCTGGCTCCTATTCTATTTAATATTTATATTAACGATATTAAATCAACCTTAAAGTTTAGTTCGATAAAGCTTTTTGCTGATGATGCATTAATTTCTATAAGTGGTAATAATGAACATGACATAATGGAAAAACTTCAATCTGATTTAGATGCCGTTTATTTGTGGCTTTGTGCAAATAAACTCAAAATTAATACTGATAAAACCAAATATATGATTATATCAAGAAAGAAAATCGAAAATTTTGGAAGCTTGGCAATCAATAATAAAACTATTGAAAGAGTCAACAAAATAAAATATTTAGGTATACAAATTGATGATAAATTGAAATTTAATGACCACATTGATTACACAATCAACAAAATTGCAAAAAAATTATGGTTTATAAAAAGAACATGTAAAAATTTAAGTAAAATCTACAAGGCAACAGTGTATAGATCTATAGTTGAACCTCACTTTTTATATTGTCCAACAATATTTTATATTATGAAAGACTTTCAAATTGCTAAGCTTCAGAAAATGCAAAATAAAGCAATGCGATTTATATTAAACAAGCCTTACGACACCTCAATAAATGAAATGCTGCAAAGTTTAAATTGGCTAAGCATTAAACAACAGATATTTTTTCAAGCAATGATGTTTATTTACAAGAAAACTAATAGTTTTTTGCCGGATTATTTAAAAACTAATATTAAATTTAACTACGAGGTACACGGAATTAATACTAGAAACAGAAATCATTTTAAATTACCTCTCTATAGAACAGAGTCTGAAAAAAATAGTCTTTTTTATAAAGGGTTGAAATGCTTCAATGAATTACCTGAAAACATAAAAAGCTGTGATATCAATGTGTTTAAAACTAAACTGTATGAGTACACCAAATCGTTACAAATAAGATAGATGTTTGTTCTGCGTTTCAAATAAGATAGATGTTTGTTTTGTGATACATGTTTCAATAAATTACATGGTTCAATAAACTAAATGTTAAATATAAGATAGATGTTGTTTTTCTGTGATACATTTCTGAATATTTTAACTTATTTAAATATTTTTATATATTCACTTAGTTATAAGTTTGAAATTTGTTATTGTTTTTTAATGAAAAATTCCTTAAATTGTTATGAATTAGGCTCATGAAAGCCGTAATAATAATAATAAATAAATAAATAAATAAATAAAAGAGCCCTTACTGATGTAGATATAAGAAAATATGCTAAAGATATTCCAAATTTTAGAGGAGTGTTTATGTGTTATACGCTTGCAAGCAAACCATTTAAAAAAGAGTGCGGGATAATTAATCTCGATACATCGAAGGGCCCCGGCACACATTGGGTAGCATACTGGAAAAACAATAATCAAATTGAATATTTTAACAGCTTTGGAAATTTTCAACTGACAAAGGAAATAATAAAATATTTAGGGAAAGATATAAACTATAATTATAAAAGATGTCAAAATTTTAACACAATAAATTGTGGGCATTTATGTTTGAAATTTTTGTTTTCGAAAATAGCCTAAAAGAATAAAGAAAAAATAAAATACTCAAAATCCATTTTGTTTCATTGTAAGTCATCACAATCATAATCAACATCAGTTACTTACCCATACTAGAGATTATTATAAAATTCCAACAGCAGAGTAAAGTTTAAAAAAATAAAATAAATATATTTTGTATAACGTTATAAAAATTTTATTTTTTTTTCTTAATCATATATCTTTTAAAATTTTAAATCTTAAAAATAAACATTTATTCTTAAATTAATATTATTCTAAATCCATAATGCTGAAATAACACCACGGTAATGTCTCATTACTATTTGCTATCAAAAACCGCTTATTATCGTGAGGACTTAATGCAACTTTTGATTGTACGATTGAACTTACTTCATGTTTCCGCGTCTGAATCAAATTTTGTTGAACTGTCTTTTCTATGTTGTTTTCAAGGCAATCAACATAGTCACTAAACGTTATTTTAGTCTTGACTATGATTCTTCTTACACCTTTAGATTTTTTCATTGAATCTTCACCCTCTACCCGTATCGCATACATTTTTGCACGGAGCCCTACAAATTCAGTCATGATACTGCCATTATTCTCATCTTTCATGAGACCCAAAACTTTTTTATTGACTTGAGGAATACCCCACACGTTTTCTATAGGATAGTTGCTTGTATCAAAGTGTATAAAGCAATCACGTTTGATAACCTGATACAAGTCTTTACAAGCCACCTCTTTAATTAGCGAATCGGTAAGTGGTTGTTTTGGACAAATCAATTATGCACATACCAACATAAATGGGTTTATTGAAATATATTTCAGTTTTATTAAGTTCAATTGCCATCAAATTTTCACCAAATATTGTTGAGGCCTTAAACTCAGGCTTAGAAATAAGGGCTTCGGCACCATATCGACCTAACCAACTCGTTACCAATTTAACAACACTGTGTTTACGTATGTTTTCACAGTTTTTCCGAACACAGCATTATTCATGAGTTTGAAAAAGTTCTTCTCAAACTCATTTATAGCCGCTGTTCGAAGACTCGTGTTTAGATCAATATATGGCTTCAACCATGCAGATTGTCTAAATTGTAAAATTTTATGAATTTTAGATAGCCTTAATCCATATTTCAAAGCCTGCTTTAGATTTCTGTAGAGAATAATATATCTCACGCTACCACCCAAAGTTGCCAACAGTTTTTTCTGTTTTGATCCTAAAGGCGTAATATGATCTGGGCAAAAGGGGAGATCTTTATGGTAATCGTGGAGGTTAATTGAATACTCCAAATCTACCTCGAGAATATATCCTACATCTGAATCGTCAGCTATAGTCCCAACATTAAAATTTTGAGAATGTGACAGCCAATGAAACTCACTGTGGGGGAGAAATTGAGACATGGCCCAACCATACTGATTATTAATGTCATAATACATTAAGAATTTGGGTGGTTGAGCCTCATCGAAATCAGTCATGTACTTAGTGTTGACTTTCGAATAACGCTTAGTACACTGACTAAGACCCCCACGCATAACTCGCTCTACAAACATGAGCATATCAATATCTGTCAATAGCTCAAGGGTTATATCAGTATGCTTAAGCATTGCATCCCATGTATAACCAGGTAGAGTGAAATAATGTGCAGGATCTAGACCATAAGTTTTATGGCAACTTGTGCGAAATTGTTCGAAAATATCGGATAATAGTAGCACGTCTGTTTTCAAATAAATATCTGAATATTCACTCACATTATTAATATTTAATTTAATTCAGACATTTTGTGCATGAGCATAATCCTCTGCGCTGATGTTTGTATCATTAAGTTGATTGTAAAAGCTGGTTATACCAGGTAATGATGTTTCCGAAAATTTTGCTGCATCATCGCAGTAGTCATATGGAAAGACACCCTTACGTGTCAACAAATTTAATTGCTCATCATTTAAATTCTTAAACTCTGATTTTATAATATTGAAATTTATTTCAATTTAAGACGCTACAAATTTTATGTTATCCGCAACATAAATCATTTAAACCTATTTCTTGAAGACTATATTGAGTGTAGTTGTTAAGCATTTTAATAAATTTAATATGAGTTGGTTGACTTATGTAAAAACAAAGTATGAAAGCAGCAAAATAAATTAAGCTAGTGATTGAAAGCGTCATCGTAACCATGACCACACTCAACTATGCTGATATAAATAAAACAAAACGATTTGATTTATATATAAGTCATTACTGTTTTTTTATTGATTTGTTATATATATATATATTAGGGCGGGTCAATTTGTATGGACGAATTTTTTGGAGGTCTGGCTCAGCGAAATTCGTAAAATACATGTAATTTCAAGACTTTTTCTCCACTACAGCATATACAAATTCTGAAAAAAAGCTGTGCGGACTTTCGTAAATAGATTTTGTTCTCAATTATAAAATATGAATGTATGAATGTATGTATATGAATCTATTTACGAAAGTCCGCACAGCTTTTTTTCAGAATTTGTATATGCTGTAGTGGAGAAAAAGTCTTGAAATTACATGTATTTTACGAATTTCGCTGAGCCAGACCTCCAAAAAATTCGTCCATACAAATTGACCCGCCCTAATATATATATATATATAACAAATCAATAAAAAAACAGTAATGACTTATATATAAATCAAATCGTTTTGTTTTATTTATATCAGCATAGTTGAGTGTGGTCATGGTTACGATGACGCTTTCAATCACTAGCTTAATTTATTTTGCTGCTTTCATACTTTGTTTTTACATAAGTCAACCAACTCATATTAAATTTATTAAAATGCTTAACAACTACACTCAATATAATCTTCAAGAAATAGGTTTAAATGATTTATGTTGCGGATAACATAAAATTTGTAGCGTCTTAAATTCATAAACATATTAAACAAGCATGGGAAAAATAAAAAAAAATTTTACTTCTTCACTGTTTCCTTATCTTCAACTTGCGGTTTTGGGTCTGGGCTTATCATCTTAAACTTGAAAATTTGATTTATAACAACAACAACACCAACCATCATACTTCAGCCAGCTTGACCAATCATAGCCCATCTAGCTATCCGTCCGTCCGTCCATCTTGCATGCTTATCTCCAATTTATAAAAACAGCACGCTTCAAACATCCTACTTCAGCCAGCTTGACCAATCATAACCCATCGAGCTATCCCTCCGTCCGCCCATCTTGCATGCTTATCTTCAATTTATAACAACAGCACGCTTCAGCCATCCTACTTCAGCCAGCTTGACCAATCATAATCCATCTAGCTATCCGTCCGTCCATCTTGCATGCTAATCTCCAATTTGCAACAATAACACGCTTCAGCCACCCTACTATCGGCCAACTTTTACCGATCGTTTGCGACGCCGACTGCGCAGTCGGGCACAATTTTGTAAATTCTGAGGCCCATAAGAAAATACACACGTTTTTGATTTAGAACTGTCCTAGCTTATCTACTTCCGATTATGCCGCTAGATAGGTAGAGATCTGTTCCAGATCAGTAAGCTAAAGTGTATTCACACAGACATAGATCAATAATTAAGATTTAGTAGTGGGTATAAGGTGATTCGGAATAGAGAGTTGGTGTGCGCAAACTGGCTTAAGTAGTTTTGTAGCGTCTAACAGTTAGTAATCTAGTTTAATATTACTAAGCTAAGGTGACCAGATTATATTTTAATTTAATCTATGTTATACCATTGATTACTGATGTTATAAATCATTATTTAGTTTTTATTTAGTTATATTTTTATACTATTCATAGCTCTTCAATATTAACGGTTCTTAATTATAAAATAAGGACGAAATAATGTCAAGCAGATATTTTCTTAAAATTTTCAGATGCAGGCTAGGTACAACTTAAAAAAATAAATAAATATTTGAAACCGTCACAAGTATTTGTCTCTTTCATATTGCTGCGGTGGCAGCCGCGGAGATTTCTAAGGAGTTATTTATTGTTTTTTTTTTTTGTAATTATCTACTGTGTTATTTTTCATTGAATGTGGGTATTATAGAATATTTAGTGTGGTTTAATTTATTTGTGATTATCTTTGTTTGTTATAGAATGACGACTTGGAAACGAAAACTTCTTGTGACTGAAGTAGTCCAAATACTCGAAGAAGACAGTGACGACCAAGAAATTAATGTGAATTGTGTGCCAAACGATATTTTTGTATTCCGCCAGCAGCTGTCAATATTGTGAGCGATGAAGAAAACATCGATGATGATGATTTGTGTCCGACCGAATATTCGGTTTCGGTTACGGCCAGTTTCGGCCATTTTTGTCAGTTTAGGCTAGTTTCGGTTATTCGGCCATATTGAGGACGAATAACCGAAACTTTGGGTAAAAACTTCTTGCATAAGTCATTTAATTCAAATATAAAAATATTTACAACGCACTGTATAAAACAAAAATGATTAATTCGTCTATAATTTGATTTCTCATGTTAACGCAAAACATTTTGGTTTATTTTATGCGTACAGATACTATCATTTTCGATTCTATGATCCCTATTGTAATTAATATTAAAGTTTTATAGGTACTGAAGCCAAAAAGTGAAAAATAGACTTCAAAGCGAATTCTGTGTGTGTGGAATAAAGGAATTGAAAACGAAATATTTCTATTTAATAATACTAAACCTTTAAAAAAACACAAAAATACTTAGCTTTGTAGTTCTATAAAAATATAAATTGTAGGTGTATACTATTTTGAGTGTGTACTGAATATATAAAGTATGCAATGCTTTTGTAATAAAAAATTATTTCATTTATTATTATAGTAGACTTCAATTAATTGTTATAAACTTAAATATTCAAATAATACTTTTTTATATTAATTTTTTTTCTTATGTGTATGAAAGTACTCTTGTTTCCTTTCAATAAAATAATTATTATTTGTAAAAACTTAAATTTTCATATTAATAACTAGTTTAGGTTTCGGCCGAATATTATAAAATGGCCGAATATTCGGTTTCGGCCAAAATCCTGGTTTTGGTCGGACACTAATGATATGATGATGGAAATCGACCCTACACAGGAAATTGCAGGAGAAGTTGAAATTGAATATGAAAGCGATAATAATGAGGAAGACTTTGCTGATCCAGGTGCTCAACCCACTTCATCCGAGCCCTCATCTGCTGTTCAATTACCACCAAGTGATGAACCGTTTACATCAGCTGCAGCAGCGCAACCGCCACCATGTGAACGACAAAAACCATTGAAAAAGTTTGGAGTACCAAAGTGGACACGTTCAAAAACATTTCAATATGATTGGGATGAGCCAGATGAGTCGCTAATGACACCAGTTCGAAAATCACTTGCTGAGCAAATCACCGAACGAATTGTTTGAATTGTTCTTTGATAAAGAAGTAATGAGTTTGTTAGTGGACAACACGAATATGTATGCTATGCAAAATAATGCCAGCATCTTGGAATGCCTTGGAATTTTAATTTTCTCTATATATCATAAGCTACAAAGAACGGATTTGTACTGGTCAATGCAACCGGATTACAGTGTACCGATCGTGAGGCAGACAATGGCACGCAATCATTTCAGAAAAATAAAAACTATTTTTCATTTAACTAATAATCACTCAATTGACACCAAAAAAGGTTCGACCATTACTTACGATATTGAATAAGAAGTATATGCAGTTTGGGATCTTCACCACTCACCTCTCAATAGACGAGCAAATGGTTCCGTATTTTGAAGGCACTCGTGCAAAATGTTTATTAAATCCAAACCGATTCGGTTTCAAATACTGGTGTCTTGATTACATATGATGGATACATTTTTAATGTGATTCCATATGCTAGTGCATCCTCACTCCACGATAAAGATATTGGCTTGGGTGCTTCAGTGGTTTTAGATTTATTGAAGAATGTGACAAATCCGGAGATGCATGCGTGTATTTCGACAACTTCTTCACGTCGTATTACTTGATGTGCTTGTTGATAGAAAGACGATTTTATGCTACCGGTACCATTCGAAAGAATCAAATGGGAGGTGCTGAGAAAATGCTTAAAACTGGTATAATTTTACCAAAGTATGCTTGCGATCATGTTTTCAATCGAACAAATCAAATCCTTATCACACGCTGGCATGATAATGCAGAGGTGACACTGGCAATCAACCATAATACGGTATAACCTTTAGCACAAGTCAAACGCTATAATAAATTGGAGAAGAAGAAAGTGTCTGTTCCACAACTCATGGTAATCGCACAGTACAATAAATACATGGGTGGTGTGGATTTACACGAGAATGGTGTGGCCAATTATAGTGTTGCTATACGGCGAAAAAATGGTGGTGGCCATTGTGGATTAACTCAATCAACAGCTAAATCGTTAACGCGTGGAAATTACACTGTCTCGCATGTAAAGGGAAAAATATAAAATCAATGTCACAGCTTGATTTCAGATCAGAAATAGCTATAAATCTATTTCTAGCGGATGATTAACAACCTGAGTCAGATGATAATGTTTTGGAGCTTTGGAATGAAGAAGATTTTAGACCATCAACATTGTCACGCAGCAATGATCCTGAGCATGTAGTTTTTAATGCATCAAAACGACTGAAATGTAAAAAATGTTAATCAAACACTGTTTTGTACTGTATCAAACAAGTGTTATGTGCCTCTGCATCCTAAATGTTTTAGTACTTGGCATAACATACGAGTATAAACTTATTTGTAATGTTTGTTTTTTTTTTTAATAATAGTATAACCATAACGCAAATTTTGATTTTTCATATCCATATAAAGTTCTTGTGCATCTTAGTTGCTGCTCCAGGTGAACGGAAAAGTGGAAAATATTTTTGACCATTTCAGATCCATTTTGGGGAACCTACAACCTAGCCATTATAAGGATTTCGCCGGGAAAAATTTTTTTATCTTGGCCAGAAATGGGTTCAAAGGATATTTAAGAGAATAACTAAGAAACGAATTGAGAAACTGAATGCAAAATTGTTGGTTTTATCACGCTCCACACATATTATCCGGGTATTCTAAATAGTATTTTTAAAAATTGTTATATAACATTTTTGTAATTTTTTTAAAAATAAATGTTTGTATAAATATTTGTTGAAATATTAACCAAATCCTGGAAATTTTAAAATCCTGGGACTGTCGGAACCAGAAAAACTCCGGGATCCCGGGATTGGATCCCCTTGTAAATATCACCTTAAGAAATGAGTTGAGTTGAATGAACACTTAATGTATACTTTTTTATTAATTTGGTCACCCACACTATTTTTATAATTTGTCACGTATTGTTTTTCAATAAAAGTTTAACTTAATGAATAATTTTTATATACACTGAGAAAAAAACCTACTGAAATAAAAAAAATGACTCCATTATTTCAAAGAAAATTTTCCAAAGATTTTTTTTTGTTTTTTTTTCAAATGGAAATTTTTCTTTGATAGAAAAAATAGATCTCCAAACAAAGTTTAAATATTGTAACGACCATAAATTTTGAGAATTTATGGCCATCACAAATAGCCACCACTAGCCACCAATAACCATAGAGCACACAATAGGAGCAACCGTCAAACATGCTCGCCAAGCGTGTGCGAGGTCAACTAGTAAGGTGTAACGACACCCTCAAACCCATCAAGCTCAAGCAGGAGACATCAAGCATGCAATGCAGCCATCTTAACGAGCGATAATAAAGCTTTAAAATGGCCGCGAAGAGCTTTTACGACGAAGAGCTTTGAGAATGACAAAGCATAAAAGGGAGTGCAGAACAGAAAATCGGTCTGTTTGCTGCAAGCCCGACAACTGTAAGTACGTGGTCCTCTGTGTTGGAAAGTATCTAATATTCATAACGCATGGTTTGGCCTGGACCTTGATTATTAGAGAAGAGTACAACTAAAGAGATTTGCTAATAGTCAAGGCATTTATGACCACACGCTCGAGTACTTGACGAGTTGCTCCGGCATAACGAGTTCCAGACAGTACGAGGACAGTGGGTAAGATCGTCAGCGCAAGGTTACATTTGCGGCCCAGTGAGCGCCGACGAACTCAACGCTATAAGGACAACGTAACGTCTAGCGTCAAACGCCCCAAGAGCCAACGACTACGAACATCGAGAGCATCCAGCACAGTCTCACTTCGGCAGTATCAAGACGGCACCGAGGAGCCCCAGCCAGCGAAACTGATCGGTTTAGCTTACTACCCAGACGTACGCTTCGTTTGTCACAACTTGGATAGTGCCACTGGTCACAGGGATAACGCATGGTTTGGCCTGGACCTTCCCTGCCGCCGAGTATAACGACTCTTTGTTGTGACAACACTACCGTACAGGCGTGGACATTTTAGTAACCCTAGAGTGTCCATCCTGGAGTCGAAGTGTACAGCTACCACGGTCAGCGTCCATGGGCTCAAGCCGACCAGGCTGCAGAGTACACAGCGTCCGGCAAAACTGCAGATTTGCCCAGAAGACTGAGTTTGACACGTGCGTCATACCCAACGCACTCAGCTCAACATAACGCAGAGTACCCAGCACCCGGCGAAAACCACAGATTTGCCCAGAAAACTGAGTTTGACACGTGCGTCATAACCAACGCACTCAGACCAGCGAGACTACAGAATATCCAGCGTTTGGCAAAACTACAGATTTGCCCAGAATACTGAGTTTGACACGTGCGTCATAACCAACGCACTCAGACCAGCAAGACTACGGAGTACCCAGCGTCCGGCAAAACTACAGATTTGCCCAGAATACTGAGTTTGACACGTGCGTCATACCCGACGCACTCAGACCAGCAAGACTACGGAGTACCCAGCGTCCGGCAAAACAGTATAGTTGCCCAGAAGACTGAGTTCGACACGTGCGTCGTACCCAACGCACTCAGACTACAAAACGCAGAATATTCAACGCCTAAGGAAGCAACATATTCGCTCTAAGACAGAGGTCGACACGTGAGTCGAAATCAACGCACTTGGTCAACGCGAAGGCATCCAAGACGGGCTAGAGAGCACACGACTCAGGTGTGCTAGAGTGTGCAACGCACAAGGGTGCAACCCAGCTGTATCGAGACGTGCTACGCCACACGCGATATTGGAGACGCGCTACAGAGAGCGCCCAAAGACAACGAGACGTACTACAGAGTACGTAGTCCCAGCTACGGCGAAAACGTGCCTACGCCGCACACGACATTGAAGACGTGCTGAGAGCACGCAACCCAGCTGTATCGAGACGTGCTACGCCACACGCGATATTGGAGACGCGCTACAGAGAGCGCCCAAGGACAACGAGACGTACTACAGAGTACGTAGTCCCAGCTACGGCGAAAACGTGCCTACGCCGCACACGACATTGAAGACGTGCTGAGAGCACGCAACCCAGCTGTATCGAGACGTGCTACGCCACACGCGATATTGGAGACGCGCTACAGAGAGCGCCCAAGGACAACGAGACGTACTACAGAGTACGTAGTCCCAGCTACGGCGAAAACGTGCCTACGCTGCACACGACATTGAAGACGTGCTGAGAGCACGCAACCCAGCTGTATCGAGACGTGCTACGCCACACGCGATATTGGAGACGCGCTACAGAGAGCGCCCAAGGACAACGAGGCGTACTACAGAGTACGTAGTCCCAGCTACGGCGAAAACGTGCCTACGCCGCACACGACATTGAAAACGTGCTGAGAGCACGCAACCCAGCTATAACGAAGACGTGCTGAGAGCGCGCCACCCAGCTATAACGAAGACGTGCTGAGAGCACGCAAGTAAGCCATCACCGACAACTTAAATTCATTATTTTATTTCCTTATTTACCGCGCAGGAAGCGCCATCCTATACGTTTTACATTTATTAAAGATAGTTCTAAGATAAAAGCACTGAAGCTAAATTTAATAAACAAGAGTTCTTGAATTTAAAATAAAACCGCTTCAGCTTCTTTATTTCTGGGTCCCAAAATAGAAATTGTTTTGTGACAGGACTGCTGGTCCGGCGAGTGATACCCCAGCGTAAAACGTACCGTTACAAATGGCGCCCGAGCAGGGACCCTGAATAAAAAAGAAGTATTCGGTTTAAAGACGAGAAATAAGAACAAGGATTAAATAAAGGAAAATTTAGGAATTTAAAAGTTACAACATGGTCCATTCATCTTGGGTACACAACGTCAATAAAGAGACAAATCAGAACATTTTAGAAGAATTCGGCTTGGACAGCTCAGGCAGTGCTGAAGAGCTACGTAAGCGGTTAACTACCTTCATCAAAGCCGGTGACTTCGAGGACGGAGTAGGAAAACGCCTCCAGGAGTTGGAAGCCCAATATACTCGAGCCATCTCCCCGAAACCACCAACAACAACATCTTTGAAAATGGACTTTCTAGACATTTCAACAGCAGAGTTGGAGAGCCAGCTGGAACCAGGAGTGACTACAGTTCGCCCACCCATCGTACCTTATACGAACGTTATCGAACAGGTGAGAAAATGGTCAACGAGGTACGACGGTGGACTGAACCCACTAGCATTTGTAGAGCGACTTGAAGAGCTTGCTAGCGTATATAACGTGAACGAAAATTTGTTGCCAAGGACGATGCCAGAATTGCTCAAAGACAGAGCCTTGACATGGTATCGCAACAATAATCGCCACTGGACCGAGTGGAAAACGTTTAAAAAAGATTTTTTACGATTTTTCCTGCCAAATCGATATTTTGAGCATCTGGATGACACCATACGCCAGCGGACGCAGCAGCCGAATGAACCTTTTAAAGATTTTGTCATTACCATGCAGGACTTGATGAGGCATGCGGAGTACAATGAGGACCAAAAGATGAAGAGGATTTTTAGAAATTGTCATGTGGACTACCAGTGGTACATAAAAAGAAAAGATTTTAGTACACTGGACGAGCTGATATCCTTAGCAGAGGACTTGGAGGACATTCGCATCGAAGGGCAGAAGTTAAGCACTCGCTCACGCGAAGAGCAACCACCGAGGGTCTCCCACCGGCCTCGTGAAGAAGTCGGAAAAGGAAAATTCCAGAGCATTGAAACGAAGTCGGAATTCGTCGATTTGAAGAGAGCTTGTTTCAATTGTGGAGCTACAGGTCACATGCAACGAGAATAAAGAGGCAAATCGTTGATATTTTGCCGAGTATGTGGAAGTAAATTTGTCAGGACAGAGGACTGTTGTAAGAAAGGTTCGGGAAACGCCAGAGGGACTCGTCAGGATCGAGGTGCGCACGAGCCCCAGAGAACAGCACCCCTACCAGCCACACGTCAGCCAAAGGACTCTCCCCTATAGTGTACGACGAGGGCCGAGTCGCTGCTCTCATCACCCTGGGCGGGAAAGAAGCGATAGCCACGATAGACACAGGGGCAACGAGGAGCTTTATCAGCCAGGACCTGGCCAAAGAATGGGCATCACGAGGCAAACTGATCCCCATGAAGACGGCGGTACGTTTGGCAAACGGTTATACAACTCAAGTCGAGGAGGCCCTGCTGATAAAAGTGGAATTAGGAGCACTGTGTAGGCAGAATGTAAAATTATTAGTTATGCCAACGACACTCGACCCGCTGATCCTCGGTCTGGATTTTTTGAGAGCGGTCAAAGCAGAATTGATCATCGGTGGTCATCGATTAACTTTGGACACAGGCGTGATGGATAGGAGCGAACCAATTTGTCCTGTCATAGCAAAAGGGCGGCAGCAACCGCGTGAACAATTGCAACCGGCGGCAGCAACCGCAGAAACAACTGCAAAACGGCGGCAGCAACCGCGTGACCAACTGCAACCGGCGGCAGCAACCGCAGAAACAACTGCAAACCGGCGGCAGCAACCGCGTGACCAACTGCAACCGGCGGCAGCAACCGCAGAAACAACTGCAAAACGGCGGCAGCAACCGCGTGACCAACTGCAACCGGCGGCGGCAACCGCAGAAACAACTGCAAAAGGGCGGCAGCAACCGCGTGACCAACTGCAACCGGCGGCGGCAACCGCAGACACAACTGCAAAACGGCGGCAGCAACCGCGTGACCAACTGCAACCGGCGGCGGCAACCGCAGAAACAACTGCAAAAGGGCGGCAGCAACCGCGTGAACAACTGCAACCGGCGGCAGCAACCGCAGAAACAACTGCAAAACGGCGGCAGCAACCGCGTGAACAATTGCAACCGGCGGCAGCAACCGCTGAAACAACTGCAAAACGGCGGCAGCAACCGCGTGACCAACTGCAACCGGCGGCGGCAACCGCAGAAACAACTGCAGAAGGGCGGCAGCAACCGCGTGACCAACTGCAACCGGCGGCAGCAACCGCAGAAACAACTGCAAAACGGCGGCAGCAACCGCAGAACCAAATGCAAAGAAAAGGCAGCGACACCTGCGTGAAAAATTGTAGAACAAAAGGCAGCGACACCTGCGTGAACAACTGTAGGAAAGCGGCAGCAACCGCGGACAAAAATGCATCAAAGGGGAAGTTAAAAGTGGTCGTGGGCACACTGTCGCGACAACCAAGGGACGTACTTCTCAGGACAACAGGAGACGCCAGTGAGGACGTGAGTTGTCCATGGTTGGACAGAAGATTACAGGAAGTCCAACAGGAACCGGAAAAGTATCCGGATTATACAGTTGAAAATGGTCAACTATACAGGCACATTCCACGTAGAGCAGGCGACGAGGACTGCGCACCGTGGAAACTCTGTGTGCCAACGCCTTTGAGAAAGCGCGTATTAGAGGAAAACCACGATGATCCTGTCGCAGG
Source organism: Dichetophora obliterata (assembly GCA_963920525.1). Taxonomy (NCBI): domain Eukaryota; kingdom Metazoa; phylum Arthropoda; class Insecta; order Diptera; family Sciomyzidae; genus Dichetophora; species Dichetophora obliterata. Next base: position 143,309,525 of record OY986436.1, on the reverse strand, counting down.
ACATCTAGGAATTCGAAAAACCATCGCCCGGCTAGCAAATCATTACTACTGGCCAGGGATGTTTCGTGCAGCAAGTCGTCATGTGCGCAATTGCACATCATGCCAGCGGTTTAAGCCGCAACAACAAGCCCCTGCCGGCCGCATGCTAACACAAATTGCAGAAGAGCCGTGGGCAATCGTATGCGTAGACTTCGTTGGTCCCTTGCCCAGGTCAACCCAAGGGAACACAATGTTGTTGGTGTTCCTGGACAAGTTTTCGAAATGGATAGAATTGGTACCACTAAGAAAAGCCACCACAGAGACGCTAAAAAAGGCCTTCAGAGAAAGGATTTTAGCACGGTATGGGATACCGAAGGTCTTGGTGTCGGACAACGGCACGCAGTTTACGAGCAAGGCATTCCAGGATTTTATGAAGGAATTAGGCGTGAAGCAGCAGTTCACGGCCCCTTATATGCCTCAGGAGAATGCAGCAGAACGAGCAAATAGGACTGTGAAAACGATGATAGCGCAGTTAGCAGACAACGAGCAGAAAAGGTGGGATGCAGTGCTGGCTGAAATATCGTTAGCACTCAACACAAGCGTATCAGAGACCACTGGTTACAGCCCAGCCTTTTTGACGCAGGGCCGTGAACCACGTTTGCCAGGCACCCTTTACAATGAGGTCACTTTTGGCACAGGTAACATCGAGCAGACTCCAGCGAGCAGAGCAAGCCAGTAACAAGAAGTTTACCAGCTAGTACACCGGAACTTGGAGCGTGCCGCTCAAGATCAAGCGAGGTACTATAACCTAAGAAGGCGTCATTGGCAGCCTAAAGTTGGTCAACAAGTGTTAGTCAAGCAGCATCACCTTAGCAAGGCAGTTGAAGGATTTGCCGCAAAGTTGGCTCCACGCTACGACGGCCCATACAAGATTTTGGGTTTCATCTCGCCAGTCATAGTGGAGGTGCGTCGTGAAGGAGAGTCACGAAAGAATCGCAAAAGAACTGCGCACGTCAGCGAATTGAGGCAGTATGGCCAAGACATTGCTGAATCATCGAAAACCAGTCAATAACGAGGCAAGTACGCAGATAGCAGTGAATGGCGCAGTAGTCACCAGGAGATCTGGACGGACACCAGTCAAAATCTCCACCCAAAAACATCGCACACACTAGAAATTCAACAAACGGCCAACAGTCAACAAGTAACCAACAAGCAAGTCCGACGGACCAAAGCAGTGAAAGAATCACAAGAAAAACCAAATGGTAAACTTGGGCAGTACAACGCGAACACAAGCTTTAGAGACACATGCATGCACAGATCTAACCAACGGACGAAAACATTCAAATGAAAAAATCCCGCGAAAAATGAAGTACATGTCATTGAAAACTTGGCAACAGGTGGCCACTCTAAAACAAAAACGGCAAACTGAGGTTTACTGGGTTACAAGCGAATTTTAACAGCACAGTCGTTTATTTTATTCATTGTGTGCAGACGTGTTTTTATCAAAACAATCTTCTCGGAAGTTAATAGCGATTTTTTTTTTAAACGGAATAATGTGTGACAACAAAATGGAGGAAAGCGTCAAGCGCTATCGTGCACGACAGCAGGAATTGGAGGCAAGGAGGCCTCGTATCGTTGTGTTAGGCGACGAGTGGATGGACGTGCAAGGCCCGAGGGGTCGTTTACGGGCACGACCAACCAACACTGGCTCAAGAGCCAAGCGGACGAGGAGTCCGATACGACGCACTGCGAAGAAGCGTGCGACGACGCCAACAGCTTTAATGCGTAGTAGCAGTGAGACGTCGACTGAGGTTGAGTGGCAATCAGTGGCAAAATGCAAAGGCAGCGTGCCAACTATAGAATCGCCGACATCACCCATCACGCCGGTGGCTGGAGCACCTATGCTCGCCACCAGGCCACCAGTGACAATAGTTACCGCACGGGGCAGTACAAGCCGTGCTAGTAGCCAATCACCGGTAGCAGAGCCTGTAAGTAGCACACGGGGAGCTATTACAGGGCGACCAGCATGCGCTAGAGGACGCGCAACCACGCGTCAGTCAGACATGCCCCCAGCACGACAGATGTTGTCTGTGGTCGGAGCCATAGAGGCCGCCACAGAACAACTAGAAACGCCGACACCGAGTGAGCCCGTCACATTATGTGACCCGGCTGCACCACTAATGGATGGTAGTGACACCATCATACCCCAACCTGCAGTAGCGCAGTTAACACCCGCTGCAGGGTTGGATGACAGCAAGCCTGCCATGTATCCGGCAGCATCGAAAGTATATGAGGGCCCACAGCCCATATACACCATAGGCTCCTACAAAATGGGCAAAGGTAGCCAAACAATAAATAGCGAAGACTATGCATGCCTAGCAGAAGGCAGATGGCTAAACGACGTAGCGATAGACGTGTTCCTGAGATGGATCTGGTATGAGGGTATCCCAGACGAACAGCAGCGCAACACGGTCTACATCTTTTCATGCCAATTTTTCGCTGCACTCACAGGTCAAGACCGACCAACAGCGTGCCGACTAACAGCTGCAGAAGCTTACCAGAGGTTGAAAAATTGGACCAAGACAGTAGATCTTTTTGGAAAAGACATCATTCTGGTCCCAGTGAACCAGCATAATCATTGGTACCTGGTTGCAGTAATGCATGGCAATCTAGCAACGAACGTCAGTGAGGCGGACATACCGCTAGATGCTCCACGCGCGCCATGCATCCTAATTATGGACTCCTTATCCACAGGAAAGCATCAAGCAGCCGCAGCAAGAAGACATGCCGAAGCCGTCGATGCCATAAGGGCATATCTACAGCTAGAATATGCCGCCAAGCACCCCAACGTAGCAGAACGAAGCCGTCGGCTTAGCAAGGAGAACATGCCGTGGCATGTAGTGCCAGTCATGCAACAACGAAACTTGCATGACTGTGGGGCATTTCTCTTGCACCACGCCGTGGAACTGCTGAATCATCCTATCGCAGACTTTCGGCCGCCGATGCAGCCTAGTAAGGCCTGGTTTAGACCATATGCCGCCGAACGCAAACGTCGCCAAGCAGCGCGACTAATTCGTCTCATATGCCAACGCAGACCGGCCTACATATCCAACGAAATAGCTTGGGTAAGTGCACCGCTACCTAACATCAAATTGCCTGACGTCACGACAGACGTTGAAAGCAGCAGCGATTCTGAGAGTAGCAGCAGCGATACCGGAGGCAGCAGCGCTACGAAAAGTAGCAGTGACGCCGATAGACATCGCAAGAGCAGCGATAGCGACCTCAACATGGTGGATGAGAGCATTCAGAGCTACCACATGCCCAGCCCAGTGGCTGCGTACGAAGACGTAGTCATGGAAGAGGACAAGCCCAGCGAAGACGAGGACCGGCACGGGCATCGTAACTACCTGCATCGAGGTGAGTTAGTACCCGTGGGTCCCAGATTACTACACGAGTCGGAGTGGCCAGATCAGGTCCGCCAGCAGATCGAAGCCGATCCCACGGCCCACCTGGGCCCTAGGCGTAGTAAATTCATAGTAAAGACGCCCAACGAGTGGTACCAGGTACGGACCACTATTCGAGAGGGAACCAAGGTTCTCGCAATGCCCCCCAAAGTAAGGAGGGGATGTAACGACCATAAATTTTGAGAATTTATGGCCATCACAAATAGCCACCACTAGCCACCAATAACCATAGAGCACACAATAGGAGCAACCGTCAAACATGCTCGCCAAGCGTGTGCGAGGTCAACTAGTAAGGTGTAACGACACCCTCAAACCCATCAAGCTCAAGCAGGAGACATCAAGCATGCAATGCAGCCATCTTAACGAGCGATAATAAAGCTTTAAAATGGCCGCGAAGAGCTTTTACGACGAAGAGCTTTGAGAATGACAAAGCATAAAAGGGAGTGCAGAACAGAAAATCGGTCTGTTTGCTGCAAGCCCGACAACTGTAAGTACGTGGTCCTCTGTGTTGGAAAGTATCTAATATTCATAACGCATGGTTTGGCCTGGACCTTGATTATTAGAGAAGAGTACAACTAAAGAGATTTGCTAATAGTCAAGGCATTTATGACCACACGCTCGAGTACTTGACGAGTTGCTCCGGCATAACGAGTTCCAGACAGTACGAGGACAGTGGGTAAGATCGTCAGCGCAAGGTTACATTTGCGGCCCAGTGAGCGCCGACGAACTCAACGCTATAAGGACAACGTAACGTCTAGCGTCAAACGCCCCAAGAGCCAACGACTACGAACATCGAGAGCATCCAGCACAGTCTCACTTCGGCAGTATCAAGACGGCACCGAGGAGCCCCAGCCAGCGAAACTGATCGGTTTAGCTTACTACCCAGACGTACGCTTCGTTTGTCACAACTTGGATAGTGCCACTGGTCACAGGGATAACGCATGGTTTGGCCTGGACCTTCCCTGCCGCCGAGTATAACGACTCTTTGTTGTGACAACACTACCGTACAGGCGTGGACATTTTAGTAACCCTAGAGTGTCCATCCTGGAGTCGAAGTGTACAGCTACCACGGTCAGCGTCCATGGGCTCAAGCCGACCAGGCTGCAGAGTACACAGCGTCCGGCAAAACTGCAGATTTGCCCAGAAGACTGAGTTTGACACGTGCGTCATACCCAACGCACTCAGCTCAACATAACGCAGAGTACCCAGCACCCGGCGAAAACCACAGATTTGCCCAGAAAACTGAGTTTGACACGTGCGTCATAACCAACGCACTCAGACCAGCGAGACTACAGAATATCCAGCGTTTGGCAAAACTACAGATTTGCCCAGAATACTGAGTTTGACACGTGCGTCATAACCAACGCACTCAGACCAGCAAGACTACGGAGTACCCAGCGTCCGGCAAAACTACAGATTTGCCCAGAATACTGAGTTTGACACGTGCGTCATACCCGACGCACTCAGACCAGCAAGACTACGGAGTACCCAGCGTCCGGCAAAACAGTATAGTTGCCCAGAAGACTGAGTTCGACACGTGCGTCGTACCCAACGCACTCAGACTACAAAACGCAGAATATTCAACGCCTAAGGAAGCAACATATTCGCTCTAAGACAGAGGTCGACACGTGAGTCGAAATCAACGCACTTGGTCAACGCGAAGGCATCCAAGACGGGCTAGAGAGCACACGACTCAGGTGTGCTAGAGTGTGCAACCCAGCTGTATCGAGACGTGCTACGCCACACGCGATATTGGAGACGCGCTACAGAGAGCGCCCAAAGACAACGAGACGTACTACAGAGTACGTAGTCCCAGCTACGGCGAAAACGTGCCTACGCCGCACACGACATTGAAGACGTGCTGAGAGCACGCAACCCAGCTGTATCGAGACGTGCTACGCCACACGCGATATTGGAGACGCGCTACAGAGAGCGCCCAAGGACAACGAGACGTACTACAGAGTACGTAGTCCCAGCTACGGCGAAAACGTGCCTACGCCGCACACGACATTGAAGACGTGCTGAGAGCACGCAACCCAGCTGTATCGAGACGTGCTACGCCACACGCGATATTGGAGACGCGCTACAGAGAGCGCCCAAGGACAACGAGACGTACTACAGAGTACGTAGTCCCAGCTACGGCGAAAACGTGCCTACGCTGCACACGACATTGAAGACGTGCTGAGAGCACGCAACCCAGCTGTATCGAGACGTGCTACGCCACACGCGATATTGGAGACGCGCTACAGAGAGCGCCCAAGGACAACGAGGCGTACTACAGAGTACGTAGTCCCAGCTACGGCGAAAACGTGCCTACGCCGCACACGACATTGAAAACGTGCTGAGAGCACGCAACCCAGCTATAACGAAGACGTGCTGAGAGCGCGCCACCCAGCTATAACGAAGACGTGCTGAGAGCACGCAAGTAAGCCATCACCGACAACTTAAATTCATTATTTTATTTCCTTATTTACCGCGCAGGAAGCGCCATCCTATACGTTTTACATTTATTAAAGATAGTTCTAAGATAAAAGCACTGAAGCTAAATTTAATAAACAAGAGTTCTTGAATTTAAAATAAAACCGCTTCAGCTTCTTTATTTCTGGGTCCCAAAATAGAAATTGTTTTGTGACAGGACTGCTGGTCCGGCGAGTGATACCCCAGCGTAAAACGTACCGTTACAATATTTTCTTCAAAGAAAATTTTTTTCTTTCAAAGAAAACTTTACATTTAGAAAAAAAACTTTGTTGGAGCTAAGACAAGTAACATTTTCTTAAGTATTGAGTAAATTTTATTTTATTTTAGTATGCTTTCATTTTGTAATTAATTTCTTAAAATATTATATAAAATAATATATAAAACATATATAAAACATATTGAATTTGGTTTATAATCCGTGTCTTGCTGCTGTTTTTACGGTGAAAATAAATTACAAACGTACGAACATTTTCTTTTAAAATAAACACATATTAAATTGAATTAAATTGAAAAGCCCGCTTTACGTCGGCATACATTTTTGTTGCGTTTTTGTCGCTTTGTCGTTGTGTGTTCCTCTACATTGTTTTGCTTACTGTTGCTGAATCAGCCGTTCAGTTATTTGGCAGTCATCGTCTTCATTTCTAAGCTGTCTTCATATCTTCGCTCTCTTATTTTTGTATTTCTTCATTCTGTGCTCCCTGGTGTACCTCGTTGACTGATCCCATGACTCCAACGCCAATGCAAACTCGCCAACGTGAGCAGCGCGGCAACATAAAAAGCGACAACAACACGCCAAAATTGATTAATAGTGGTGCAAATACAATTGGCGCTCAACTACTTGGTTTGGAAGAAAGATTGAAAGCTCATGCGAAGCAAGAGATAAAGGAATCAGAGGAGCGTATTAGGCAGCATACGGACAGTCTTTTCAATAGACTCTCTTCAGACCTTGCTCGCGTTGTCAGCAGACTTGAGAGTGAGATAGGCTTACTGGATAGCAAATTTAGCGAGTGTAACATAAAAATACATTCACTGGAGGAAGAAGTAAGTGCTCTTACTGTACGCTGTGATAACCTTGCTCAACAGCTAAGTGAATGCAACAGCAATAACAGCAACAATAACAACAACAGCATAGTGGACCATTCCTCCGATGCTGTTCTTTTTGGACTTCCTCTGCTAAATGAAGAAAACCTAAAGAGTGCATTCAACTTAATTTGTCGCTCTATCGATTTTCTCTCGCCACCTATTAGAGATATATTTCGTTCGAAGCCAAAATCTAATTATACAAGCGGAGTGGTTATTATAAAATTTTATTCGCCTTACGATAGGAATAGAGTATTGAAGGCTTTTGGAGACTACCGTCGGCAAACTAAGAGAGCGGTAAATTTAAGAGGTGCAGGCATAGACTCTGACAATAATGTATATTTGCACGAGAGTTTATCTGCTGAAACAAGAAGAGTTCTTCAGGCTGCGATCATCTGCAAGCGCAAAAAAAGTATTTTCAACGTTTTTACTATTCGTGGCTCCGTGTACATCAGGATGCGGAAAAATGGAGAGCCAATGCAAATTAATAGCATTGAAGAAATGCATGCTGCCATCGGTGCCGCTGTACGTAAAGATGAATGCTGATGATTTTATATTAATTATTTTATTTTTTATATCATTTTATCACATTTATCTTATATGTTTTATTCTTTTACTTCCTACAACTTATTTATATTTCTTCTTCTCTCTCTCTTTATATTTTTTCCCCCTTTATCATACTTATGGTTGCGTTTTTTCTTGTAATTGTGGTTTCTACTGTCTTAGGTACTAGCGATATCCAAAAAATCCCTGATTGGCGTTCTGTGTAAGCAACACTCTGGTCTGAACATTGTTCACTTTAACGCGAGAAGCCTTAACGATGTAAAGCTTGATATTGTTCGACATTGCTTTGAAAATTCAGCTGTTCATATAATTTGTGTCTCTGAAACCTGGTTTCATAAAGACATAAATGATTCTTGTCTTAATATAAATAATTTTAAGCTTTATCGAAATGATCGTACTGATAGGAAAGGCGGGGGTGTTGCAATTTACTGTAGTGATAAGTTAAATGTGAATCTGTTAGGAATGTCCAGTGGTTCTGAGATAGAATTTATTAATATTGAAATTCGTGTTAATTGTGCTAAGCTGTTTGTGTCGTGTGTGTATAATCCCTATCGTAATTGTTGTTTAGATCAATTTTTTTCTACTCTGTCAGATTGTGCAATTGGTTACGATCATTATATTATGTGTGGTGATTTTAATATAAACATTTTGTGTAAAGATAATGTTGTTAGTCGGTTTACCGATAGACTTTCTGAAGTTGGTCTTCAAACGGTTAATACAAGCATACCTACTCGCTATGCAAATAATGCTTCTCCAAGCTTATTAGATATTTTTGTTGTCTCGGATATTTCTTCTGTGTTGCTTTTTGACCAATTGTCCTTTGTTTCTGACCATGATCTCATTTTCTGTTCTTTAAATGTAAATATTACACCAGTTGTTATTGAAAAAACAATTACTTTTAGGGATTATAAGTCCATTGACTACGGTTCATTGTTTAGTGTCATGTCTACTATTAACTGGTCCGAGTGTTGGTTAATGAGTTCTGTTAATGAGAAGCTAGGGTATTTTATGAGTAGAATTTTACAACTATTTGACTTGCATGTGCCTTTGATCACTCGCCGAGTAACTAACATTAGCTGTCCCTGGTTCACAAATAATGTGAAATTAGCCATAAAAAAACGTAATACAACTTACAATCGTTGGAAAAGAAATCCCACAACATCAAATTGGGAACAACACAAAAGTGCGAGAAACATAGCTAACTCTACAGTTAGATCAGCAAAGCGCATTTTTTTTATGTCCAAACTAAGTTCATCACAACCATCTAAAAAGCTTTGGAGCAATTTAAAACAAGCTGGTGTGTGCAGTGTGAAATCCGACGTTTGCCGAATTGATTCTAATACCCTAAACGAATACTTTATCGCCAGCTCTACGTCTCCAAATAATGGGCTTGCATTTAATCCAAGGCCTTCAAGTTCTGAATCTCTAAGTAATTTTGAGTTTGTTGCTATTGATGAAAGTGATGTAGGCCGGTGTGTTAATAAAATAAAATCCAACGCAACGGGTGAAGATGGAATATCAATTAAGTTTATTAAAATTATTTTACCATACATCATCAGCCCCCTCACCCACATATTCAATCATTGTTTCACAAGTTCATGCTTCCCTGAAGTTTGGAAAGTAGCGACGATCATTCCCATAGCGAAAAAAACTAATGCTTGCGATCTGTCTGATTATCGTCCTGTTAGTCTATTGTCCTCCTTGTCAAAAGTTTTTGAGTCTCTCATGGCAATGCAAATCTCGGAACACATAAAAAGATTTGACCTTTTGTCCCCATTTCAATCTGGTTTTCGACCAGGACATAGCTGCTCTACAGCAATAGTAAGGATCTTAGATGACATTAGAGTGTCTTATGATTTGGGGCGCATAAACTTGCTCTGTCTCTTAGATTTCTCCAAGGCATTTGATTCTGTTGACCACTCAATACTGTGTCAAAAACTTGAGGTTAACTTTGGTTTCTCTAGCATGGCGGTCCGTCTGTTAAAAAGTTACTTGATTGGAAGGTCTCAACGAGTTAGGGTGGGAAATAGTCTGTCCGCTTTCTGTTGTTTATCCTGTGGAGTGCCTCAAGGCTCAGTACTTGGTCCGTTGTTATTTTCAATGTTTATCAACGATATATTCATCATATGTCATCATGTTACAATGCATGCATATGCTGATGACCTGCAACTGTATTTAGATAGTCCTATTGACCTTGTTGATAATTTATGTGTTAGGATGAATGAGGATTTAAAAGAAATAATGAAATGGGCTGATACAAATAAGCTCAGACTAAATCCACTTAAATCATATGTTTTGCCTATTTCCAAAGCAAAATATTCTGCTTCCAATATACCAACTATTTATTTAAACGGTGTTGGGCTAAACTTTGTTGGCAAAGTTAAAAATCTAGGATATATTATTAACTCGTCTCTTTCTTGTGAGGATCACATTAATTCTGTTGTATCTAAGGTCTACTATGCCCTTCGGAGCCTAAGATGGACCGCGTCATTTGTACCTGTTGATACTAGGAAAAAATTAGTGATCCAGCTTATAGTGCCAATCATTTCATATTCAGATATTGTCTATAGCAAACTTGATTCCAGGTCCAAACTTAAGTTACAACAAGCTTTTAATAACGCCGTAAGATATGTATTTGGCCTTCGTAAATTTGACCGCATCAGTCACTTGAGCAGCAAAATACTCGGTTGCAATATTTTCAACTACCTTGATGCGAGGAACTGCATATTTTTGCATAAACTGTTATACACAAAGACACCTAAATACCTTTTTGAGAAGTTACAGTTTTGTAGATCAACCAGAAATATGAACTTGATAATTCCATTATTTAATTTTGTAAACTCCAACAGACTTTTTTTTGTAAACGCCGTCAGAATTTGGAACTCGCTGCCTTTAAGAATAAAATGTATTCATAATTATCGCAACTTTAAGTATGAAATTTTACTACACTTTTCCTAATAACTACTATTATTTTCTTCATCTTTTGGTATAAGAATAATTTTTAACTAATAATATTTTGATCAATTTGATAATTTTAATTAAATACTTAAATAATTGTATTAATCTAAAAAACTTTATTCAGTTGCTTATCTTCTTGTTGATAATAATATATTAAATTATTAATTAATTGTTAAGTTAATTTATTGACTTTAATTAAATCCTTAAGTATTTGTTTTAAACAATATGTATTTATCAGTTGTTTATAAATTGTTGTTATTATGTTATTCTTACTGCATTTAAAAGACTCTGTCTTATATGTGAACATTATTTCTTAATAAATTACAAATTACAAATTAAAATTAAAAAATAAGACAAAGAAATTTGTACTTTTAAATCAAAAGTCTCAAATTTTTTAAATAAATGCTAATACTTTTGTTTAAAAAATAGCTTTCATTAAATTTAAAGAAATTTCAGATTTTTAAGACAAAAATTTGGATTTTTATTTAAAAGTCGAACTTTTTTCTGAGTGTATTAACATTTTCTTAATATTTTAAGAAATTGTCACGTTCGAATTTTTTTGGAAAAAAATTAAAGTAAAAACTAATTTTGTTTACAACTTAAACATATTTCAACGAGACTATTTTTAATGTTTAATAAAACATATGTAACGTTTTTAGTTTTATCTGAAATAAGCAATCCAGTTTGCCAAAATCGAACGGAAATCACATCAACTTCTGATACAAAAAGTCATCACCAAAATAGCGAAACATAGTCCTCAAAACATAATAAATTTGTTATTTTTTACAAAAATTTACTATGCGATAAAGTGTGCAATGCTTTGAAAATTAAAAAAAATTTAAATGAAATCCCACCAAACAAAGCAACGTCATCAACTTGATTTGAGTTAAGTCAATGACAATTATATGAATTAAAACAAACCTAGTTTTAATTTTGATTTAAAAATTTTTTGTATCATCTACGCAAATAATAAAAATGCAAGTGTGTATAAGTTACACTCATTTCGTTTTCTTTTTTATATGGAAACAATGCACAAATTTATTGACTTTATACATTTTTCTTCATTCTTTGCTCATAAAATCTAATTTTGTAAAAAACTGGTATGCACGTCGTTTTTAATTAAGTTGTTCCTTTAAATGAGTGTTAAAATACAAAAATAGGATAAAAAATACCAGAGTTTGATATTTTACTATAGAAAAAAAAAATTAATTTTCTTGTTGTAATAATTGTAATAATTCCGATTTGAAAAAATTGCAATGAAATGTTGTTGAAATATTTCCTAAAGCAACACTTTATACAAATACGAAAAATTATGCAATTACGTTAAATAACTTGGTTGTTAAAAATTTTTTTAGTAGACAGTCAAATTTTGTTAATTTTTAGTTTGGGTATTTTACGAAAAAAAACCAAAAATGTAAAATCTCAAAAACAACATTTTGGGTAACTTTACTATTTTTACAAAAATCTTTAGCTATTTTTACAAAAACAAAAATTCGGATAAAAAGTTATAGCTGATTTTAGTTAGAAACATGTTGGAATTCCAGAGCTGCCAATAGGTGTAGAGCCTACAAACGACCGACACTATTTCCCTGGTTCACTGCAGTTGGGCCTACAAGCCACCGACTCTTTTTCGTTATTTTCTGCAGGTGGGCCAACAAGCCACCGACTCTGCTGATGTTTGTTGTAAACAGGTGGGCCTACAAGCCACTGACTCTGTTTTATGCGTTGCTGCGTCACTGGGTTCGTTGGCTTCGTTGATTTGTTCACTGGAATTACTAGTTCACTTCTTCACTTGCGTTTGTGTCGCGATTGACTGTCCTTTTTCTCTGCGCTGGCTGCCTTTCAATTTCTCTCTATCGCTGTTGTTTTCCGCCTTGTTGCTATTAGTTCGTAAACAACATCTCGTACTTCTGGTTTGTTGTTGACGGCGGCTTGCATTTTTGATCGAAAACAGGCAAAGTGCACTTTGCTCGAAAACAATATACCGCAATATATTATTTGTTGTTGCCTTCTTGCCCTTGTTTATGCACTTAGCTCGTTAGCTCGTTATATGCCGGATAGGCGAAATCTCTGTTTGTGTCACCAGATCCTGAAGGCGCTATGTTCAATGGTGGTACCGGCGGAGGGACGTTGAGTAGACATGGGGAAGCAACTCTGCCGTGCTTCGCTTCTAGCTCGAGAAGTTGTTGCTGAATCTCCGGTTTTTGCTCCGGTTCCACTGCGAATCAGGGTTAATAAATGATTTTTTCATTTTGGTATACAAATTTAGACAAAATTGTACTAAATGAAAAAAAAGAATGGAATAAATTTTGTTTACAGTGTTAACTTTGTAACTCCGTTTGTAACGCTGATAAGGAGGCGTGGCTGGTATAAAAAAGTATATATTCCTGATCAGCATCACCTCCTGTGCCGATTAGGGTAGGTCAGTCAGTCGACACGATTACAGCCGCAAATTGAAAATTTTAGTATTGAAATTTGGTATATGGGCATTTCCACAGAAAAGTCTACCGTGACAAAAAAATTAAAACTTATTAAAAACTTATTATTTTATGATATCATGATATTATCAAATCGTCCGCACTGTTTCACAAATGTAGTTCTTCTTTTTCGTAAATGTTAAGTAAATGTTTCGTAAACTTTTTTGTTTTAGCAAAAATGAAAGACATTGGCTTAAGATAATAAAAAAATGGTTGAAGCAAGGAAAGGACAATATATTAGATTTGTTGTTTAATTACAAATTTTAAAAATTAATAACTACCTAATTACTTAATTACCCAATTAAACTACAATTGAAATTTTAGTAACGTAACGCCAGCACATATTTTTGCTTATATATTTAAATACTTAGGGGCCATTTTTGTTATTGTCATTATTTAATATACTTTTCAGTAAAAACAAAGTTTACTTTTTAACTTGTTGTTTACTTGTTGTTTACTTGTTAAAATGTTGTTTACTTGTTATTATTGTTTTTATTTATAAAGGGTGTTTTTTTTAGAGGTTTGTTTTTCGAATAGAGAAAAAACTGGCATTTTGTGGTAAATCTGGTAAATCTGAACAGGTTGACAAAAGAACAACGCTTGCAAATCGTGTAAATTTATTTCGAAAATAATGGTTCAGTTCGCGAAGTTTACCGCAAGCTCCGTCCATTTTATGGTCGACATAATCGTCCATCAGAGCAATTAGTTCGGTTAACCATGGGTCGTTTTCGCACTACGTTTACTCTATGTGATAATAAGCATCCGCAGAGACGTCGAACAGTGCGCACCGAAGAAACAATTGCCGTTGTTGACCAAAATGTTGAAGAGGACCCGAATGAATCGATTCGCCACCGTGCACAGCAATTGGAGCTTTGTCCATCAACTTTATGGAAGATTTTGCGCAAAGATCTTGGCTTGCGACCTTACAAGATCCAGCTTGTGCAAGAATTAAAGCCGCGAGACCATGCAATGCGTCGTGATTTTGGTGTATGGGCCGAAAATGAGATTGATCGCGATGCTGATTTTCATCGCAAAATTTTGTTCAGTGATGAGGCTCATTTTTGGTTGAATGGCTACGTCAACAAGCAAAATTGCCTCATTTGGAGTGAAGAGAATCCACATGAGACCCTTGAGACGCCATTACATCCACAAAAACTGACTGTTTGGTGTGCTCTATGGGCTGGTGGAGTCATTGGGCCATACTTCTTCCGAAATATTGCTGGAGAGTCAGTTACCGTTAATGGAGACCGGTATAGAGCCATGATAACCGACTATTTTGTTCCCGAATTGGATGGCATGAATGTGGATGAGTTGTGGTTCCAACAAGACGGCGCTACATGCCACACAGCGCACGTCACAATCGATTTATTGAAGGAAACATTCGATGATCGCATAATTTCGCGGAATGGACCTGTCAATTGGCCACCAAGATCGTGTAATTTGACACCATTGGATTATTTTCTTTGGGAATATGTGAAGTCGCTCGTCTACGCCAACAAACCAGACCCGTTAGGGGACTTGGAAGCCAACATTCGTGGCGTTAGAATTAGCTTTATTCGAGCCAGCCGTGGCGGCCACATGCGCGAAATCATATTTAAACATTAATGGCATAAAATTATCCTTCCAATAAAGCCAAATTGATGGACATTAAAACGATTTTCTTGTGTTTTATTTCAATTCGAAGTTCTATACCTCTAAAAGAAACACCCTTTATATTATAAATATATATTTACTTAATATATATTATAATATGCTGCTTAATTACAACGTATAAACGAAAGTTCCAAAAATGAAAAAGTCAAATATTTAAAAAGGTTTTCTTGTACAGGGTTGCCAATATTCGAAGCACCCATTTTATTTTTAAATAAATCAAAGAAACCACAATTTCTTGTCTGTTCGTCATGAATATCATTTAATTGGGTTCAAGTAGATTTGCTTACATTATTTCTTGAATATGATATCTCGTAAATGGTCGCCATTGGCCTCTACGACATATTGTGCCCGTTTTGCAGCATTTTCCATGGTTTTCTTCAACATTTCGATGGGAATGGCGGTTATTTCTTGACGGATGTTGGTTTTCAGCTCTTCTAGGGTCTTTGGCTTGTTGACGTAAACCTTTGATTTCAAATAACCGCACAAAAAGAAGTCTGGAGGCGTTAAATTTGGTGATCTTGGCGGCCAATCGAAATCACCATTTTTTGACATCAAACGGCCAGGGAACAATTGCTTCAAAAAATCGATTGTAGTGCGGCTTGTGTGTGGTGGCGCGCCGTCTTGTTGAAACCAGTAGTGCCTGATACGCTTTCGACGAACGATTGGCATGAAAAAATTGTTTATCATATCGCGATAACGCTCCTGATTGACAGTAACTCTGTGGCCATTATCATCTTCGAAAAAGAACGGCCCAATGAGCATTTTAGCACAAACGCCGCACCAAACAGTGACTTTTGCATCGTGAAGAGGTACCTCTTGAATCTCTTGTGGATTTTCAGTGGCATAAATACGGCAATTTTGTTTGTTTACCGTTCCGTTCACGATTTGGCATCACTGCGGAAAGTTACAGTGTTGCCAGATGGGCGCTTCGAGTATTGACAACCCTGTATATAAAAGTTGCTGTGTGGTTGTGTTCCGTGCGTTACCACTCCGGCGCTGTGGCGATAAATTTCAACGCCGTTGAAACTGGGCGTCAAAATATGATGCTGGATCTTTCGGATAGAAAATATAATATACCTATTGTGTATGGCAACTTTACTCGCAGTTGAGTTACGTTTGCCAAATTCTTATTATCGATGGCAACACTTTCGAACAATTGATCAACTCTCTGCTTTCACAGTTGCTTGTCAAGTTTTTGTGTTATTATCGATAGCCACTGTTATTTGGTTTGGTTGCGGAACCTGTCAAAAGTCAGCAACTGCTAATTACTTGTTGCAAGCTGGTGGCGTTGTGCAAAAGCGAAAAATGAAAGCAGCGTAAGTTTTGGAAATTTGTGTTATTTGGATTATTCATAGATTATTTATTTTCATAGAAACATAAAAATTACAAACAAGCAACAGTTCGAGCGATTGGGAGCGCTTTTGCTGGAAACAGGTATTGCCGTACAACGAACAGGCTGTTTAAAATTTTTTATTTCGTCCAGTACATGACAAAACGCTTCTTTGCTTAGTCAGAAATAACTAAGAAATCTGTA
The DNA here is from genome assembly GCA_963920525.1 of Dichetophora obliterata. Lineage (NCBI taxonomy): Eukaryota > Metazoa > Arthropoda > Insecta > Diptera > Sciomyzidae > Dichetophora > Dichetophora obliterata. The sequence continues at coordinate 143,293,338 of OY986436.1, read as the reverse complement.
AAATTTATTCAAATAAGCAAATTTTTATTCAATGTTTGTATTTACAGTATTATATTACTTTGAGTTTGGGAGTTCTTAAGGGTTGGATTTGTCTCTGATTTTCCTTTTTATACGCAACACATCAACATCACTGCATCCGTTTACGTCATCAAAATATAAATCATTACTTATATCCATATTTATTTGTTTTCTTTCTATAAATGGCATTTTCCAATTTTAAGCTTATTGAATACATAAAATTTTTAACATGAGCTGTTTTCTTTTTGACAGCTCGTTATTGTTTTCTTTGGCAACTCGCTGAAAATAGCAACTTAAAATTGGTTGTAATACGAAATACCAGATGGCAGTTCGGTTGCTTTAAAGTTGGGTTGCTTATTTCGCTACGTAACTCTGTTTGGTTGTCTTACGCAATAGGCCTATAATACACTGAGACAAATAATCAATAATTTGTTCGAAGATGCTTTACCATCATTATATGTTCTCCGGACAGAGAAACGCCGTTGTTAACTGCAACTGAAATTTCTGCGGAAGCAAATTTAAATTCAATGATGTGTAAGACTGTGCAGGGAATTTTGGAACTTTGTGAAAAGGATGATACCATTTCAAAAATTTAATTGATTTCCAAATGGTGAATGAACGGTTGCTCTGGACAAAGTCGGTATAAACAAAAATTTCCAAACGATGATAATACAGATGAATTTATGTTTACAACAGCTTTAGTCCCATTAAAGTAATTCCTTGTCAATTAAAACTATTTGATGCAAAATAATTTTATTATTTATATTTTTCTAGAATGATTAATAAAGTTACAAATCAGCCACTTTAGATAAACCAACAGCTCCTTTTCACAGACCCATTAAATTCATTTTTGCAAATTAGAGTAAAGATTTAGTACTTAGCGAGTACAATGCAATGATAGCTAAAATTGAAAATTTAGAATGTATTGTTTATGAATGGAATGGTAAAAATGTGGAAATGACTTTTGAAATGCATTGCATAATTCTAGATGGGGCTGTAGCAAATGTTTTATCGAATACAAATGCAACAGCCAAGTGCTTCAGATGTGGAGCATCTCCAACAGAAATTAATATTTTAAATATTTTTAAATCTGCAAATACTGATAATTATAAGTTTGGTTTGTCGACATTGCACGCGTGGATAAAATGTTTAGAGTGCATATTGCATATTGCCTACCGCCTACTGAATATAAGTTCGAATGAAAAATAAAGTGGTTTTTTTGGAAACTAAACAAAAAATTCAAAAAGAGTTCAGAACAAGAACAGATTTAACTGTGGATAAAGTCAAAACTGGATTCGGCACCACAAATGACGGAAATACGGCTCGTTGATTTTTTCAACACAGTAATTGCAGCTGAAATCACTGGAATTAATGAGGACTTGATAAAAACTTTTCCATTATTCTGAGATTGCTTTCATATGGACTGCCAATTAATGTTACAGCATTTCAAGAATTAGTTAAGACAACGAGAAACTTGTATTTGATTCACTATGGATGGAATTATATTCCAAGCAGTGTGCACAAGATTCTAGTACATGGAAGTGATGGAATTAAATTTTTCTATTTGCCAATAGGTATTTGTAATACTCTTTAATATAAATTTTTGCTACATAAATGTTCTTTATCCAAGGTCATTTGTCTGAGGAGGCATAAGAAGCAAATAATAAAAATATGAGGAATGTCCGGTTGTCCCACTCAAGAAAAGACTCCAGAACTCACTCCAACAAGGATCTTTTTTCTAATATGTTGATTTATTCGGATCCAATCAAAAAGGATTGTAACAGAAAATAAATCAAATTTACCTTTAAAAGATATTAAAAAATACATTCTGTGTGAAAATTTAGAAAATTTTCATTCAAGCATTTTATTGAATGCAAATTGAATAATTAATTGAAAAATTCATTTAGTAAGATTAATTTTTTTTTATTATTCTTGATATTTACTTAATAAATAATGTTTTTTTGTTCCAAATTAATTTTCTTTTTCATGTTCTATATACTTTCTGAAACTGACAATTTTACAGTTTTCAAACTAATTTTTTAGCTAAACTAGAAGTCTGATCAAAACTGACTTCATTTTTGAGTTTACGAGACCATAATCCACCTAGACATTTTATAAAAATCGGTCCATTATTCTAATTTTGCCCACTCGCTATATGGGTTCGCATTACTGTGTGACGCTTCATTTACAAACACTGCAGCACTTTGAATGGACACACAAGAATACAAGCAACTGTTCACCCGCTGTGGCTCGGTACGCTGAATTCGAGCTGTTGAGTTTAACATTAGGAATGTGTACTAGAGTGGAACGAAAAATATGGAAACAAAAATCTTTTCCGGCTTCGTATATTTTTGAAAACTCTTCGTTGAAACAAATTTTTCTGCATCCTTAAGTTTTTCTGTGACATAATTTTTAACTTTGCCCGAGGTTTTTTGTATTTCATTGTCAGGTTGATTTTTTTTTCATCTTAAATCGAAAAATTTACCTTTCGATTATTAAGATTTGTGTATGATATCATGTACGTATGATTCTTAAAACAAAATTATATATCAGATAATTACATTCAAAAATGTCCCTAACAATTTTAACGTAAAACCAACAGTTTCCACGCAATGAGACTATTTATTTACAAATATTAAAATTCTTCCTACAATCTACATATAATAAAAAAACTGGGTCATAGTAAGAAATTTCTACTCTGCACTGTTTATACATAAATAGTCTATTAGCGCGGAAACTTTTTGCTTTACGTTAAAATAATTAAGGGCATTTTTAAATATAATTTTCTGATATATAATTTTGTTTTGAGAATAGTTTATGTTTGACATAGAAAAGCAGAGATATTGCCGAAAGACCGATTTCGGTAAACTTTGAACCCGAATATCTTCTTGCGCGTACATAGTATCACGAAATGGTATCATATCTCATAAAAGGTTCTTAATTATGCCTTATTTGACGTTTGAATCAAAAAAATTGACACGAAAACTTTTCGATTTAAGATAAAAAAAAACAATATGGCAATTAAATATAAAAACCTTCGGGCAAAGTCAAAAGTTATGTCGCAGAAAAAAATTAAGGATGCAGAAAATGATGAGGAGAAAATTATCACGAAATGGTATCATATCTCATAAAAGGTTCTTAATTATGCCTTATTTGACGTTTGAATCAAAAAAATTGGGACGAAAACTTTTCGATTTAAGATAAAAAAAAAACACTATGGCAATTAAATATAAAAACCTTCGGGCAAAGTCAAAAGTTATGACGCAGAAAAAAATTAAGGATGCAGAAAAGCTTTCGATGAGGAGTTTTCAAGAATATATAAAGCCGGTGAGGTTAAAAATTCAATCTACTATAATGTGCATTCAACATTGGTCTTGGTCTTGATTTTTATTATTCATTATGAATTCAATTCATGATGAATCCATTGAATTACACTTTACACCTTTTCCAAGAGACTAGATTTTACTCTAATGGCCTTATTTCGTAAAATGAACGCAGTCACTTGCGTTAGATTTTTATCAGGCAATATATTTTAAACGAAAATATCAGTAAAAGAGAGAGGCTTTGCTCTAATTCATATGGAAATGGAACTGCCAGACAAAAAAAAACTTTTTCTATAATAAAGAAATATAAAAAATATAATACCCATCTAAAAGACAAGAAATTATTTGGTTATTATTGGCTACGTTCAAGGACCACAACTGTTGACGAAGCGCTATTTCAGTGCGCAAAATTTTTTTCTGACTGCGATTTTACGTAAATCTTTACAAAAGATGTGAGTTTGCAGATATTTGCATTCTAAATACCAAAATTACTTTGAAATAAAATTTGATGTATTAGCCGCTAAGAACACCGTTAGAAATCTTGGAATAAATTTTAATAATTTTGGGCTTACGTTTTGTTTGTCGACTTTGCAACAGTTGTGTTTGTTGAAAGTGGCCACGATTAAACTTACCCAAACGTTTGCCACATATCAAAACACAATACGTTCATCCATGCAAATGCAGCTATTAGGCAAAAGTAAACAAAGAAACCTGTAAAATAATTAAATGAGAAAAAGCTTAAACAAAGCACATAGTTTCTTAAACATGGGGTAAAAGTGAGCTAGATGTTAAAATCAGATTATCGAATGTTGTTTTTTTTTCTTTTTTGATGCCTGTATCATTTATAAGCTTTAACTCTCACAGATTCGTTGTTGGAAAACTCGATGATTGAGCATACATAATTAAATAGGAAGGAAAGACAATGCTGAAAATATTTTTTTTAACTAAATTTCTGGCTCCCAAATATCAGTTTTCTATGACAATCGTGTGTTTTTGTACTGGAGCTTATCCTTCAGTATACTTTTTTACAAAAAACACCGTAAACCTTGATTAACCATTGAAAACAATTTACACATTCAACACTATACTTCAGAATTCAACATTTAATATTGATCTTTCTTGTTCCCCTACCATAAATAGCGTCAGCGAATTAATTTTATTATTATTATTATTCTTTATTCAGTCTTTGGACAATAGTTCCTTACAGACTAGATTTAACAATAAAATATAAGAGTATAAGATTACAACTAAGATACAAATAAGCTATTTACATGTATTTTGAAAGCATCTTTGGTAATAGTGAAATCAAAACTACTATTTACTGCTAATTCATTAAATAATGAGAAAGCTCTTGATAAAGGCTCATTTTTTGCATAGTTTGTTCTATGATATTTTATAGCAAATATCTTAAAATGCCGCAACTGTCTTGAAGGTACATTAAACTTAATAAGCTCCAATAGAGACGAACAATCGATATTACCGGATAAAATATCATATATAAAGACCATAGATTGAATCTTTCTTCTACTTTCTAAAGACTTTAGTCCTAACAGCAAGCAACGCGCATTATACGAGGGCATACGAGAGTCTATGAAATTTAAGCAGCGTAAAACATGTCTCGTTAAAGATTTTTGAATTCTTTCCAAGCGAAATGAATGAGTGGCATAGCAAGGATTCCAAATAAACGAGGCATACTCAAGCCTTGACCTAACAAAAGAGTTATACAAAAATTTTAGCGTTTGAGGGTCAGAAAACTCAGAACTGTTCCTACGTAAGAACGCTAGGATGGAGTAAGCTTTTGGAACAATAAAGCTGATATGGTCAATGAATGTGAGCTTCACATCAAAAATCACGCCTAGATCGCGAATAGTATCTACCAGTTTTAAGGGTGAATCTAAAAGAATATACTCAGAATTAACGACGATTGTCGCCTTAGAAATACTCATATGACAACACTTACTGGGGTTTAATGGTAAACCATTAATTATGCACCAGTTAAAAACATTTGCAAGGTCAGACTGCAGTAGAGCAACATCGGTAAAATCGCAGATTCGCTTATAAAATTTTAGGTCATCAGCATATAGTAGGAAACTTGAATTTTTGAAACATTTGCTTATGTCATTTATGAATAATATAAAAAACAAAGGCTCAAGAATACTTCCTTGTGGAACACCAGAGGTAGCGATGAACTTATAAGATCTGACATTATTTATAGACACAACGCATGGTCGCGCATCTAAGTATGATTTTATCCATTCTAAGAATATTGAATGACACCCCATTTTTGCAAGTTTAGCAACCAAAACTTTGTGGGAAACTTTGTCAAAAGCCTTAGAAAAGTCCGCGTAAATTACATCAATTTTATGACCATGCGTTATAGACGAAATACTAAATTCAGTAAACAAAGCTAAGTTTGTCACTGTCGATCGACCAGCAACAAAACCATGTTGCTGAGGACAAATGTGGCGTTTAACCAGGAAGAATAGTTTTCCCTTTACTAAACTTTCAAATAATTTAGAAACATTGGAGAGTTTAGAGATAGGACGATAATTCGACACATCATTCTTACCACCACTTTTAAAAATCGGAGTAATTGAGGCAATTTTCCAACATTGAATGAAGGAACCAGTTGATAAAGATTCATTAAAAATCTTACAAAGGGGCTCAGATAAGCCTAGTGCACAATTTTTAAGCATAATAGAGGAAATACCATCTATGTCGACTTTTACAGTTGATTTCATAGCAATTAAAGAATCAAAAACATCACGCTCCGATAGTGTCAACAAGCCAATATCCATAAATGTTTCGACATTTGCTAACATCAGCTCATCTGGTGAAACAGAATCATCAGAATAATTGGATTTGAAAAAATCTGCAAAAAGATTAACGGTATCCGCGAGAGCACAAGATTGTATACCATTATAGTGCATAGACGTAGGTATGTGCGAATCCTTTTTCTTCGATTGAATAAAATTCCCAAACGATTTCGGGTTGGATTTAATGCTACTTTCAAATCGCAAGATATATTGCCTATAAAGAAATTTATTTAAAAAATTAAACTCCCTCATATAATGAACGTACTTGCTTTTGTGCTCAGGGTCATTAGACAGTTTATACAAATTCAAAAATTTGTTGCGTAAATTTTTCAATTTTTTTAGCCCTTCTACCAAGGTAATTTGTGACACTTTTTAGCTAAACGCGGAATATTAGCATTACAAATACTATTTAAGTGAGATTTAAATAATTCAAAACACGTTGCCACACTTTTCCCATCAAAAAGTGCACTCCAATTAAAATTCTGAAAGCATTCTGTTAAATAATCAAAATTACAAAATTTAAAGTTAAACGGACTTTCAAGAACATGTTCATAAACAATAAATTCATAAAATTCTATATTAAGAACAATTGCAATTATTCTACAATTTATTGCCTTATAGCTTATTTCAAGAATTTACTTGTTACATATTACATTAAAAATATATAACACCTTCTTGAATATCAATTATAAATACACTAATTAATATACCAGCGGCCAGAGCTGTAAAATCGGCATCTATATTCAGAATTTTCAGTACAACTGAATAACGACATAAGAATGCACTTAATGAATGCAAAATTGATTTTTAAAAAAATGATCAATTATTCATTTCAATTATTCATTATCGTTATTCAGAATAATAAATAATTTTTTATTCATTTGAATGATATAAACAAAGAATGCAATTCACTAAGAATATCAGACTTTTCAATTATTTTTTCTTTATTCATTATTAATTTTTCATTCATTTTTAATTTATTATTCTTTATTAATTTTTTATTCATTATTCATTTTTATGCATTATTAATTTCTTATTAATTATTCATTTGTTATTCATTATTATTTTTTTATTCATTATTCACTTATTATTCATTATTAATTTTTTATCATTATTCATAATTCCTTTGTTATTCATTATTCATTTGTTATTCATTATTAATTTTTTATTCATTATTAATTTGTTATTAATTTATTATTTATGAGTTAGGACTAAAATTAATAAAAAATTAATAATGAATAACAAATGAATAATGAATAAAAAAAGAATAATTGAAATTCTTTGTGAATTGCATTCTTTGGGAATAGCATTCAAATTAATAAAAAATTGATTCGTTATTCTGAATAGCGGAACTGAATAATTGAAATAAATAATAAATCATTTTTTTAAAAATGAATGTGCATGAAAAAATTTATTTATAAATCAATTTTTCATTCCTTGAGTGCATTTTTATTTCGTTATTCACTGATTCACTTTTTTGTAAATAAAATCAAATTGAATACATTCTTTTACAGCGCTGCCATCGGGTTCTAAAGACTGTAACTATTCAGGCGCGGAACGATCGGGTGTATTACGGAAAAAGAAACAACTCAAAACTCTTACCCTAGAGTGAGTGGGTGACAAATGTATTTTATTTATACCTGTTGATACAACAATTATGATGGTTTTATAATGAGTTAACAACCAATTGTGGCGGCCGTAGCCTAGTGGGTATAGTGCGTGGGCCCTAAATTAAAGAACCGCGGTAGCCCAGGTTCAATTCCAACTCAGACAGAAAAGTTTTTTCAATTGAATTCATTTTTCTGTTCGGTCGTCACCTCTCTGCAGACAATGGCAAACCTCAGAGAGTAAACATTGCCATGTAAAGCTTCTTGAGAACATAAGCCGTTCGGAATCGGCATAAAACACGTAAGTCCAGTTCTCGATCATTTGTGATCAAACATTTAATAACACGCACAACACAATTGATCAATAGAAGCTAGGTCAAAGTCCTTCCAAGGGCTGAAATGGCCATTTTTATTTTTTTTATTTGAACAACCAATGTGTTTTTAGCTGAATGTTGATGGTAGGTATGTGGTTGTCCTGTTGATTCGGTCGTCGATGTCTTTGTCTTCTGGATAAGTTGATTTCTATAGTGTTGAAGTTTTCCTCTGATTTGATGATCATTTTGTTGCTCGTCGATCTTTTAGCAGTTATGTTCATTTTTGGGTGGGTGAGTCGCTGTACTTTCTATTTCGATATTAGCAAACGAATGGTAAGACGCTGGCATAACTTTGCTGTTGCCAAACGACAACCGTCAGCGGTCGTGCCTAAAGTAGCGAGTAGGGCGAGCGGACGTGTTTGATTCACACTGGTTTACGTTTGGCGTAAACATTCCGCCCGCCTTGCAGTATCTGCAAAACTCAAAAAGTATTAATTGGGTTCTAGACGAAGTTCTAGGGAGATTCTAGGAAGTGATGTGTATTAGTTAAATGCTTACAAATAGTTCAATTTATTCAAATTCAGTGCTTATCTTATAACATACGAGTGTATTATGTTATTTCGACTTGGGTAGAGTAGAGTAGAGAAAAAAAGTAGAGTAGAGTATAATGGAGTGGAGGGTAGAACCACTACGCTTGTAATGAGTAGAAGCTTATTTTATTATCGGTGGAGTTTCTCATATCGGGTTTGGCTTGAATTATTTTACTCGAGTCCAAAAAATGATCGTGGGTTAGGATCACGCTTTTTAACGAGATTGAATTAAGAGTAAACAGCGGAGTGTATTTATCGGAGGATCGTTTTTTATGACTTAGTGGGTTAAGCCTATCTCTGTTTGCCTTTTTCTCCTTGTTCGCTTCATCGAAGTTCTCATATATCATTTGAGAACGCCGGGTGGGTGAGTTGTTGGAGATGACTCGATGAGCTCTTGGTAGGGAAAATTTCCTCTTAATTTCTTTGGGTGCCATGGCAGTTGCCTTTTTGGGTTGAAAGTCTTGGGTGGTATCAAATGGGTTATTGGACCAGTATTTTCTTGAATTTTCTTCCATAACAGTATGTCTCGAATGTTTATTAACAGTCACATGTGAGTTCTTGTTATTTGGTTTGGGTTCTTTCTTCGTTTTCTTCAAGAAGCCAAGAAGTCATTACTTCGTAAGGTGTTGTGAACCGAAACAGCCTTACATGGTCTTGACTCAGGAAACTGGTCTAACAAAATCCATCCAAATTCGGATTCTTGCGCTAGTAGGCATCCGCCTATATTGCGCTGAGCACCACTGCAAATAATAAGTGGATATAAATCACAGCCAATGATCCTCGGGTCGAGACATGTAAAATTGGGTATCTGTCAATTTGTGGTCAGACATATGTACGGGTCAATCAAATGTGTGGGTAAATTACACGTGAGAGTCTTCATCACCGGGGTCTGGGCCTCAATTTAAAGGGTTGGTTTGATTGAGGATCGCAATGTCAGCTCAAAGCACTTTGTTGGGTTGGCAGAAATTGTCTGGATAAGACTAGTTACCTACGCACCTACTGTTCGCGTTGAGAGACCAATTCGTCTTCTTAGGTGCTCTGCTATAAATAATGCCTCCGATCAAGAGTCGGTGAGGACTCTTGATGTGTGTGTGTGTGTGGCTCCGTTGTGTTTAATGCTGACCATTGCCATTCCTAACAGGATTCTTTTACTGCTTGCCGCAAGGTGAGAACTCAATATTTGGTTTCGAGCTCGTGGGTGTTTGTAGGGTTAGTGGACTGTGTTTGGGTCAAGAATGCCTGCCGGATTGAGTTGGCTAGTTAAGCTGCTTCTTGCACTTGCGCACTAGTGCTAGGGTTCACATCTAATGCGCTCTTATGTAATGAGAAATGGTGCCTCCTCTTGCATATTCTGCAGCTATATTATATATATATATATATCTGCCATGCGAAACTGCAAGACAATTGAAGAAACATCCAACACGCTCCACTGTTTCTATTCTTTCGTATATTTTCATGGACATGAAGCTTGGGTACTTACGAATAGGGTGATTGCTATTGCAAATTCTGCAAATAGCACCATCAGATTCCCATTGGGTGTTGAAAATCGATGGTTTAGGGTCATTTGTAATTTGTTTGACTACAAGTTGTTGGGTTGTTTTTGGGGCAGGCTTTGGAACAACATTCATATGGTATGAATTTACCCTTTTTTCTAACTACTTGTTGGGTTCATTATGACTGGAAGAATTCTGTTGACTTGGCCTAGGGTAGGAAGCAGGTGAGAAAGCCTTTATATCCCCAACAGATTCTACCGTTTTAAATTTGTGGGTTAGAAATCTATCTAATATTTTCCACTCAATGATTGTAGAGTTATCTGTTAGACACTTTTAAAAGTCTTCTAACGTGTGTTTGGTTGAGCAGAGATATACAAGAATAGGGTCCCAAATGTTTGTGTCTATTCCAAGCGTTTGAAGGAAGAATATAGAGTTATTTATAGTTCTCTGCAGCTTTTTAATCGAGCTTCCTGTCTTTGTTACGATTTCTACTTTTCTTAACCGAAAGTTTTTAATGTATGGGGCCGTAAAAAGATCCCTAAAGGTTGGCCAAGTGCCATAATCACCATTAAAAATCTCAGTATCGCAGGGTGGAAGGTGGATCATTGGGTGCTGATCCACAGCTGAGTTCATAGCTGGAGACGATGGCTTGGATTCCATTGTGGGTGTCTTCATTGATTCAATCTGCTCACTTTTTGAAGGAGAACAGCGTACGTATGACTGGAACTTCCTGTCTTCCTGTACCCGTTCTTTAACGTTTCTTTGTTAACGGCTTCAGATTGGTCTTCGAGTTTTTTACGAATTGGTTCGTACACCGCTTGAAATTTATTGAACAGGTAGTGCTGCTTAAGGCTCATTAGCTAGCTTTAGCTCAACAATGCCATTTGTAAAATGAACAAGCGTCGTAAGACACATGTTGACTCAACTGACTTAATACGGGCTTGGTTGAGTTGGGTTGTGTTGGGTTGAGTTGGGTTGGGTCAATCGCGTCGGAAGCGAATTTCATCTGGGGGGCAGTACAAATGGGGGGCAGTACAAATGGTGGTGCAAACAAAGTTCACAAAAATTTCTTCACATGAAACATGAAGAAGAGAGAAAGAAGAGGAAAATATATAATACAAAAATATTATCGTTGTAAAAAAACTGATATTTTGAATAACTTTTCCTTTTAAATTGTTTATCTAGCTAAAAAAGTGGGGGGCAACTGCCCACCTTGCCCCCCGCTTCCGACGCCAATGGGTTGGGTTTAGTTGGGTTAGTTATCAATCGCAGTAGAACGCGTCATAAAAAGACCATCGCTCTTTTGAATTTAAACCACACTCTAAATTTTAGTAATATTTTATAAAAATCATTAAAAAGCTTGTAAAAATCTTAAATAGGTGGGTGGGTCTGAATTTCCTGAATGGGTTATCAGGAAAACGAGGGTTAATGATTTTACTCCACTTATAGAAGTTTTAAATTAAAATAAAAAATCTTCTTAAGAAAAGTGCTCTTATTTTATATAGTTGGGTTCCACAATTAATTAATTAATTGGGTTAGGCTGTCCAAAACTTTTTGAAATAACTGAAAAATGTCACTTCTGCTTATCAAAATACAATTATCGATACGTTCTCGAAGGGTGTTGTCGAGAAAAATTAAAATATTCGAAAAATCTTCGATTTTTATTTGGCTAAAAAATTAACAGCAAGGGTTTATCAATTGGTATATTCCATAAAAATTGCAAAATATATTAAGAAAGGGTAAATGGGTCCCAAAAGTTTAAGTGGGATCGCATGGGCTAACAATTTGCAACAAAAAGTGATTTTTTAACGCTGGGATAAAATTGGGTGTTCCCACATAAATCCCACAAGTTCTGCCTATAGGGAATCACACTTTTGCTGTGCTCGGTCTGGCAGCACCGTCGAGAGAGCGATTTCTACTTGTGTGTGTGTCCAGGGCCGCCTTAAGACCAGATGCCACCCGGGGGCAGAGTTAAATTTGCCGCCCTCCTTAAATTTTTCTTTGTTTTTCTCTAAAAACAACTGAACAATTAAAAAATACTTTTTTTTTTATTTTTACCAAAAATATCTAAGTCTATTGTAACACAAAATTTATATAAATTTTTTTCTGGATTTTTAATATGCAAACTTATCAATAATTTTTGACCAATTCATATTCTTTAAAAGTTCGGATTCAATGTTTAATATCGAAATTTGAATGCTTTCGTCATTCAATGAAGTTAAATAATTTTTAATCCTCCGGAAAAAGATCGTCAGTATGGGCTATTTTTCTTTCTCTTCGATGGTGTATTCATCAATAGTGTATCAATTATTACATTGAAAATTTCAGATTTCATTTTCTGTGCTCCTTCTAAACATTTTTTTTTTCTTGAAGTTTCCCAAGAAAATAGAGATTTCGAATTTATTTTTGCTTTATTCAAATTCATCATATTTATTTCACATATCGTCACCGTTTTCAAAACTGAGTTAATATCTATGTCAACAGACTGCAGAAATACACTCGTGACATTAAAGCTGTGTGGAATAGGAGTCCACAAACAAACCATAAAACAATAATCCAGACTTTAAATTTTATTTATTATCGAAAATCCTTCATGTCTTGTTTGTTTTGCTCTACATCATTGTCTTTAAAGCATTAAATAATTCTTCTTATCGATGAGAAATTGTTTTACAAACGTCATACCAAGATGACTATGGAGTCGCGCACAATATTTTCAATTGCAAATTAGTTTTCATCAAATTGCTAAGAATATTTCCTCCGTATGTCGACGCCGAAAAAAGTTGTGAAGCCTTTGATAATGAAAGAAAAATGTTGATCCTTCCTGAGTTGTTTCTACAGCATTTGATTCAAGTAAGTTTAAAGAGTTCGATGAACACGGCACAAAAAAAGCTGTAGAACACTGTTCTTTAATTCGGGACTGCAAACCCTGACATATTGGACGCGTTATCGTAGGATTGACCTCTACAATATTTAAGAACTATTTTAAGATCATGTGCTTTTTTAAGCAATGCTTGCTCCATGTATTATCCCTTATACTCGGCAAGAGGCATAAAACCAAGAAAGCGTTCAACCGGTCTTATTTTATTTGTGATGTATCCTACTGCGATTGTGAGTTTATCTCGCGTTGTGATGTCGGGAGTCGAGTCTATTATTTTGGAAAAATATTTTCTGTGTTTGAATTCAGATAGGATGTGTTCCAAAACGGTAGTGCTCATTAAAGCTATAAATTCGTCACAAATGGAAGAAGATAAATATGATACATTTCCTCTGCCTTTATTGCCATATTTTGCAATATGTGCAGCAAGAAATGGATCAAACTTAGATATTAGCCCCAAACATTCGAGATAGTTGCCATTTAGTTTTAAGCCAAATTCGTTATGTTCTGAAAGCCAAGCCTCTTATGGCTAAAATATAAATGGTTTCAACTATTCGTTTCAAGACATTCTTCCAGTAACTTAATTCGTTTTGAATTCTATTTCGAATTGACTGTCAATTACCTAATGACTGCCTTTTCTTATTCTAGAAAACTATTTATTTATTTATTTATTCGTTGAGCTTAATACAAGCTGATTAACTAAGAACTAATCTTATTCTAACAGGGTCTTAACTTATTCTAACAGGGTTTATTTATTTATTTTTTTTCTCTCCTTCCCTTGTTTTAGTGTTCGAAAGATATCCAATTCGTGGTGGGCGTAATCCGCCCACCAGAAAAACGTAATTATAAGAACACGTCAAAAGGGAAATACGGAGAGAAAAGTAATAAAGGGAACTTACAATAATTAACAGGGAATATGTATCATATCTTAATTGTAAGAAAAAAATTATAGAGGGGGAAAAATGGCGTTGGAGTTAAGAAGAAGTGGCGTTGGAGTTTAGAAGGGCATTTCGGAGTTGAGATCTGCTCAGATGAAAATCAAATTCGCTGATCAAATTGTTAGTTACACGAAGCATCCTGGTTACAGATTCACTGCAACCATAGTCGGTACGATGGAAGTTGAGGTGGAAGAGAGGAATAGACCTAAGGTTACGTGGGTTGGTATTAAAGGATATTAATTTGAGTAGTGCAGGGCAGTTAATGGTACCGCATACAAGTTGATGAATGAAGAGTACATCTGCAACTTCTCTTCGTTTTGCAAGAGATTGCATGTTAATCAACTTCAGGCGGTCTGCATAAGGAGGTAAGTTGAAACTGTCAGAACCGGGAAGACCGCGTAGTGCGAACCTAATGAATCTTCGTTGAACGGCTTCGATTCGCACAGAATGGATGTTGTAGATAGGAGACCAAACCTGGCTGGCATATTCGAGGATGGGTCTAACAAAGGTAAGGTAGAGAGATTTAGTAACGTAAGGGTTGGAGAATTCTCTGGACCAGTGTTTCACAAAACCCAGTGCAGAATTGGCTCTACTAATGATATTATCAATATGAGACCTAAAATGAAGTTCCTTGTCACATATTACACCTAAGTCACTTAAAAAGCTTACAGGAGGAACTGGCTTGCCGAGTAAGTAATATGTTCTTGGGGGAAGCTGGAGACGCTTGCGTGAATATGTAATAGCTTGACATTTACTAACGTTGAGCTCTAGAAGATTTTTTTGACACCAAGTGGAAAAACTAACTAGATCTTCTTGAAGATAGTGAGAATCGTCGTTAGTTTGTATGCGCCGATAGATTTTCATGTCATCAGCATACACAGAGAGATTGGATTCTTTGATGATGCCATCTACATCAGAGATTGTTAAGACAAACAACAAAGGACCAAGGTGACTACCTTGTGGGACACCAGAGGTAGCTGAAAAAGAATCTGAATTGGAAAATCTAAAGATGACATTATAACGGCGTTCTTCGAGATATGATTTAATCCACGAATTGACCCTGTATGTGTTTTACCAGTTTCATGTTCCTGAATTTTGTTACTGCTTTTCCTCCATTTTGTAAATCCTTCAATAATTTTTTCCGAAAATGGTTTGACTTTCAGAAAATAGCAAAATAGAAAAATAGAAAACACTGAAATAAAAATAGTGCGTTTTTCAAGTATAACATATATTCTCTTGCTTTTTTTAGTCATTTTTTGGTAAATAGTTTAAATAAATTTATCAATAGTTAAATGCTTTCCAGTACTTCCATACAACCTCTTTTTTTAACTCTATTGTTGTTAAGTCTAGTTTTGGAGGATTTGTCAGTAGAAATTCAATGGTGTCCTTATTAAGTTCCATTTGGCTGGGAAGTAGCACTATATTTTCACAACTCCACAGTTCATTGTTTCACAGTTTCACATTGTTTCACATTGTTTCACAGTTCATTGTTTCATTGTTTCATTTATTTCAAATACCAATTGCAAGGCTAGTCCTAAATTATAATACAATTTCATTATATACCTACTTATAATAAGTTATATGTCTTTTTTATTCTTCAAAGTGCCGTCTGGAGGCAGCTGCCCCTCTGAGCTCTCTTCTTAACGCGGTCCTGTGTGCGTTTGTGTTTAATTAAAAAGTATCAAAATTTGCAGCAAAATTAAAGTCGCTACCAGCATGTGAATATCATGTAGTGCAGTACGTCAGGATATAAGTTTTTATAAACTTGGTGTTTTCCTTTTTTTTGCTGCTGTGGATGTTTGCAAGGATGCCGAACTTTGTTGAGTCGCCACTGTAGTTCCAATCATAGAATCTTATTTTAATTTTTAAAAGTGTTCTGTTTATAAAGTATTTTTACCACTATTTTTCTTTTGCTCCTCCTTCAATTTCAATATAAAGTTTGTTTCTTAATATAAGAAAGAATAACCAATCAAACTTTACTCTACATTATCGCAATATTAATTCTACTAGCCCACATAATCAATAGACAATATTCGTTGACTTTAAAGGGTCAACGGCATTAGTTTGATATAATGCTTGTTGTTGTTGCACTGTGTTTACCTGCACTAATTGTGTAATTTGATGCTCGCCGTCACGTTCATGCTTATGCAGAAAATAGCGGAAGCGAAAGTGGGTGACGAGTGCATTGAAAATGAATTTGATATTCTTGTGCTATTAAAAGTATAATTGTTTACATTGAAATTTTGGTTTTTTATTTGGCAACAAAATTTAAATGTTTTTAGTTCGTGGTCTAAATTTGTTTTGTTTTGTTTTGTTTTGTTGTACTTTATTGAAATGAAATCATGTATGTAGATAAAATGTGACTCGTTTTAGTTGGTGGTAATAGTCACTTTTAATAGAACACTACTCCCTAACCCTTAAGCGAAAATTTATTTGCAAGAGTATTTGCAATTTTTAAGATGTTGCAGTTGGAAACAGGGTATGCTTACGTGTAATTTTTGTAGTATCTTAAAAAAATTTGTTATTTTATGATAAGTGTAAATATGTATTCTTAAGATTATTTATGATTAAGATTATTTATGTCGTAGTAATTAAAATAATATGAATACTAATATGAAAACTTAAATAAATATGTTTCATATTCTAATTAATGATTTTAATGTCTTTATTACTAATTTTTGTTCTTAATATTTATTTCAGTAGTTCTATAATAATTTATTGAAATAATGAATAAAATCTTGACATTTCTAAAGAATTTGTATTATTCATATTTAAAATATTACATATTCCTAATTTTAGTTGTGTGTTTATAAATTTTTTTAACATATTTTTATGGAATTTCTTTTGTTTATTTTTTACATCTATAATGTAGTTTACTCCTTCTCTATGTATTATTTTATATGGTCCGTGATATGGGCATTGATTTTTCTTTCTACTTTCTAGTTTAACTTATACTAAATCTCCTTCTTGGAAATTGGATATATTTACATATTTGTCATAATTGATTTTTCTTTTACCAATTTAATAATATTCTTTGCTTTGTTACTAGAGATTTTTAATCTAACTTTTAATTCATTAGTATAGTCATCTATGTTGTAAACTTTACTGTTGTCTTTTGTTAAAGCACCTGCCAAGGTTGGTAATTTACCAAAAACTAGTTCAAAAGGTGAGTAACCAGTGTCTATATGTGGAGTCGTATTATATGCAAATGTGAAGTATGAAATCCATTTGTCCCATTCCCCATCATCAGCGAAAGAAAGAATATACTCATTGTGTAGTGGTACTGTCATACCCACTCATACCGGCACCACATACTTTTAAATAAATAGAGCAAGTTCAGTTATAATTTGTTTCTTTCTTTTGTTTTGCATGTCACGTCTATCATTGCATGTTGATCACAATCAGGTCAAATGTTTTGAGTTGATGACGGAACCACGGAAATATAATGCACTCACTGCCACTCTGACCCAATAACGTTTGGCAATGTGCAAGCACTGCATTATTTTTGATAGGTTAATAAAAACACAGAAAGACAAATTGTGACTCAATCTAGAATGTATAATTGAGTGAAATAAAATAATGGGGAGGAGTTGCTAGATTGTAAGAAAAATAATATTGGTTTCTTAGATTATAAAAGCTACGATTTTAAAAAAGAGATTCAGATTTTGGTACGAAGATCATAAGAAGAAAGGTCTTTAATTCAATCTCAAGGACAACACAGAGTGGCGCTTACGCCATTGTCCTGATTAGCCGATTAAGGCAATTCAGTAAAAAACATAAATTTAAATAAACTCTTACATACCAAGCTTGCCTGCTAAGCCAACATTTTAGTACCTCTTACATGGCGATCCTGCGGCCGACAACGATCCTGCGTAAATTACATTTTTTACGATAAATGTTTACTCTGTAAACACCGATACTGATCACCATCAAGCCTGATCCTTCAACGAAGCCTGGCCAACTTTTGCATCAACACCTATATTTTGATGCACTGTTTTGCAAAAGCATTGAGCAACTCGGCGCAATATTTTGAATACGTGCCAGAGCCGGTACAACCACAGGAAGCAGCCCTGGTATACGTGCCAACACCAAAGACAGCTGGGCCAAAAGCCATTTCAATTGAAAACTACAAAAAATCTCTTGTCGGCCTTCGTAGTCTAGTGGAGAGTGTGCTAGACTATCAACCCAGAGTTCCCTGGTTCGAATCTGGGATCGGGCATGGTTATTTTAATTTTCTTTGTTCTTTCCTACATTAAAGAATTATGTTAAACTAAAAATCCACAACTAAATTGTGGAAAAATGTGGAATTATAGGACAGGACCAACTAAGGCCTGGAAATGCTTGCCGAGGTTAAGGCATAACACTAGCCTCGGTTAAAGCAATTCAAATTGTCTTTCACGGTTGTTTCGCCTAATCAATAATTCACTTATGGTTCCAATTAGTTTAGTTTATTTGTTTACGTCTATGGACAAAATTCCTTAGAGACTAAGCAACTTAAAAAATAATTAAGTACACAGTTTTTTAAACACCATTTAGTAAAAAAGTTATTGTATTTTTAAAAGCCAGTTTAGGCATAGAAAAATCTAACAAATTGTTATTGTACAAACAATTAATAGCTATAAGGACTCTATTTATTGGCTCATTAATGGCATAATTAGTTCTATGACAGTTAATATAAAAGTAATTAGAGTTGCGTAACGATTTTTGTGGAATATTAAACGATATTAGTTCGAGTAATTTCTCACAGATAATGTAACCATTAATTAAGTCATAAATAATCATAATACTATGCAGTAGTCGTCTATCTTCAAGAGAAGATAGACCAATAAGCAATCGACGCGTCCTGTATGACGGCAGAGGATCAGAAAAACTTAAAGAGCGCAAAGCAAATTTCAAAAATCGTTTTTGGACTTGTTCCAATCTTTTTATATGAACTGAGTAAAAAGGGCTCCAAATAAAAGATGCATATTCAAGGCTTGATCTTACAAGGGACGAATATAATGTTTTAAATGTGTATGGGTCAGCGAACCCAGCACTATTGCGTCTAACAAACGCTAAAAGAGAGTAGGCTTTGGGGATGATACGATTTAAATGAGAACTAAAGACCGGAGTCAAAAATTACGCCTAAGTCACGGATTTCGGATAATCTAACTAAAGCCGAATTATCAAGAGTATAATCAATTAGAATCGGAGAATTAAGTTTATAATAAGAAACGACAAAGCATTTTCTTTGACCAAGAAAAGACATTATTTAAATCATTTTGAAGATGAATTGCATCCGACAGACTTTTTACTTTATGAAATACTTTAAGATCGTCGGCATAAAGTAAAAATTGGGCAGTATTGAAGCATGTGGAAACATCATTTATAAAAATAACAAAAAGTAAGGGTCCAAGAATACTACCTTGGGGAACTCCAGACGTTGCTAAAAATGAAGACGATTTGACATTGTCAATGGCAAAGTATGAAACTCTGTTAGAGAGGTATGATCCCAACCAAGAGAGAAAAACTGCATGAAAGCCAATCTTAGCTAGCTTTAGTAACAAAATATCGTGTGACAATTTGTCAAAAGCCTTAGATATGTCGGAATAAATTACATCAAGTTGAGAGCGTTCTTCAAAGGTGGTGATGCAGTAGTTTGTGAAAACACTATTGTTAGTAGTAGTTGACCTACCAGAAACAAACCCATGTTGATTTGGACTTATTAAATTTTTTAATGCAAAGTACATTTTATCTTTAACGATTTTTTCAAAAAGCTTAGAAGTATTGGTTAGCTTAGAGATGGGTCTGTAGTTTAAAATATCATGTTTGTTGCCGGCTTTAAAAACTGGTGTTATAAGCGAAGCTTTCCATTTATCGATAAAAACTCCCGAAGTGAGTGATTTATTGAAAATAAAACAGAGAGGTGAGGACAAAGAGTGAGCACATTTTTTTAACAAAAAAGCGGGAAGACCATCTAGATCACATTTGATCGAGTTTTTCCAATTAATTAGTCTAAATAAATCTATCCCTTTCCTTTCAGGACCAAATCATGTTTGTATAAGGCGCATGCCTTAGTTCTTTGATCTTTAAAAAAAAAAAGAGGCAGAGTCTGTACAGCGAACAAGTGAACAGCATTTCGCTCCAGTCCAACTAGAAAAAAGGAAAAGAGGCGGCAAACAGATGAAAGCTAGACAACAGGTAGCAGAGCTCTACCGTGTGGCAGCATTGACTACAGGAAATGAAAGAAAAAAACTGATGCAGCAAATTCAAATCAAGAAGACGAACTACGGAAATAAGAACAACAAATACTAAAAATGGGATGGCTTGGCAGCCAAATTTTTGTTCGATAAGCATGTTCCTATCCGCACAATAACAGTGAAAAATTCATCGTGTCCATGGTTCTCGCAGGATGTCCTTAATGCCATAAACAAAAGAAATAAACTGCACAAACTTTGGAAAATCATCCGATCTTCAGCTAACTGGGAGATTTACAGAATGGCCCGAAATGCGGCTGTCAATCTAAATAGACTGTCCAAGTCCCGATAATCCTCTTCCAAATTGAATCTTTCCCTTCCTAATAAAACTCTGCGGAATAATATAAAAAGACTAGGAGTACGCAATAAAACAACCTCGGCATGTCAAATTGATCCAGACTTGCTAAATAATTTTTTCTTAGATAACACCTCTTATTTTAGCAATAACACGATATCCCTTACACAGCTTCATGTTCCTAATCTCTTTGAATTTACACCTGTTAGTAAACTAGATATTGGAAAATGTGTTATGCAAATAAAATCAAATGCAATAGGTGAAGATGGCGTTCCGATTAAATTTATTAAAATAATCTTACCACATATAATTAGACCATTAACACATATTATTAATCACTGCCTTTTATCTTCAACACTCCCAGCAATATGGAAATCTGCAATTGTGCTACCTGTGGAAAAAAAGTCGAATCCATCTAGTCCAAATCATTTCAGGCCCATAAGTATACTGTCCCCGTTATCCAAGGTCTGTGAAAAAATAATAAGACTACTAATCAATAAATTCTTACATGAAAATAAGCTCTTGTCTCCATTTCAATCTGGCTTTCGGTTAGGGCACGGGTGTAATTCAGCAGTAGTTAAGGTTATAGATGATTTACGGCCTGCATACGACTCTGGTTCTATTTCGTTACCTTGCTTATTAGATTTCTCAAAAGCATTTGACAAGGTTAGCCACAAATATTTATGTCTGAAACTCAAGTCTTTCTTTGGGTTTAGTGATAGTGCGGTGAGTCTCATATTAAATTATTTGTCTAATAGATTGCAAAAAGTTCAAGTCGGATTAAAATTTTCCAGCTATAAAACGGTAATAAGTGGTGTTCCTCAAGGGCCGATCCTTAGTCCCCTCATATTTTCTATCTTTTTAAATTATATTTTTGCTGTTTGTAATCATTCTTCTATACATGCTTATGCGGACGATATTCAGGTTTATCACTCAAGTAGTGTTGATCTCCTAGATACCCTCTGTTACAGAATAAATGAGGACTTAAGAAACATTTATCAGTGGGCAATTAACAATGGACTCCAACTAAATGCTGCCAAATCTTATATTCTCCCTATCTGTAAAAATAAATCTTTCCTTAATAACATTCCTGACCTCTACATTGGCTCAAATAAGCTAAGTGTTGTGTCAAAAATTGTAAATCTGGGTTATTGTATGAATTCTTCTCTGTCTTGTGTTGATCATGTTAATAGTGTTGTTTGTAAAGTTTATTATATCCTGCGAAATTTAAGAATGTCTGCTTATCTTTGTACGCTTGATCTAGTGTCTGCTTATCTTTGGCGAATGCTAGTGAAGCATTTTGTCTTACCTGTTATAACATATTCTAACGTGGTGTACAGTAAACTCAACTCATCTTCCCTGCTAAAATTTAATATTGCATATAACTATGCCACGCGGTTTGTTTTCGGCTTTAAAAAGTTTGACCACCTCTCTCATTTCAGAAATGCGTTACTTGGGTGCAGTTTGGTTGATTATTTAAATGCTAGAAACTGTATCTACACGGTCAAAAATTTTGGAATAAATTTTAACAAAAACTGTATTACATATATGACCATTCCAAAATTGTATTAGAATCTAATTCGTAACAAATATTAAAATTTTATTCTATTCCATAAGTGCTCAATTTTAATACAAATAGAATAGCTCAGTGCTAGCCTATCTTATACTTTAATACAATAGGAATAAATTTATATTCTTATTGAAATAAAAGTAATACAAATTGTATTGACATGATTATATTTTAATACAAACAGGAATAAAATCCAGTACCTTTGAATTAAAAAATAATACTTATCGTATTAAAATAAAATCAAATTAAATACAATAATATTAAAATTTATCCGATATAATATTAAAATGTTAAATGTTTAAATTTTTACTTACTTCCTGAAACTGTTGCCAAGTAAAAACATAAGTAGTTTTTTTCAAAAATGAAATAATTTTTAATCAATAATAGTTTCTTTTATAATATAAACTTTTTCCTTTACATAAACAATTTCTTTTGGTTTTTTATGTACAACGTTTGTAAATTTTAAAAGTGAGAATCGGTTTGAAGAAACACTTTCTGTACAGTTCAGTGTTTCTGCAAAACATAACTTATCATAAGAACGTATGTAAAAATAAACTTAATTTTTAAAAAGTAAAATTTCAATAATCAAACCATATTCATTCTCATTTAAAATTGATTTTATTATAAATCCAGGCCGGTAATGAAATCCGAAGTCCTCCTCAAACCACCTTACAGAATAAACTTCAGAAAATGTACCAGGATTCAAAGTTTTAAAAAATAATATTATAACAGGGCTCGTCAGTGCAATTTGTTTTATATTTAGTTTTCCAAATGTGAGCTTTTTTTTAAATTCAATTTTTTCCCATATTAACGCTGCGTTTGTTTGATGAGCTTTTGCTAATGTGTAGCACTTATTAATGTAATTATCTGAAATACTACTGCTTTTTATCAACGATTTGTGCTTTCCTTCATACCGCATAGCCCAATTGTGTATCGGCGGACCCATGCCATATCAAATTCTATGTTGAATATGAAAAATGATTTAAACAACAAATCAAATGCATCGACAATATCATAATCTGACGAAAGAGGTATAATTGTGCTGTCGATAACCAACATAAATTGACTTATAGCCAATTTATTCGAGCCCACTGCAATCAAAAAAGGTGCGTCTGCTTTTATTTTAAAATCTTCTCTAGGAGTTTGTAACTTGTTTGAAAAAGATTAAAAATAAGTTACCAATCTCAAAAATATTAATTGTGACTTACAAACTCAAACCTAATTAAGCTCTCAATGCTGGATCTGAAGCTCCGCCTGATGTTCTTTCCCTTGATACCGACCGCTGTTTGTGGAAGCAGTTTGAGAAGATAAAAAAATGGTCGAATTTCAGAATTCCATTGCTGTAATTCTTCAATGCTGTTGGAGCTACAACTACAATCATCAAAAATTTCCGTTATAGCTTCTGCATATCTGCACCACTCGGATAAAAAGTATTTTGCATTTTCGTTGTATCTTAACTCAAAGTCATATAATATCTAAAAAAATTTAAAATTATAGCAAAATGAACTTGTAATATATTTAATTTTACTTACTAATTCTGGCTCAACAAAGAAAAATGGGAAGGTTTTCCAATGTCAAGTGCATTGAGGCACATATGTATTCTTGCAGTGATGGTTTTCTGAAGTTTTTTTTCTAACGCCCTCCTCTGATCAGGAAGAACACAATGTGTAAAAAACTCCAGGTCTCGTTTCTTTACTTTTTTTGTAAGTGGAATGTTTTTTTTTACTTCGCAAACTGACGTTTTTTCAGAGCACTCTTCTGCATTTAATTTTATAAATTTTGCATTGAGATTTTTAAGTCTAGCTGCCAAATAGCCGGTGTTTGTCGATGGATTGAAAAATATGTCTACACCTCCTTCAGCTGATTTAAAAGCTGGGAAAAGATTTGTTATTGCTTTTGACATACATATCTTTTCCTCTCTTGTGGGATAATTAGTGCACAGTTGTCTTAGAAGATTTGCAGCTTCATTAACAAATCTACGTC
The DNA here is from genome assembly GCA_963920525.1 of Dichetophora obliterata. Taxonomy (NCBI): domain Eukaryota; kingdom Metazoa; phylum Arthropoda; class Insecta; order Diptera; family Sciomyzidae; genus Dichetophora; species Dichetophora obliterata. Next base: position 143,269,280 of record OY986436.1, on the reverse strand, counting down.
GAGAAAAATCGCTTAGTGACGATTTTTTGTCATACTCCTTTAAGATGTAGCTGCAGCCATAAGTTTTCAAATACGTTTCAAAAACCTTAAAAGAGAAGCATTTTTTAGTAACCAGTTCAGGGGAAAAAACAAAAAAGAAGTTAGCAGCCTTGATGAGGCATAAACATTTATTCTATTGATCTAATTACCTCGCGATTAATTACAGAATCGGCTCCACGAACACCTGCGCACCTTTTTAAAGCCGGGCTTTCTGGGGAAACTAAAAGTTTACAAAAAAATAATTTTAGAGTTAAGCTTCTACAGCTATTCGCACTTTTTCAGCAAGAATTATTCATCATTCTTGCTTTGGACAACAATTACTCATTTTAGTCCAAAATACAAGAAACAGTGGGCAGTTCCAAGAGCAGTTGTAGAAGTTGTCAAAATCAGCAGCATTATGATGCAATAAACAAGGCGAAGCAGTTGCTTTTGTTGTACTTGATTATCATGGCAGCTTCCGAGAACACTGGATTTCGACAACTGCTTACACTGCTACAGCAGTGGTCTACTGCGGCCTTTGGTTGGACGGCCTTGCTTCTACTTACCTTCTCTTACATCCAGCAGAAATGCAGCACCTTAATGGAATTGCTGTAGAATTTGCGGCAGCAGGTTTTTTTCAATAAGAGCTCCGTAGCTCGTTCTTATTTGCAGATTTTTTCCACCGAGACCAAAAGCGTCTGAAACTAAGCTCATAAAAACATAAAATTCCTTCCTTTATACTGATTTAATAAGTAACTTACTTGATCTTAGTATATCTTCCAACACAAATGAGTTATCATTAATTTTGACCGCAACTAGTTTCGAATCGGAGTCCGTTCGACAATTTATGTATATAATTTTATTCTCCATTTTCTGACTTGTCAAGTTTTTCTCAAGCTATTAATTGTTAAGTCAATTTGCCAGGGTTGCATTTTTTAACAATTACGAAAAAAATTAAGATTATAGAGAAAGTAGCAGATTGAAGTTCAACCTTACAAACAAATAGTTAATTATTATTTAAGGGCTATGAATATATACAGTGAATCACAAAACTGATCGGACAACACATTTTGATTGAAACAATTTAAAAAATCATCTAACAAAATGCTTCAATATCAAAAACTTTTATAGACAAGTAATAAGTCATTTGTAAGTAATAAAAAAACTAAATATATTTCTTTATAAAAATAAGTTATGTTAAAAAAACTTAGAAAAGTACAAAATAACTAAAAATAAAGAGTCACAAAAGTCATCGGACAAAAATTCAAAATCACAAAATAAATGATTCGATTTTAAAAGTTAATTTCTTGTAGGGTTTCCTTTGGCCTTGATGACTTCTTTTAATCGGTTTCGCATAGATTTCACTAGTCTTTTTGTTGTAGTTGGCTCAATTTGGTCCCATTCTTCCTGAAGCCTCGTTTTTAACTCAGTTTTCGAGGTTATTGTATATTTGCGAATACGCCGCTCCAATTCATCCCACATATGCTCTATGGGATTGAGGTCCGGTGATTGTGGGGGGGTGGAAATGACCTTAGGGCAATTATAGAGTAGCCACAATTTGACAATCTCAGCTTTATGCTTAGGGTCGTTATCTTGATAAAATTTAAAACTATTTTCTATCCCGAATTGTTCAGCACTTTGCTTAAGATTAGTTTTTAATATGTTCAAATAAATAAATTTGTTCATGATTTCATCTATAAAAACCAATTTCCCGACTCCTGCGCTCGCCATACACCCCCACACCATCACCGAACCTCCTCCATGCTTTACAGTGGGACAAAGATTTTCTTTTCTCATTTCTTCGTTGGGCTTTCGCCACACCATGACCCGGCCATCCGATCCAAATATATTATATTTGCTTTCGTCAACAAATATAACGTCATCCCAGTAGCTTTCTTCGTGCTGGATCATTTCCTTGGCGTACTTAAGTCGTATTTTTCGATTTCGCTCATTTACAAAAAACTTTCGTCGGGCAGCTCTTCCGTTGTATCCAGCTTCTCGAATAGCTCTACGGATTGTTTCTGGATGCACTGACATTGAGGTTTTTTCTTCGTGCTCTGCAGCCAATTTTGAGGCACTTTTTCTGGGGTTTCGTTGAATTTCTCTTACAATAACCTGTTTGTCTCTTGAGGTCAGCAAGCGAGGACGCCCAGTTCTGCACTTATTTTCAATTCGGTGTTCCTCCTTGAACCTTTTAATAATATCATGCACTGTTGAGCGACTCTTCTGAACAATTTCAATTATTTGGCGGACTGTCAAGCCATCTTTAAAATGTTTAATTATTAATTCCCGAATTTCAATTGAAGATTCTTTACGTGATTTGCTCATTTTGAAAAGACGTGAAAAAAAGACTTTATGCACCGAAAAAAAAACAAATATTGCTACTTACTAAAATTTTGCGCACTTAAAAACAATTAACGCATGCCTTCCAGCAAGATCAAATGAAGACTAAAACAACATTCTGCACTTGCGCTCATTGTCCGATGACTTTTGTTGAATCATTTTCATGCATGTGCTTAATTGAGAGCTTATGATCCCGTTACAAGCATTTGGTTAGAAAAAAAAAATGGGTGTAATAAAGATAGCATGCTGCTACAACTATTGTTTACTTTGTGTGTTTTTGCTTTGAGGTGGTTCATTAAAAAAGTTGTAACTTTTTCCCTATTTTGCTTTTTGTCCGATCAGTTTTGTGAGTAACTGTATGTAGGTAAATTTTAACTTATATACCTCGATAAGTTATATCTTTGTTTATAGACAAATTCCGAAAACGATTTTTTTTTAACGATTCAAAAACAAATAGGATCGTGTTTTTATGTAAAAAATTTTCCCACTCCTTTTTTTTCGCCCACAAATCCATAAAAATGCTATACTTCCGATGGTTTGGATCGTATTAGACTAAAATTTGATAATTTAGTTCGTATTATTATTTTATTAAAAGGGGCGTTGTCGAACTGTTTAGACGCCTACTCTTCAGAAATTATTATAATTCCTGAGTGGTACATGTTTTGATAGTAAACCTTGGTATGTATGTGGTATATATTCAAGTGACGTTCTCTACATACATATCTTTACTATCAATTGAAGTGCACATTTAGAGTTGCCACTTTATAGCCGATACACATTGACTGCAGCAGTCGTTCACCGACAAAACGAAAACTTGCCGTCAGAGATAAAAGTCGCAGTATTCTCGACGACTTAATTATAATGAACGCAACAGCGACAATCTGTATTTCATACAAAACATAAACAAACTCTGCTTTGTTCGCTCTTGTCGTCTATCAAATTAGAAATAGATTGAAGTCTGCGGCAGCAACAATTGTGGTCGTGTTCTCTCTTTGTCGTGCCGTCTTCAAAAAATACATCTTCATAAGAAAACATGCGTTCTATTTCTTGACAATTGGCGTTCGTCGTTAGTCGCAGTCAATGTGTATCGGCTATAACTCCAAGCTACTGGGACCGTTGTTACTGCCCATCAATACATATAAAAAGCAAAACAGCGTGTGTATGGGCGTTTTCACATTTACCGACACGGCAACGACAACGATGTCGGTGGACGCGTAAGCTCATGTAAATAAAGGAATGCTTTCACAATCGCCGATATGTCGGTATCGTATCGAAGCAGTTACTCCACTCGTGTCGGCGGCGACTTCTAATTATTTTTATTTGATTTTTCCGAATTATGGTGCATTTTTGTGATTTTCTTACAATTTTTAATTGAAATTAAAAAAGAATATTAAGTTTCAAATATGATAAACAATATAATACAATTTTTCAAGTTTCCCCCTAACATCTCTCCAAACGACACACGACAACTACATGTACCGTGTCATTTAATGTGTAAATATTCTGTCGTTATCGTGCAGGAGTCGGTGCTGTGCTGATGTATAGGTGTCAATGTCGGTAAATGTGAAAACGCCCTATGATGGGTATAGACTCTAAAACTACTGTGCCGATTATGCTGAAATGTTCGCTTTTTTACCTGTTTTTCCTGTTTTTCAGTGCTATAAATCGTTTAATTTATCTCTTTGGAGTTATTTATTCGAGCGTGTAGAAATATATATTCAATCATTAATTACGTTCATCACGTTAGTATTGTTAATTTTTTATTTTTGCGTTGTGCGAACCACAGCAACGCGTGGACGGGTACAGTTTGTATGCAATAAAAACGTGTTATAAGTTGAATACTGATTGATTTCTATAAAATATACTACATTTTTCGTAGCAAGATGCTACTTTTATAAAAATCGGTAACACTGCTTTGAACGTGAACTTGAGACCATTGCATGGACACAGCACTTAATGCTGATAACACATAAGAATGAAAGAGTCAACAACTGTTTATTTCTTTGTTCTTAGCTGAGGGCTTAAAAGCCATTAATATAGTACTTGTGCTGATCTTTAATATGGACTTAAAATTTTTAATAATTATTGAATTAAAATTCCAGCGGTATATCAGCTAGTATAATATAAATTTACCTCTTCAGAGTCCTTACATATTTTTACTGTAAAATTTTATTTCTCCGTTTTTAGAACATGTTATATGTAAAAGAGTATTTTAAAAATTTTGTGCTTAAAATATTCATTTAATTTTTTACATTAATTTATTCATGTAGTATTTTTATAAGTAAACCTAGTGTATTTAGTTGTATACTAATTGTATTACATTATGCTTCTAATATATTCGTTAGTATCAATTTTAATACAAAATGTATTTAGAAATGCTTTATTCCAACGCTTGGAATAAAAATTAGTCCAAGATTTTTGACCGTGTACCTTCATAAAATAATACATAGTAAAACTCCTTATTACCTATATGAAAAACTTCAGTTCAGTTTGTCTAGAAGATGCAAGATACTTACAGTTCCAAGACGTGGCTCTCTAAATTCTTCCAATATTTTTTTCATTAATGCCATAAGACTGTGGAATGCGTTACCACGTAACTGAAGAGAAATGGAACGGGCGGAAAATTTTAGGCAATCTATTTTAACTCACTTCTCAACATCTTAACTTCTTCAACTTAATTTATTTTTCTATCCTTTCTCTTATTTCTTTACATTTTCTTATTCAAAATTCTAATTATTATTCTTATATTTTTTGATACAATATTTTTTTTTTGTTTTTATTATTATAAATCTCTTAATCATTACCTAATGTAATTCATTATCTTGTTTTTAGTCACTATTATTAATTTGCTGTTATATCTAAACAATTTGTTTATTATCTTAACTTACTTATTTATAGGTATTTTTACTTGTTGTACCGTAAAAGAACTTAGTTCTTTTTTGTACTAATGTCTTATGAATAAATACAAATACAAATACAAATTTTTGCTTTACTTTAGTCTCTATGCTTATGTTATTATTTATGGAGTCCAACAGCCTTCTGGAAGTCTTCCACTAACAAAGCATGTTTACTGAAGTTGTTTTTAGATTTTTGCTGATTTAGTTTTCAGCTGTTTCTGTTTTTTTCGAGCTCTACCATTTGATTAAAGTTTTTTCCTAAATGACCTTGTTATTTATTATGTTGACATTATATGATTTAAATACAAATTCTAAATGTTTGATAGTCAAAATCATACTTGATTTTAAATACAAATTCTAGTTGTTTGATAGTTTAAAATCGTTTATTGAGCTTAAGGTCAAAGTTAGAACAATTAATTGTTCTAACGAATCTTTCCAAAGAAACAACAACAACAACAACAAAGTTTTTTCAATATGAAAAGGAAAAAATCACTAGCAGATTTTATTGCAATTTCGGCCGTGCTAAAGGCTTCAGCAGAAATCTTTGTGATACCCCGTGAAAGCGCGCACTAACGCACTGCACCACAAGGGCAATGAGATTTGAAGTGTCAATTTCTCAGTTTTTCTCATTTAGCACGGCTGAAATTGCAATAAAATCAGCTAGAGATTTTTTCCTTTTCATATTGAAAAAACTTTGTTGTTGTTGTTGTTGTTGTTGTTTCTTTGGAAAGATTCGTTAGAACAATTAATTGTTTTAACTTTGACCTTAAGCTCAATAAACGATTTTAAACTATCAAACAACTAGAATTTGTATTTAAAATCAAGTATGATTTAAGCTATGAAACATTTAAAATTTGTATTTAAATCAAATAAAGTCAACATAATAAATAACAAGGTCATTTAGGAAAACATTTTAATGAAATGTGTAACGATCCGCCTTTTCCCGGCGTTTATAGCTGGGATAACCTCAGTGGTTGTCCGGGGTCGCTCCAAAATTTATTTTAAATAGTCTATTTTCGGACACCAAATCATAAGAGTTTGGTGTTTTCAATTGAGAATTATTATATTTATTTACAAGGTTTTAGTTTGGTAATGACATATTTCAATATACACTTGCATAATTTTAATAAATGATTTTACGTTAATTTTTAGAAAGATTTACAGATTATCTTTGCTTCAATACACAATAGAATTATGTGTGTTTCGGAAAACTATAGCTACGTGGTAATTGTTACATTGGTTACAATAAATTATTCCTAAAGATATTTCAGTATAAGGATATATAATGCTTTAAATTCGTAAAAGTAATATGTATATTTAAATATATATATAGGTATATAGATTTATGAGATTAGTTATTAATTTATTCACGCAAAGAATTTATTTAAGATTTAATTGATTTATCTTAGGTTGGGATTATGTAAATCCGGTTGAAAAGAATTTATTCGTGAGTTACTGTTGATTTTATTGATTTACTTCAACTCTTTACTTTAGGAATTTTTTAAACGGTAAGATATTCAGATGTATGGCACTAATTAATAATGTAATAATAAAAAAATAGAAATAAAATTGATTTTATATCACCGAATCCGGCACAGGAGTGGGTTGATGATAGGTTCGGGGCGTTTTGATTCGTTGTTCAGCGATGTTGTTGTGGTCCGTATATTGTCCGTTGGTTCCGATGTCACCAGCGATTGAAGTGGTGCCCTTAATTTGCCAAGTCAAAGTGATGTGTTAGTACTTCTGGTGCCTGGGTATTAGGTGTTAGGTAGGAAGGACCTTTATTCAAAAACGGAAAAAAGAACCTCGCCTACAGGCAGTAGGATAATTCTCCCAGCACGAGTAATGGGGCCCGCGTACTGGTCGAAATGAAAGGATAGGAAGATAGGTGATTGTCGCAGATCGAGTAAAAAATTTAACCCACGTTCTGCTGTTTAGGAAAGGATCACTTTTCACATTTACACTTCACTTTAAACTTTTATTGTTTACACTGGCACACTCACTTCACACTGGGTTCACCTTACCAACACGTGTTCGTTGTAGAATTGATCGCGATGTCCTTCAATACCATGAGTCGAGCTCCTGTTGATCCTTGGGGAAGATTCGATGTTATCCTAGATCGGGGTAGCTCATTTGATTTCTCTCCTTGTGTAGAAATTATTATTGGCTGCTTAGTGACGGTTTTAAAATTTACTTTGACTTCACTGATCGGTCTGTGCTCGTTCACGTCTGACAAAAGACTCCCCGATTTTAGTCTCGGTTCGCTCTTATATATCTTTCGGTAAAGTGTTGCTGACTGATGTTTCAGCGATACACTTCCTTGCCGAATGGTTGTCTCCTAGTCTCGTCTAAGTTGCCCTCTCTGGCAACATTCTTGTGACTGGAATGAGCAACATGTTTATTCCAGCGCAGCATGTTCTTGGTTGCCCCATTTCCGTCGTTCCTATGCTGACGTTGCAAAATTCGCTGCTCCCAACATGTTGCCTACTCTTAGGGTCTTGTTACCGTACTCAGCTGATAGCATGTTGTTCGTCTCTTGCTGGCGTCGTTATTCTGAGATGGCTTCGGTATTGTTTCGGTGGCATCCTCTCAGCTGCACGAACCTTCTATGGCTTCGTGCTATTTCGGTGTCGTCATGCGCTCTTGTGCCCAGCTTCTCACTTAGGTCCCGTTACGAAATCGCCTAATGTTGCCTATGTACGAGAAAAACACAGAAAGAGTTATGCTTGTTTTCTTTTATGTATATTTAACTGCGCAATTGATGGTTAATGTTATTGTTAACCCTGAAAAGCCCATTGGTGCGTCAAAAACTCAAGCTATGATTAAATAGAATCAAACACCCCACTAGGGTACGGTCGATTTTGTGTTTAGTTTTCCTATCACAGATTACGTTAATGACGATTAATTGAATAATTTATTAACCCTTTGATAAGGTAAATATCGGCACTAACTCTACCTCTTAGTGTATGCTAATACTAAAGGCAATTATTTCATGGCTAAAACTGCATTTCGTAGTTCGAGATGTTATCTATTGATTTTATTTTAGCGTATTTTCGCGATGCAGTGTGTTGCCTTGGGCAATTAACTTTGGTTAATTGGCCAATGCTCACGCCCTAATTGACTACGCCATGAATTATGGTTTTAGAGCCACAGCTCCATAGTAGTAACGCGATATTATCCTATCTGTCTTTAATCGCAATTAAACAAAATCTTTTCATTTTTAGGTTCAAATTTTAATGATTTCAGTGCAATGAAATATTTACAAGAGAATATACCAAATTTAGCCCTTACAAATGGTAGGACTCGACCAAAACAGAAACAGCTGAAAACAAAATCATCAAAAATCTAAAAACAACTTCAGTAAACATGTGTTTTGTTTCCTTTGGCTCCCGTACTTTCCGTACGGAGAAGGGGATCCAAGAAGGGGTTTTTGCGCAACTAAAAAATTAAAACTTCCACTTGAGCTGACTGTTAGCTCCACTCTGCCTCGAGTCTTCGCACTGACCGCCGCTTATCACCTTCGCTCACACACACATACATTACATTTACCCTCGCCATGTACCAACATATGCTTGTGCATAGTACAACGCTGTCGTTGCCTGCGACGCCGCTGATGGCTTGAGCGTACGCCGTAGAAACTGTTTGTTCAGCATTTAGGGTAGGTAAATGCACTGTCGTTCTTGAAGGTCTCGCAGTTTAAGTCATTGCGCTTGGCGACATATGATATGTTTAGGCAAATGCACTATTTCAAGGTCTCGCACTTGAAAACATATCAAAACCATTGCGCTTCATGATGTACGATATCCATAAGTCATTGCGCTTTGCGACTTATGATATGTTTAGGCAAATGCACCATTTGCAGGTTTCGCACTTGAAAACATATCAAAGTCACCGCACTTAATGACGTATGGATAGTGTGTGTGTGGTCGGGATTTGTAGTGGTTGCGACTTCAGGTCACAACATCTCTTCCCCCTTGAAAAAAAAATGCTTATCTAGAAGAGATAATCATTTTCTGTAGGATGAAGCTCACGGTCAATGCAAAGGAACGGGGTTTTGTTTTGCATTTAGTTTATTAAAATTTATGAATTTATAAATGAAATATATACAATATAATGTAAATAATTTTTTTTTTTTTTTAGTTTTTATACATATTATAATTATATAATTTTATGTATTACAATGTGTTGCAAATTATAATAGATCTTATATTATTATTAACATCCACAATTAATATAACTGCACATGTAGTTTTTCAATATATACTAATATTTTAATAAAAAAAAAATTTGTTTGTTTGTTTTTACTTGGTTTTTTGTGCGATTTATAGAATTATAGATGAGGAATATAATTATGAAAATTACAATAAAATAAATTATTCCATAATGATGGATATCATGTACATTTAGTTTGTCAAAATTAATATTTTCCGAACGTTTTTGTTGCACAATTTTTTCAGATAGCGTTAGTAATTCCTGTTGTTCTGGGTTACGTATCATTAAAACGTTTGGCGATAATTTTTCAGTATTGATGGAATAATTTTGTTGGACAAGGTGGGAAATATTAATTGGCGGGAGGTAAAAACTGTTTATTGTACTTGTCTTCATGAAGGTATTTTTTATTGTTATTTCATTAGATTTTATATAACAGTCACCGTCGGTTTCTAATATACCTGAATAAAGTAAGGAATACGGGGTGACCTTATTGGGGCATATTTCATTTATAGTGTATTTATTTACTGTTGAGAATAGCCATTTGTTTGGCTGTTCCAAAAGGATCCAAATGGTGGATGTATTAGTGCTTCTTATGTTACATGTTTGTGGAATGTTATTAGTTTCACTTAAGAGTTGCACTTCACAGGGTTGATTTGGGGATCTTGTCGAATAAATAGGATGTTTAGCGTGACAAATGTATATTTCTGGATTTAACTGGGAACATTTTTCTAGTTCGCTAGCTGAAAGCTCATAATAACTTTCTCTTCCGTAGTCTATAACTATATATGTCATGGTTGGCTGTATAAAAATCAGTTTTTTCTCATGAATTGTGGGCAATGGTATTGCTTTGAAAAGTTGATACTGTGAATTGTAAATTAATGGAATGCTAAGCTCATATATTACTTTATTGTTTATTATTTTTGTGTTAAGAGTGCTTACCCTGTAGACAGAAAGTGCATCATTATTTGTATCTGTCGGCAATTTCAAATCTGAGGGGATTTCTTTCCTAATAATTGCTAATATTGAATTTAGCTGTTCTAAAGACAAAATGGACGGATGGGGTTCATTGTGCTTATGTTGTACTAACAGATTTGTCAGTTCGTTAATGGCGTTTGCAATACGCATCATTATCAAGACTGTTAATGAAGTTAAGGCTTCTATTTCTAGTTGTCCCTCGACGTTATATATACCGCACATCATGAACTCGGAATGTTTTTGTAATTTTTCTATTCTTTTTTCTAAGTTAATAAATTGTTTTTCTGTTGCTATTTTAGATCTATTTAGAATATTGTAAGTGGTCTCAATAATATATGTTTGGTTTTTGATAAGTGATAATAGGTGATTGTCATTGTTTTGTAGTTTCTCTATTTGTTTGTCGTATTTGTCCGCATCTTCTTCGTCTAGTGTCCCAAATAGCGTCTTTTGCACCATTCCAATAGCCGAAAATAATGCTCTCTTTTCTCGAATGTTAGGTATCAAAATATTTAATTTCCTGTCTAGGTCTGTTTGTGAATGAACTATTTCTGTTACTGTACCGTTGCAAATGATTGAGAAATTTTCGTCCTTTTTTAATTTTACGCAAAGTTCTTGAATATTGTTTGTAAAGATTTTTATTGTGTTAATTGCCTGCATTAGTCCAGTTACATCGTGGTATGCGATTATCTTCCAATGACTTGAAAATAGCTGAACTTTTCCCACCTCCTCAAAGTATATGCCAGGATTTTGTCGTATTTCCGTTATCCTGATTGTTCCAGAAGCTAATGCCATAATCGCCAAAAGTGTAGTCGTAATCATGGTGGTCTGAAAATTATAGTTTGACTTATTTAATTTTGCGTAGTGTTGTTTGGGTATTTTTTTTTTTATGTGTGCTTGAATGTGTGTTTAATCGTGAAAAAGTTTTAAATGATTGTTATGTATAAGCTTCGTCTTATTTCCTATTTTGATAACGCTATTTTCATCGGATAATATTTTTACAATTTCAAATGGTCCTTCCCATAATGCTGAAAGTTTATTTTTACGCGTATGGTTTAATTTCAGAACTTTGTTTCCCACATTGAATTGTGTTGGTTTTGCCGATGTGTCATAGTACCTTTTTGCACTTAATTTTTTTCGTTTGATGTTTTCTTTAGCTATTTGGAAACTATGTTGTAACCGTGCCTTCAGTTCGTTCGAATAATCGTTATAATTGTAGCACGTTTTTGGATTTTGCTCCAGTATATTTGGTATGTACACTGGGTAACCGTACAAAAGTTCATGCGGAGTGAAGTTTGTGCTGCTATGGGGTGTTGTATTGTATACAAACATTGCATAAGGAATCCATGTATTCCATGTCATTGGATCTTTGTTAACATAATGTCGTAAATATTCAGCCAGTGTACGGTGACTACGTTCTAGAGCACCATTGGTTTGTGGGTGGTAAGGAGTAGTATTAATTTTTTTTATTTTAAAAATTTTACATATTTCCATAAACAATGTACTTAAGAAGTTCGTTCCTTGGTCCGTTAATAGAGAATTTGGTATACCATGTCTACATACGATATTTTCAACAAAGACTCTTGCTACCGTTGAAGCTTTAGCATTAGTTATTGCATATGCTTCTGAATATTTTGTTAAATCATCCTGAAATGTAAGTAAATATTTGTGTCCTTCATGACTTAAAGGGAGTGGACCTACTATATCAAGAGCGATTCGCTCAAATGGAGCGGAGCTTGTTGTAGTTATTTTCAATGGTATATGTGGATATCTTCTGCTTTTATTCAATTGACATGATGGGCATTTGTTAATGTAGTTTTTGATGTCTGATGTCATTGTTGGCCATTTGTATTTAGATTTTATTCTTTTTAAAGTTCGGGAGAGCCCTTGGTGTCCCCCTAATGGTGAGTCGTGATACTGTATTAATGTGTTTTTGATATGCTCTGGGTTTGATAAAAAAATTCTGTCGTCACAGTATAGATAAATATTAATGGTTTGCTTGTCAAATACTTCTTCTATTAACATTTTAATTTCTTTTTTAAACGTTGAGCTAATAATTGGTATCCAAAATCCTATTTTATTTATTTTGTTCTGTATACAAATCTTATTTATGTTTTCGAATGTTGTTTTAGCTAGAATTTGATCCTTTTTGCACCTTAAAGGTACAGGTAAGGTTGTATAATAATGTTTTGTTTTTTCTGTTAAAAATGTTGCTATCTGTCCTATATTTGGTTTTACGTAATCTGCTACTAGTTTTTCTAGCGTATCTTCTTCTGGTGTTTTTTGTAAGGGTAGTATTATTACTTTAACTGGTAGTTTATTGTCAGACCATATTGTTCTCTGCACTTCTGTTAATTTAAAACTTGACATCAGTGTAATATCCTCGCTGTCTTGGATTCTGTCCGTGTTATCATTATCATACCTCGCATTTTTGTTCTGCGATCTCGTAGTTACCATAACTTGCATATGTTCCTTCTTATCGGTTGTTTCATTAATTCGGCTAAGTGCGTCTGCTATGACATTGTATTTTCCTGGTTTATAGGATATCTCATAATCATATTCCTCTAGCAGTATTCGCCACCGTGCGAGTCTTGATGTCGGATCCTTAAGGTTCATAAGCCATACCAGTGGTCGGTGATCCGTTATAATATGGAATTTTCTTCCATATATGTATGGTCTAAATTGCTTAACTGCATATACAACAGCTAATAATTCCTTTTCAGTTGTGCTATATTTGGTTTCAGCTGGGTTAAGTGTACGACTGTTAAAGCTTATTGGTTTATCTTCTCCAATTTTGCCTTGGGAAAGTACGGCCCCCAAAGCGAAATCGCTTGCGTCAGTTGTTATTAGAAATTCTTTCGTAAAGTCGGGGTATGATAGTATTGGTGCGGTAGTCAGTTTTTGTTTTAGTGTCCTAAATGCTTCATCACAATGAGCGTCCCATTTGAACTCTGTGTTTTTTTTTAATAACTTTGTTAAAGGGTTAGTTATATTCGCAAAATTAGAAATGAAACGTCGGTAATACCCAGCTAAACCTAGAAATGATTTTATGTCTTTTGATTTTATAGGTGTCGGGAATGTTTTAACCGACTTAATTTTTTCTGAATCTGGTTTAATTCCCTCTTTTGTGATTACGTGTCCTAAATACATTAGTTCTCGTTTTATAAAGTGGCATTTTTCTGGCTGTATTTTTAAGTTGTGTGATCTTAGCCTTTCAAATATTTTAATCAATTTTTTGTTATGTTTTTGCAAGTCATATCCGTATATTACTATATCGTCGACGTAGACAAAGCAATCTATGCCCTGCAGCCCCATTAATACGTTGTTCATGGTACGCTGAAAAGTGGCTGGAGCATTTTTGAGTCCAAATGGCATACGATTGTATTCGTAGTGGCCATAGGGAGTGCTAAATGCTGTCTTTTGTTGGTCGCGTTCATCGACTTTTATTTGATGGAAACCACTAGCCAAGTCCAATGTACTGAAATACTTTGCCTTTCCAAGTTGGTCTAAGATGTCCGTAATATTTGGTAGAGGATATGCGTCTCCTACCGTTATGTTATTGAGTTTTCGGAAATCGACTATCACTCTCCAACGCTTGTTACCTGTACTATCGTTTTTTTTTGGCACAAGTAAAAGTGGTGAGTTCCATGGACTATTGCTAGGTTTGATTATGTTTTCTTGTAACATATCGTTTACCTGACGATGGATCTCCTGTCTTTGGGATTCCGGTAGCCTGTATGGTCTAACGTACGTTGGAATTTCTGTTGTAGTATTTATCCTATGTTTGGCTGCACTTGTATAACTTAAAAAATCCCCCTCTAAATAAAAAATATCATGGTATTCCCTGCATATTTTTTTTATTGTTTCTATTTCTTCTCTATTACCATGCTCTAAACTTAGCTTTGATTCTTAAGTTTCTAATCTTCTTTTTACTGGATCTTTTGTACTGTCCATTTTTAAAATATTGAAGTCTTCTAACTTATCCCATTCTATTTTTACGTCGTGACGTTTCAATGTAACTGGGTTTTCATTAATATTGAGCAGTAATATTTGAACAGTATTATTAATTGACTCACATGAACTTGATGCTAGGTAAACACCTGGCACTATCTCCTTTTTTCTGACAACGATCTCGCCGTTGTATGGTAGAGATATTGTAGTCACCGTTTCGCTTCTTGGTTTAAGGGTTATTCCTTCTTGTTTATTGATAGCAAAAGGCTGATTTTTTGAGATTTTTACTGGGTAAGCTACTTGTTGCTCGGAAGCTGTGAAATTGCATGAGTTCTTAGTTCGTTTAAGGCTTTCAGCCCCGTGTCTTTCGCTCTCATGTCTATTTTCACCAAGTGCTTGATACGGTTTTATCATTTGAATTAATATCGAGTGTTAGCTCCTTACTACAGTAATCTATTCGACTTCGGTATTTCCGTAAAAAGTCGTTTCCAATTATACCATCATATTTTAATTTGGCTTCCCCATGCAAAATGTGAAATGTGTGTTTAATTTCTAAATCCTCATTTAAACAAATTGTACCATATAATGAACCGAGGGTAGGGAGTGAATCACCCGTGATGGTTTTAATCTGAATACTTTGGTGCCTACATGTTTCATGTGATATTTTTTGTTGCTTTATTAAACTAATTTCGGATCCCGTGTCTAATAGAAATATTTTCTTTTGATGATGGATAGAAAGGTAGTCGGATTGTAGGTTCTTTATTATTTTCGCAGAGAGATATTTTTACTTTAAGAATTTGTGCATTTTTGTATTTTTGTTTTACTGGTTTCCGACTATCGTATTCACTCGGTAGCACACGTCGGCCTCCGTTTCCCGAGTATTGTCGTTTCCCTGTTTTATATGGTAATTTATATTCTGATTTGTTTTAGCCCTGAAAGGATTTACGTGAGCTCCACGCTCCCTTTCGTTTAAATTATTTTGCCTAGGTAAGTAACTATTCGTGTTTCGTTCGCGAGGAGGGCGTTCTTCCTCGCGCTGCCGAATTCTACATTCCCTGTACGTGTGATTTTGCTTTCTACAATAACTACATACTATTCGTTGAACTTCCCTTTTTATTTCTCTTGGGACGAAATTTGGTATACTAGATTGCCCTCTTAGAAAACATGACTCAGAAACATGTCCTGTTTTGTTACATATTGAACACTGGGGTCGTGTGTTTTGTCGTGTGTTTCTCGTAAAAGGTGCCGACTGATCTAGTCTGCCTGACTGATCACTTGCGTAGTTTACAGCTAACTTCAAGTCATCAAAACTCCTAGCCTTCACCAGGATTTTTAGGTCGTGGTTGTTTAAGCCATCTTCAAATGCGTTTAGCGCCATTCGTTTATTCATATTCATGAGATAAATTCGCACGCTAGCATCTGTGATGCTTGTGTACGTTGCTGAATTTAATTTATTTAGCAAGGTTAACATTCTTTGACCGTATTCCATGGTTGTTTCCCTATTCAGCTGTTTTGCTTTTGTAATTTCACTTTGAGCAGAGCTTACTGATCTTTCCTCCTTAAAATGACATTCTAGTTCCCTAGTCAAGTCGGACCATTTTGTATACGATTGGTATTGTATTAATTCGAACGCAGGTCCTTGTAATTTTGTTTTCACAATTTCAAGAAAAATTTTTGTGTCAGCTTCTGTTTTTGCTGACGAGAACAAAATGTTCCCGCATGCTATAAATTTATTCAGATCCTCCGGCCGACCATTGAATTCCGGGATTAGGCTGAAGGCATCGTGAAAACTTATTTTTACCTCTGCGCCGTGGGACGGGGAAGGGTTGATGTTGTCTAATGGCATATTGTGGAAGGGGAGATTCGCGAACAACGCGGCAGTTGCAAATCGTTTTCGTGTTAAAATTTTGGCGCAAAAATTTTAACTAGGAATGTTTATGTTTTAATTTCCTTCTTTTTTTTAACAAAAGGAATCACTAGCTATTTTCTTTATCAATTGTATATAGGAGCAATATGATCTTATATAATGATTATACAAAAAATTATCAGATATATAACACAAATGTTTTAATGAAATGAAAAACAATATGAATGATTTTTTTTTCTATATAATGTAATAGTTAATGAGAAATTTATAACTCACTGACGTTTTATGTCGTTTTCGTTTTATTTAACGATCTGACGCTGACCATCTGCTGCTTAATGCACCTTCGTGAAGAATTGATGTTTGTTGCTTTTTATTAAATCTGCTGCTTCTTATTGTTCTTGATGACTATCCCTTCGTGAAGAATTGAGGTTTGTTGCTTTTTTATTAAATCTGCTGCTTCTTGTTGACTATGTTATTACACCTTCGTGAAGAATTGACGTTTGTTGTTTTTTTTTTATTAAATCTGCTGCTTCTTGTCGTTTTTGATGATCATGTTACTGCACTTTCGTGGAGAATTGACGTTTGTTTATTTTATATTTTTTTTTTAATCTGCTGCTTCTTATTGTTCTTGATGATTATGTTGCCTTTATAAAAATGAGTTGCTGTTTGTATATATATTGTACATATATTTTTTTTAAAATTTTGTTTTCTCTTTAACACTGTTTCCTCTTTTTTTTTTTTTATATATATATATATATATATATATGTTTATCTAGATTTCACCAATCTTTTAGTGTTCTTAAAAATTTTTCAATTCAATTAGGGATGAGGAATCCCTCCGCTGCCACCAATTGTTTTGTTTCCTTTGGCTCCCGTACTTTCCGTACGGAGAAGGGGATCCAAGAAGGGGTTTTTGCGCAACTAAAAAATTAAAACTTCCACTTGAGCTGACTGTTAGCTCCACTCTGCCTCGAGTCTTCGCACTGACCGCCGCTTATCACCTTCGCTCACACACACATACATTACATTTACCCTCGCCATGTACCAACATATGCTTGTGCATAGTACAACGCTGTCGTTGCCTGCGACGCCGCTGATGGCTTGAGCGTACGCCGTAGAAACTGTTTGTTCAGCATTTAGGGTAGGTAAATGCACTGTCGTTCTTGAAGGTCTCGCAGTTTAAGTCATTGCGCTTGGCGACATATGATATGTTTAGGCAAATGCACTATTTCAAGGTCTCGCACTTGAAAACATATCAAAACCATTGCGCTTCATGATGTACGATATCCATAAGTCATTGCGCTTTGCGACATATGATATGTTTAGGCAAATGCACCATTTGCAGGTTTCGCACTTGAAAACATATCAAAGTCACCGCACTTAATGACGTATGGATAGTGTGTGTGTGGTCGGGATTTGTAGTGGTTGCGACTTCAGGTCACAACACATGCTTTGTTAGTGGAAGACTTCCAGCAGGCTGTTGGACTCCATAAATAATAACATAAGCATAGAGACTAAAGTAAAGCAAAAATACAACAACAAATGTGAAATTATGAAATTGAGAAAAACTGAGAAATTGACACTTCAAATCTCATCGCCCCTGTGGTGCAGTGCGTTAGTGCGCGCTTGCACGGGGTATCACGAAGATTTCTGATGAAGCCTTTAGCACGGCCGAAATTGCAATAAAATCAGCTAGTGATTTTTTGCTTTTCATATTGAAAAAACTTTGTTGTTGTTGTTGTTGTTGTTGTTTCTTTGGAAAGATTCGTTTGAACAATTAATTGTTCTAACTTTGACCTTAAGCTCAATAAACGATTTTAAACTATCAAAATACTAGAATTTGTATTTTAAATCAATTATGATTTAAACTATGAAACATTTAGAATTTGTATTTAAATCATATAAAGTCAACATAATAAATAACAATTTAATTTAGGAAAGAACTTTAATCAAATGGTAGAGCTCGACCAAAACAGAAACAGCTGAAAACAAAATCAGCAAAAATCTAAAAACAACTTCAGTAAACATGCTTTGTTTGTGGAAGACTTCCAACAGGCTGTTGGACTCCATAAATAATAACATAAGCATAGAGACTCAAGTAAAGCAAAAATACAACAACAAATGTGAAATTATGAAATTGAGAAAAACTGAAAAATTGACACTTCAAATCTCATCGCCCCTGTGGTGCAGTGCGTTAGTGCGCGCTTGCACGGGGTATCACGAAGATTTCTGATGAAGCCTTTAGCATGGCCGAAATTGCAATAAAATCAGCTAGTTATTTTTTCCTTTTCATATTGAAAAAACTTTGTTGTTGTTTCTTTGGAAAGATTCGTTAGAACAATTAATTGTTTTAACTTTGACCTGAAGCTCAATAAACGATTTTAAACTATCAACCAACTAGAATTTGTATTTAAAATCAAGTATGATTCAAACTATAAAACATTTAGAATTTGTATTTAAATCATATAAAGTCAACATAATAAACAAAAATAATATAGAAACACCTTAGATGAGTTTTTTTTTGTACTGAAATGCAAAAGTTCTTATGATCCGTGCACTAGGGGGTAAATATGAAGAAGGGTATTAAGAGGATCAGAAATATGCTATTTTGAGTTCAATTTCTCTTAAACCGAGTGCGCTCAAAGCAAAAAACCATTTTTACCGCGTCTTTTTATAGAACCTCATCAATTTATTTTTTTAAGGTATTAAATCTCTGTAAAAAAAAATTATAGCAGTGAGGGGACTGCCGACCGAAGCGAAAACCTATATACAAAATATTAGTATTCCCTGGAAGACTTTGTCCAGCCACGGACCGCTTTACTGCTTTTAAAAAATTTTCATTCTAATCGGAAAATCTTTTTATATTTTCACTCCCTCAGACTTTGATTATATCTTTCAAAATATTTTTTACTCAGATAGCATTTTTATTTTATAATTACACCAAACTATATTATTACATTGAAATTGAATATTGCTGATATAAAAATAAAGTACAGAGAGCACTATTGAATGAAAAATAATAATCATAAAATAAAATAAATTTTCTATTTTGTGTATATGATATTTTGTGTCTTGAAGTCTCTTTTAATGCTTGCATTTGAGATCTTGCTACAAGGAAAACAGAAAACAGAGCAAGCAAAGTGCGGTTTATTTTCTGCCCCCGATTCAATTCATCCGTACATCCGGTTCATCTTTTGTCATTTCATTATATTTTAAATTATGGGTATAAAACAGATTAACACGTAAACAAAAATATAAATTAAACTTATTTAAATAATTAATGTACACATAAAATACGAATACATAAAATTTGTATTGAATTTCATTTACATTGAATTTCATTTACATTATTTTCACTGTTTGCGTTAATGGTTGAATTATATTCAAAAAAATATACTATCTGAGCTGGCGTAAGGCAGCTGAAATAAGAAACAAAAATTTTTTGGACGATGTAGTCCCAGTCATGATAAAATTATTATTTGGTAGCCTTGACAACTTCTTATTTTCTCACGAGCTGCGACCATCGAATTTCACACAACAGAAAACAATATAAAGTCACACACATTGGCAGCTTTCAGCGGAGTCAATAGTTGGCAACTGTTTTCTTAAAATTTGAGTGAGAAACCTTTGCAATTAAATGATCCATTCACAACAGGTGACTCCTCTGAATGCGGCCAATGTATGTGACACATGTTCTCTGGATGATTGAAACACGAAATGTCACTCCTACCTATTACATATTTTACCGTGGTCCCAGTCAGAGAATATGCTGGCGACATTTATAAAACTATAAATGTTTTTATGTTGGTCATGAAACTCGAACACACGCTCTTGGATATTGGCTACCAGGCACTCAGCTTTTTTCGTTTGACATGATTTTGACAGAATTGTAGGTATTGTCGAAAATGAATTAAAACAAACACAGAATATAAGGGGTAATTTTTAAAGTCTCTCCGTATCGAGCCTACCTGGGGCCAAATTACAGCATCCGCGTAAGTTACAATTTTAGCCATATATTAATTCTTGCAGAGCTTATAGTGCTATCTTATATAGCAGCAAGCTTCAACTATAGCTTTAGTAGCGCTACTAAAGCTCTTACAGAGAATATATAAGGCTACTTTCTTGAGTTTAAAAGCACTATTTTTGCTTCATATGGAGAGAAGTAGTAGCTGTCAACTTTAAAAAGAGTTCCTGTCAAACCTAAATAAGAGCTCTTGCAAAGCTCTTTTTTCTTATTCGTTTAAGTATGTATGTGTTAAAAATAAACTCAAAAAATATATAAAATTTGACAAGTGTTTGTGGTGATTAGAATGACAAATAAATTAAAGAAATAATAAAGTGATTATTATATCAGACTCCTGTTCGTATATTCGTTATATGCTGCGAATTTCGGTGCGCTTTTGAATTTAACAAATAATTAAAATTAAGAAGTGTTAATTATATAAAAATAGTTCGAAAATTTTTAACATTCTTTAAAATCAACTAAAAATTATTTTAATACTATATTCTTTAATATATGTATCATAGAAATCATTAATTTCGTTTAAAATATTATTGCAAATACTAATATTTAGCTTTCTTCAACTCTGAAGATTTTTATTTTTTATAAGATCGCCATTTTTTCAAAGAAGCTCTTTATCAGATATTTTAATCACTTGTTATTCCCAACAAATTTATTGCATTAGTTTACAGTATTTTGCATTTATTAGCTTAAAAAATGTAATACAAAAATACATATTAAAGCAAATATTATACTGAATCTACGGGTTTCAAAACAGCTCTATAGTTATGTTTATTACTTTAAAAGATCCTTTACAGAGCAAGTAGTAAATTTTAGAGTTCTGCTCTTTTGCAGATTTTATAAAATCCTTTACAGAGCTGTAAAAAGTATTAGAGCTCAAAATGGTACAAAAATCGCATTTGGAGCATTTTCTTTAAAATTAAAAGCAACTAGAAGCAGACAAAGCTGCGTTAAAGCTTTAACCACATATTATACACCTAGAGAACACTTTTAGGACTCACTCGCACCTAGTTGCTCCAACAATGTTACTTGGGCGTGATCGAGCAAAATTACGAAGAGCACGACGAGACAAGTGCCTATCAATCTTGTACAGTTTTGCTCGATGACGGATGCTGTAATTCGGCCCCTGGTTAATATGCCTTGCTGAGCGCCTGGTAGCCAAGATCCAAAAGCGTCATTTAAAAACCTACTCGCTGTCATGACAGAATAACCAGGTAGGGCCGGCTCGCTTAGTGCCTTCACGCGTTAAGGGCCAAATAGACTATACAGACTGTTTGCGCAAACAAGACTTTTTTCTCGTCATAGCGACGACCATACACTACAAAGACTTTGTTTGCGCAAACTTGATTTTTCAGTTCAAATTCTATTAAATTTTTTTTCTGCTTTCATTTTATATATTTTCTTTCACGCTCGTCTTCACTCTATAAAACTTTCGGGATTATGGGAAGTCGGTGTGATTTTCACTACACACTATACAGACAGTTTGCGCAAACACAACCAAAAATTAAAATATTTTCATTTTTGCGCAGACATCTGCACAAACCTAAAACAGCCAAATACACTGTCGAACAGTCTGCGCAAACACGTGTTTGTGCAAACAGTCTGAGTGGTCTGTTTTGCCCTTTAACGAAGAGTGGAAAATGAAAAGGTTGAAATAAGAATATTTTGTTTTCAAATAGTAAATAGTGCGGACACGTGTGTTAAGTTTGTGTTAACTTGAATGAAAATATAAAAACAGTTTAAATTAAACTATAAAATGCCGCGGAAGTGTTCAATTTGCAAAAAAGCAAAAAAACAAGTTTAACCAAAAATCAACTGCAAAACATGAACATAAAGAAACTCGAGATGAACAGCTGATTTTGACAACTAGCTCAATTTTCTCTGTTTTCTACTTTATTCCTCTCCGAGTCAGCCCTACCTGGTTATTCTACCATGCTCGCTGTCTGTATTGATGACGAGAGTTACTCGGAAAATCACGATGACGCAAACCAAAGATCGCAAACCAAAGATCGCAAACCAAATCTTCTACCAAAATCGTAAAACGCGCCTAAAGAAGTTTTCACTTCAAAAACTAAATATACCGATCCCAATATAAAATTAATCGCTTAATCAAATGCCATTATTAGTATTTTCAAAAATTTAGTTCTTTAATCTTTTGCAATTGATAATTCTTTAACTACTAACACCAATAAGTTTTTTGACGCATTATTTTTATCAAAACCACACGAGACCGTTCAGATGGATTTTCTCAAAATCGATCCAAGTCATTGGCTCAACAACGCAAATTACTTGCGCTCTGAAGAAGGATTTTTAATAAATCCCATGAAGATATTTATGCGCTTATTGATGTAATTAATTAATCATTTGTATTCATGTTGCTATCTATCCGTTAATTTTATTTCATATTATCAAACCAAAAATAACTTTGTCTGTTTTTTCTTGCTACAAAATTTTATTATTTTATTTTATTTTATTTATAATGTCAATACTCTGTCTGATGACCCCATGTATTTCTTGTAATTCTTGTACTTCTTGTATTTTAAGCTTTTTTACACAAATATCATATTTGTTTAAGCTAACCCACATTCGTCTCTAGTTCCTTTGTGTCCTATAGAATGTGGCATTATTATTATTATTGTTACAATGTTATAATGTTATTTAAGAAAGCTAAATTTTTGTGATAATAAATAATCAAAATAAACAAAAAAATAAAAAAAAATAAAGTAGTCAACAATATGAAAATTTTTAATGACGTTGCAGAAAGAGCAATTGGTCTAATATATCTAATTAATGGAAAAATTACTAACAAGGCAAAAGAAAAGCAAAAAGTATTATAAGTTGCTGAACAACATCATAAAATGTTCCCTTACCTAACAACCACAAAGAAACATTTTTTATAGTGTTATTTTAATAAAACTGAGTTTTTTCTAAATTTTGTTAAGTTTGTGTTTCTTTAAAATTATAATTATTGCATCAAAAACGTATGTTTCAATAAAAAATAAACTTTGCGGATTATCTTCATAAAAAAATCTATTGGTCTATTGTATTTATATTCACATTATTAAGTGCCATCAAGTTCGTTGCAACGCTTAAAACCAAAACTTGAAAAAAAATTAAATTTCTTAACTTTGACAGAGTGTAAAAGATTAAAGAACTAAATTTTTGCAAACACTGATAATGGCATTCGATTAAGCGATTAAATTTATGTTGGAATCGGTATATCTAGTTATTTTTTAAGGAAATTTAATACCTTAAAAAAATAAATTTGTAAGGTTCTATAAAAAGATGCGGTAAAAATGGTTATTGCTTTGAGCGCACTCGGTTTAAAATATATTGTACGGATTCAGAGTCACTGAACTCGCACGTTTTTTTTTTTGACTATGCAGAGTCAATTTTCATGGTCAGAGAATCGTGCATTTCAAGGTTTTGAGTCAGTGCATTTTCCTCAAAAACAACCTTGGCTTTGAACGCGAGTAACCTCAACAACATCAAGTAAAAACAAAAGCAGTTTAAGCTTTAAATCAAACAACTGTATGTCCAAACAGCATATGGAAATATGATCCCTTTTGTTTTGTTATTTTCATATGCCCGTCAAATATGCTGATAAACCAACTCATGGCCAAGGTTATTTTTGTGCACACTGCAATACGCACACTGCAATATATTTAAGTTTGTTAATTTTGTTTGATTTTATATTTTTTCAATATGGTTTTTCGCCGCTTATAAAAAGGCGAAAAACTTAATAAAGAAGTCAGTTAGTAATCAGAACGTTTTTAAAAACTAAAACATTCGTAGTCCAAGTTTATGTGCTTAGGCTCAAACCTAAAACCTCCGAAAATCCAAACGCGGATTTAAACATTGGCGCCTCCGGGTGGGTTCACTCTACTAAATCATCTTTAATTAAACTCCTGCTTGGTGTCTTTGAATAATATGGCTACTTTTCAACAAACCTTGGAAATACAAAAAGGAATTGCAGACGAGATCCAAACACTCATCAGAAACTTTAAGATGGATTCACCAGACAGAAAAATGATCGCAAGTTATTACAATGAGCGATTGCAGCGTCTTACCAAATATTGGGAAGAGTTCGAAGAAAACGACAATCGGCTTCGAACACTTACCAATCAGCCCATGGAGCATGAATATTTTACCTCAGGATACTACGACCAAATCAACAATTTAGCAACCAGCTATATTAAAATTTTTCAAGACGAAGTCCAGCGCTTAGAAACATTAAGCAAGGATTCTACAGGAAAAGACGTAGGCATTTTCACCTCAGCAACAGCAACAGAGCAACAATCTGATTCAGCCGCTGCTACTCACAGTCGTTCATCATTTGATTCATCCGCAGCAACAAACCTTACCAAGATGATCAGAAGACAACAAGCCTTGCTGAATTCGCTCAACCGTTTATTGGATAGCTTGGCCAAGTATCCAGATGACCAGTCAAGATTTCATGAGGCAAATATTCAACAAATAAACAAACTTTGGTTGGAAATAGAAACTTTAAATTACAACTTGTGGGAAAACTCTGAGCAACCAATCGAAATTGGCTACAATTATGAACAATATGTGGCATGCGAAACTCAAGTATATGCTGTTCGGATACAACTAACACACCCAGCTGACGTACCACAAGCAAATCCCACAAATCAAAAACATTTAAGATAACCACGAGTTACCATTCCACAATTTGATGGTAATTATTTAAAATGGCGTCAATTTTTTGACATGTTTTCACAACTGGTGGACCAGCAAGCGTTACCAAAAATACACAAAATGTGGTATTTAAAAACAAACCTCATTGGAGAAGCCGAACAACTCATTAGGCATTTGGCTCTCACTGAAAACAATTATGAGATTGCATGGGGAATGCTGCAAGAGAGATACAACAACCTAAGAATTTTGTGCTCTACGCTAATTCAAAAGCTGTTGGATCAATCATTCAACGGATCATCTGTATCATCAATTAAAAACTTTCTTGACACTACGAAAGAGTGCCTGATGTCACTTGAAGGGCTCGATATAGCAACATCAAATTGGGACCCATTTCTCATTCATTTATTATTGAAAAAGCTTGATCGTGCAACTCATATTCGATATGAACAGTCGTTAAAGGATCCAAGAAGTTTACCCAACATGCAGGACTTTCTGGCCTTTTTGACAGCCCAATTTCAGTCCCTGGAAGCAGTTGAGCACAATAGCAAACAGGCGACATCAAAATCATGCACGTCAGTCATTTCAACACACCAAGATAAAAACTATAAGTGCAAGGTATGCAGAATTGGAACACATCCATTATTTGCGTGCCCATCATTTTTGCTGTTAAAATCAGCACAGCGGCTTCAAGTTGTCAAGGACAACCAGCTGACCATCAACTGTTTAAAAGATGGACATTTAGCAAGTAACTGCCCGTCACGCAGCTGCACAAGGTGCAGCAAAAAACGCAACACATTACTACACATTGACAACCATTGCACAACGGGCTCCACACCATCATCCAAAGGAGCCACGACATCAAAGGCACTAAAGACACCCACATCGTTTTCGAAACCTGTTAGTTTATCCACTTCAGATGGCTCTACTTGCAATAAATACGTTATGCTCAGCACTGTTTGTATACAACTAATAACAAACAGTGGACGAGAGCTTACATGCAGAGCGGTGTTGGATTCTGGCTCTCAAGTTAATTTCGTCACAGAGAGACTTGTTAAGAAGCTAGGACTCCAACAAAAACAAGCGTCATTCAGTATAGAAGGGATTGGAGCCAACAAGAAGGATTGTAAATCACGAATTAGTGTATCAATGCGATCCACAATAAATGGATTCGAGGCACGGCTTGAAGCGCTGGTGTTACCAAAAATTGTAAGCGCTCAGCCATCAAAATTTATAGATGTGTCGTCATGGAATATCCCCCCGAATATACCACTCGCTGATCCTACATTCTTTCAGCCCGGCTACATAGATGTGCTACTCGGTGCAGAATTTTCTTACAAGTACTTTTAATTGGTCAAATCAAATTAAGCAACGATCCCCCAAGTCTACAAAATACTGTGTTTGGATGGGTGGTGTCTGGCCAGGTAGAAGAAACCAAAGTTACTTCCGCAACATGCGGCATTTTTAGTGAAGCTGATGAAAATACAAGTGCGTTAATCGAAAGGTTCTGGAAATTGGAAGGAGTTGAAAACCCCTAATCGCAATTCACAGCCGCAAAAAAACGATGTGAATTGCATTTTTCTCATAACACTCAAAGAAACTTCGATGGACGATTTGTGGTAAAAATTCCCTTCACGGACAATCCAGCAGCATTAGGAGAATCAAAACAAATGGCTCTTAATCGTTTCATGGCGATAGAGAGGCGGCTAGGCAAAAACCCTGAACTCAAGTTTTCGTACACTAACTTTATGAAAGAATATAAAAGTTTGGGGCACATGACTGAAGTGTCAAATCCAGAAATTTGGCGTAGACCACACTACGTTATTCCACACCATTGCATTAGCAAACCAGATAGTAGCAGTACCAAGTTACGAGTAGTGTTTGACGCTTCCGCGAAGACGTCATCAGAATTGTCATTAAATGACATAATGCACACTGGGCCGATCATTCAAAATTATTTGTTTACCATCTTACTACGCTTTCGAACACCAAGATATGTTTTCACTACAGACATTCAGAAAATGTATAGGCAGATCTTAATCAACCCCCATGATAGGATGCATCAAGTTATCATTTGGAGGAATGATCCCGAAGAAGAGATTAAATATTATCAGCTAAACACAGTGACTTACGGGACCAAAGCAGCGCCATATATTGCCATCAAATGTTTGTTGGAGCTAGCCAAAGAAAATCGCACGAAATACCCCCTGGGAGCCACGGCATTGGAGAACAATTTTTATGTGGACGATGGCTTACTCGGAAGTGATAGTCTAACCAGCGCCATAACGGTTCAAGCGGAGCTGACAACAATTTTAAGCACAGCAGGATTTGAGCTGCGAAAATGGTGTGCTAACCATCCGCAATTGCTGCAAAGGATTCCAGCAGACCATCAAGAAATAAATCTCGATTTTGACGAAGAATCACGTGACAGTGTCAAGACTCTGGGATTGACATGGCTGCCGAAGGACGATACGTTCTGCATCAATACCAAAACCATATTCAGCAGCACCACAAGAGTCACAAAAAGAAGTGTGAGTTCAGAGTTGGCAAGAATATTTGATCCGTTAGGAATAATGGCTCCAGTTATCATAAACGCCAAAATATTCATGCAAGAATTATGGAAATTAAAACTTTCTTGGGATGAGGCGCTTCCTGCAGAACTACACAGCAAATGGATATCATTTCGAGATCATCTCCAAGAGCTAAATGACAAACAAATTCCTCGTCATGTATTTAATCATCAGTTTCCAGCATCGAGTCAGTTACACGATGCGTCAGAGAAGACCTACGGAGCAGTTGCATACCTGCGGTCGGTCAATAAGGACGCAAGGGTAGCTGCAAGGCTGCTGTGTGCCAAATCCAGAGTTGCACCCATAAACCAGCAGCATCAGACAATTGCACGATTGGAGTTATGTGCGGCCCTACTGGGTGTGCAACTTGCAACTAGAATTCAACAAGATATAAAAGAATGTAGCGCGTCTACATATTTTTGGACTGATTCTGAGGTGGTGTTATCTTGGATAAATGCGGAGGCATCGTCATACGAAGTTTTCGTAGCCAATCGTATAGCAAAAATTCAGGACTGTTCTATAGCACAACAATGGCGACACATAACATCGAAACAAAATCCAGCAGATGTGTTGTCAAGGCGTTGTGATCCAAAAAACTTTATGCAATGCAACTTATGGTTTTATGGGCCATTCTTGGTTCATGGAAACAAATCAATTTGGCCACAACCGTTCTACAATAATAAACCCAAAACAACAGAAGAAGGCAAAAGAAAAGCCCCCAAGGCTCTAATAACAGCCAGAAGTGACGCTGAAAACATGATCTATTCAATCAATCATGGTAATTCATTTAAGAAGCTTCAGCAAGTTGTAGGCTACTTGATTCGCTTTGGAGAGCATGCACGAGGCATAATGCAATCCCGTCAAACCTCATGGGTACTAACTCCACTTGAATTGGATAAATCACTGAAATCGATTGTACGAACTGTGCAGATGGCCGACTTTAGTACAGAAATGCTAGCTTTAAGAAAGGATGGTGTAGTGAACAGAAAAAGTACAATACACAGCCTCAAACCATTTTTGGACGACAACGGCATTTTGAGAGTTGGCGGCAGACTAGATGCATCAACAGTACCATATGAGAATAAGCACCAGATGTTTCTACCGTATAATGATCCGATAAAAAGGTTGATAATGCAATCAATACACGAAGATCACATGCATCGTGGTCCAACTGCATTGGAGGCGCATACTAAACAACTTTTTGGCCTGTCAAGGCAGCAAGTATGGCGAGGTCAATAGTTCACCACTGTGTCCGATGTTACAGGACGCAGCCACAACTGTTGCAGCAAATCATGGGAAACTTGCCAGCAATGAGAGTCATGCCAGCACGGCCATTTATCAATGCTGGTGTAGATTATTGTGGACCACTTTGGGTGTACTACAAATTACGCGGGAAGAGACCAACAAAGGCATATTTGGCCATCTTCTGCTACTTCGCCACAAAAGCAGTTCATTTGGACTGTTCATTTTCAACTTTGTTGGGGCGAAAAACCAACTTGCTGAACTATCACCAGCAATTCATTCAGTCAACGCTCAAGAACAGATAATGAACACGTGCAATAAAAAAGGAATACATTTTCATTTCATCCCTCCCAGGGCTCCTCACTTTGGAGGTTTGTGGGAGGCAGCTGTGAAATTCGCAAAAAATCTGCTTCAAAGAAGTGCTGCATCGGCATCTCTCACATATGAAGAACTGGAAACCATTGTAGTGGAGATGTAAGCAATATCAAACTCGAGACCAATCAGTCCCATGTCAAACGATTCTAATGATTAAAGTGCACTTACTCCTGGACATTTTTTGACCGGGGAACCACTTACAGCACAAGTAGATGCAAGAGCAGTGGAGATGAAGTCATCTTTAGGAACCAGATGGAAAACTGTGTCACAGATCAAACACGACTTTTGGTAAAGATGGTCTCGTGACTATCTTTACGAACTCCAATACAGACACAAATGGAGAGAACAAGCAAACAACATTAAGGAAGGTTCCGTTGTTATCATCAAGGAAGACAACTGCCCGTTACTTCAATGGCCACTTGGACGAATCACGAGAATTTATAAGGGAGAAGATGGCATGGTACATGTAGTTGATGTCAAAACAGCTTCAGAAATATTTAAACGCCCAATACATCGATTAGCTCCTCTACCAATAGAAGACAACCAAGCAGAAGTTCCTGTCACTACTGGGTCTACATATCACGAGGCACCCAGTCATCATAACGACAATGGCACAGACGTAGCACGTAAAAGGAGAAGATCATCATCCCTCAACCTAGCATCGGTATTATTAATTTCGGTACTCATGCTACCTCTTATATTGGCAACCGAAGTCAAGAACTATGAATTTGACTCCAACTTAGGGATCCACTTCGAAGCAATTGCATCAATGAAAACGTCTAGAACAAAATGGCAACTTATTGTGATTTATGATCTTAGTCCTTATTGGAAAGAAACTGAATCTTTCACGAATGGAACAGCAGCTTTGCGGCACCTTTGTCAAGAACTCAAACTCATACATTTTCATAAGAGTGTATGCGAATCCATCGTATACACTTTTAACAATCTTGAAGAAGTACTCAAACAGGACAATAATCTTCTTACTACAACCAAATCTAAAAGAAGTGCACCTAACATTGCAGACACTAATCGCTTTAAAGCTAAAAGAATTAAAAGAGGTGCTTTGAACATCGTAGGAAATATCGCAAATTCATTGTTTGGAGTTTTAGACTCCGAATATGCTGAGCAAATGATGAAAACCATCGAAAAGGTCAAAGAAAATGAGGGGCATCTTCAACTCTTACTCAAAAATCAAACATCGATTCTGGATGCAACCATCATCATTATAAAACAAGACCAAGCAGCAACTAAAAATAAATTTGACAAAATCGACGCAAAGGTTAAGGAGATATGGTCACGCGTGCAAGATCTTGACGACACAAATTATCAATTCAAAATGTTCCAAATTTTCATCTCATTAGCCACACAACTTACAGTCACAGCAGCAAATCTGCAAAGCATCCAGACATCCATCATAGACGTTATAACGGACACCCACCACGGGAAAACCAGTCCAATTTTACTTACACCAAACCAATTACTAGAGGAATTGGTAAAATTCGGAATCATTTGACACCAACACTGCGACTAGCTGTCGAACATGAGGATCGCATACAACTCTACAAACTTATGACCGTGGAAGAACAATTAACAGAAGGCCACGTCATTTTTAAAATTTCAATACCTCTGTGTGATCAAGAAATATTCGAACTCTATAAAATTTTCCCAGTGCCGACGTTAGTAAACAACAGCATAATTGCAATCAAGCCATGCGATGACATTATCGCCGTTAACGCACACAGAGATCAATATCTTCCCATTAGCGAAACCCAACTAAACGCCTGTATTCTCATAGAAGCAGAATCATACTTATGTACCAATATACAATCAAAATACAATAAAGGTTCGGAAATATGTTCCTGTGAAATACAGCTGTTTAACAACGAAACTCGACCAGAGTGCAACGTAGCACCCTTAAAAACAAATTCAACATGGATTCAAATGTCAAACAACAATCTATGGATGTATGCTCTAAGCACCCCCACACGAATAACTGCTGTATGTGAAGGTCAAAGTCAACAACTCACTTTGAAGGGATCCGGCATACTATCTCTGAAGCCCCAGTGCGTCATTAAGCAAAACTTTATTACAATACAAGGACAAAAAAATATTTCAGCAGCCGTCAAGTATCATACAATAGCCTAGGTCAAGTGATAGACGTCATAAAACCCAAGAAAACTGAGGCTCTTATCAAGGAAACTGATCAATACTATACTCAGCTACAAAACCTAACCGGACTTCAGAAGTCATTAGCGCACCAACAATATCTAGATCTACTAGCACAGATTCAAAAATTCAACTACCATTACTCAGCAATTGAATATACAGCATTTGTTTTATTTTATTTATTTAATTATTTACTTGATTGCTAAACCTTAACAGGTTTTATAGCAAATTTAAAATTGTAAAATAAGATATTTAATACAATTCAAAAATATAAAGTATGATTTTGAATGAAATAATGTATTATTAACAAACTAAAAAGTTTTAGTAAATTGCTTAAAGTATATAATTTTATTAAAGTATAAAAAATAATAGAAAAAAAGTTAAGTCAAAATCGATAAAATCAGACAGCATAGCAGGGTTGCGTTTTCAAGACAAACAAGGTCAAGTTAGCAACAATTTTTGTATACGGCGGAGTCGTGTGACAAACAAGGTCTCATACCCAATAAAACACCACTCCAATAGGTATATATATAATATATATCGTTCTGTCTCCCTGAAGCCGGTGAAATCTTGGCTTGACAGGGTGGTTACTCGACAAACTAGGTCAACTTCACCAAACCAATTTTCATAAAATAAAAAAAACCAGTTGCGAACGCAGGCACCAAGACAAACTAGGTCTTATCGGCCACTCATATTAATATATTACAAATCGATCTAACGTAGTGTTTCAAGAGGTAAAAAGACACCAAGACACCACGGTACCGTCAACAAATGTTGTCACAACCATCTTGAAGATATGAGGCATTTGAAGATCCCAGGTTTAGGTCCATTCAGATTATTTAGATATATTATACACCAAAATTTTCCATTTTACGCTTAGGTCCATTTAGATTGTTATATTTATGTGTTTACAAATCACCAGATGCATCAGATATATGTTTGAAAGAACTTTACATAATCAACGACGGTACTGCAGGTAATCTATAATTTTATGTTTGATTGAGTCCATGGATTCACTTAAGGATATAACATCAGATACAAAATTAAAATCACCGCAAGCGCTTCTAAGAGGTTCATTTTGCAAATAATTAGTTCTACAAAAGTTCATGTGGAGTAACTCAAAAGATCTTCTAGGACGAAGAGGAATATTAAAATATATTTTACTCAATAAATATGGACTGTTTACATAGCCATGTAAAAGTTTTATAATCCAACAAGCTTTTATCATAATTCTCCGATTTTTTAAAGAAGGAAGATTTAAGAGTTGTAACCGATATTCATAAGGTGGTAAGTGAAAATCAGTTTTACAATAAAGATAGCTTAAGCAAAACAAAAGAAATTGTTTCTGCACTGATTCAATGTCGTCTATGTAACAACCGTATCTTGGGCAACAAACAACTGAAGCGTATTCTAAGATAGGCCGCACTAGGGAAGTGAATAAGGTTTTCGTTATGAAAGGATCATTAAACTCTTTTGCCCAACGTTTAATAAATCCTAAAGTACTATTTGCTCTATTTATTATTTTATTTACATGAATATTAAAGCGTAGTTTAGGATCCATTGTAACTCCAAGATCATTGAAGCTATCTAAGGACTCCAATGGATAACCACAAATTTTGAAGGTACATTTAATTGGTGGTTTGCGCGAGAAAGACATATGCTTGCATTTCTTCATGTTGAGGTTCATACGGTTCGTTTTGCACCAGTTATGAAGATGATCTATGTCGGCTTGCAAAAATACAGCGTCATTATCATTTTTAAAAGAAAGGAAGAGTTTGACGTCGTCAGCAAACATTAAGATGCTGGAATGCATTATGACAGATGGCAAATCGTTAATAAAAAGTAGAAACAGAAGAGGCCCAAGATGACTTCCTTGAGGTACTCCTGAAGTAACAGGAAACTCGTGTGATTTCTTGAGCTTAAAAAGAACAGATTGTGTTCTATTGCTTAAGTAAGATTCAATCCACTTTACCAACGGTATAGGAAATCCAACAAGATGTAATTTTAAGATCAATAGTTTGTGATTTACAACGTCAAAAGCTTTGCTAAAATCCGTGTAAATAACGTCAGTCTGCATGCCTTTTCCAAAGTTTTCTATAGTTTTTGATGTAAATTCGAGAAGGTTAGTAACAGTGGATTTTCCAGAAAGGAATCCATGTTGGAAAGGAGACATTAAAGATTTAATGCTATGCGATAGTCGTGATGTAACAATTGCCTCTAAAAGTTTAGGCAAAGCGCTCAATTTTGCGATGCCACGGTAGTTATCAATTAAAGACCTATTTCCGGATTTATGCAGCGGAATGATAAATGAATGCTTCCAGGCTGCAGGAAAATAGCAGGATTTTAATGATGAAGTCAATAGTAAAGAGATTGGAGTTACTAATTCTTCACAGCAGTATTTTAATATACACGAAGGTATGTTATCAGGACCACTTTTATATGATGTTTTAATATTTTTTAAAAATGATAAGACTGTGTTTGTGTCAATTATTGGGAAATATATATCCCCAGATTGAATATTGAAAGGATAACTTAAATAATCATAGGACGATGATGAATAAGTCGACTTGAAAAAGTCAGCAAAAAGATTGCAAATACTATTATCATTATCAGACTCAACCGAATTATACTTCATAAAAGAAGGATAGGAATCAATCTTGCGTTTTGTGTTAACAAAGTTTCAGAAGGATTTAGCATCAGATTTGATGTTTAATTTTACTTTTGTTAAGTAGGTATTATAGGATTGTTTGCATAACTGTTGATAACTGTATTTAATCGAGGTATAGCATCCAAAATCACATATGTTATGTGTTTTTTGATATTTTTTATAGTATTTAGATTTCAAATTCCTCATTTTTCTTAATTCATTTGTATACCATACCGGACCCGATGTCAAGGAGGCTTTCCTTTGCGGAACAGCTTTAAGAAAACAATCATTGAGCGTTCTATTAAACGCATATACCGCATCATCAAGACTCTGAGAAGATAAACTATTTGTATTAATATTTAGAATAGAATTCCAGTTTATATTAGACAAGTTATTCTTCAAAATCACGTAGTTTGTTTTTTTAAAGTTAAACTCAATAGGTGGTTGAGAATCAGAATACTGCGCAGATGGTTTTGGAAAATTTAAAATAATTTCTAATGTTGGATGATGAGAATCTTCGGGTGTAACCAGAGGATCTGATTTAGACACAGAAGCGATATTGCTGTCATCAAAAAACACCAGATCAAGCAAACGATTATTTTTGTTAAAAATGCAGTTAAGTTGGAATAGCCCTTGGATTGAGAGCTCGTTTAAAAAGTAATTATCGGATGAACTTTCAGACGAAGGTAAAAATATTTCAGGAATTTCAGAACAGCAGTTCCAAGAAACGTTTGGCAGGTTAAAATCTCCAGTTATTAAAATATGATCATTTGATTGCAGTTTTGAGCAAACTTTACTAATAGAAGCCAAATGTTTGCTATAAACTTCTAAGGTAGAAAGGGGAGGAATATATGAGCATGTAATAAAAAGGCTCAAGGAACCAAACTTAACATGAACACAACAGAATTCAATGTCCAAGGATTCTGGAATTAATAACTCTTCAGAGAAATGTGTCGCTTTGACTGCAATCAACACACCCCCACCTTTAGAGCAAATACCAGGAATGGAGTTTCTATCTTTGCGGTATATGTTAAATTTGTTGCACAGAATTTCAGTATTTAGAGTGTTAGGTTTCAGCCAAGTCTCACTAAAAGCTATTATATTAAAGTGAAGGTTGTGACTCAAAATTAATAAATTATTTAGTTTTGTGTTAATGCCACGAACGTTTAGGTAAAGGATAAGGAACTGAAAGCAACAATCTAGTTTTTTTGATTCTTGTTAAAAACCGAAAAAGTAGCCAAGGAAGTTGTAGGCCGAGGTCTAGAAATAAATTCATGCACCATCGTATTGTCAGGCCAAAACTTTTGATCCAATACCTTGTGAAAAAGATCACCAGGCAAAGATATTTTAAAAGAGGACGTAATTCGCTCGTATGAAAAATTGAATTTGTAAACAGAGATATTTTTATTTACAACATTCAGCTTAGAGTTTATATAGAATAACACGTCTTCACCGGATGTATCAGCTGCAAAACGAGAAACAAATATAGATTTTGCAGGCTCAATAATCACAAGTTCTTTATGAACAGGGGCTTTGATACTGCTGTTCGATACTTGTTTCGGTATCGCTCCTGTAGAAACCGGAGTAATCTGAGAAGGTGCAGGGACCACATTTGAGGAAATACAAGTTTCAGCGTAAGTTTTTTTTGTGGCAGAAACGCGAGGAGAATCAGCATTTTCCTCTATGATTGGTATTGCTTCAACAGAAAGAGAAATCTGATCAGCTGACGCAGCGACCTTAGTTGGTGCGATATTATCAGTCATTTGATCAGTATTGACAGCACCAATTGATTGATCTTCAATCTGTATGTTCACATTAGGGAAAACAGTTAAAGTAGAAGGTAGAACAGTATTATTATTGGGTGACGGCATGGCTATATCAGTAGTTTTAGCTGAACTACGAAGATTTTTGTTTGAACGTTTACGTTTTGGAGAATTGTAAGCTTCCTCCATAATTTTAAACTTTTTAAACAAATCTTCGTATTCACTCAGTCTATCTTGTGCTACCTTTAGATCCTTAGCCACCTCCAAAAAACCTTTCCGAGATTATCTAATAAGTTTAAAGATCTCAACGTTTGTAAACCTGCAATCTTCACATGACCAACGAAGTCCCTTACTTTCGTTGAGTGCATCGAAGATCCTCGCAGTCAACGCTGCACACTTGATGTGAAAAAATGAATCACACAACCAGCAAGTAACCAGCCGGTCTGATTCACCCTTTACAGCGCAGTTTCGGAAATTGCAGATCATTTTCAGTTTAATAGTAAGTTTTGCAATATAGATGAAAGTAAAAGGAGAAAAATGAACTTAAATGCTTTTAGTGAAAAACAGTTTATTTTGTTTAAAGACACTGTACTGTAGAAACTTTGCAGCCCTGATTTTATAAAACCAACGAATTGAAAAGTTTTATAAGCACTAGAGTTTTTGCAGTAGCGTGAAAACAGCTGTAAAAGTAAATACAATAATTTGCTCTATAGAAACCTGTTTGCGCTAAAAACAAAACAGGAAGAAGGAAAGAAGCAATTATAAACAAATATACATATTAGAGGTGTTCTTATTTGTATGGCGAAATTTCAAAGTGTTCTGAATTCATTTCGCCGGGCAGATTTTTGTTCCTTTATATTAAAAAATGATATAACTTAAATATTGAACGAATCCGATAACTTTTAGTGGACCCGGAAACGACTTCAGTATGCCTCTATGCGAATAAATAAAACAACATGGGCAATTTTGAAAATTTTTTTCGAAAAATATTTTTATAATTTTGGTAAACATAAAAAAATCAAAATGAAGTAGGGAATAGTTTTCTGGATATATACACCTTGATATTATGGATGTATTATTTGATCCGATTTTTTATACGATGGATATTTGTGTCTATATGCCTCAACAACCTGGAGTAGCAGTTGTTTTTCCTCTTCATCATTTGTTAATATTCTATTAAAATCTTGAATGAATTTAACTCCTCTCTCTGATGTATCATTTATTGGGGGTTGGAATTAGTTTTAAAGGTTTTCTAAGAGATGGCGTAACTATCAATAGATCGCATCGGGCACACCTGTGACTATATTCATTTCAAAGCACATTGTCTAAGCTTCATTTTTCAGTATGTGTCATTCCACTGAAGTGTAAACAACATATATTTTTTTCTCTGTGAACATGTCGACTTTCGTTCCAACAAAACGCAATTTGCGGGAAGGTTTACTTTTGTGCTTCCATTTGAAGAAAAAAGCGATTGAAGCACAACGCACGCTTACTGAGGCTTACGGGGACTATGCTCCATCGATTTCTACTTTTGAGTACTGGTTCCGTCGGTTTAAAAGTGGTGATTTTGATACGGAAGACAAAGAGCGTCCGGGCCAGCCGAAAAAGTTTGAAGATGAGGAATTGGAGGCTTTGCTCGATGAAGACCCGTGTCAAACCCTTCAAGAATTGTCAGAATCATTGGGAGTCGACTTATCAACGGTCGGCAAACGCTTGAAGGCCATGGGAATGATTCAAAAGCAAGGAAATTGGGTGCCATACCAGTTGAAGCCGAGAGACGTTGAACGGCGATTTTGCATGTGCGAACAACTGCTTCAACGGCATAAAAGGAAGAGTTTTTTGCATCGTATTGTCACTGGCGATGAAAAGTGGATCCATTACGATAATCCTAAGCGAAAAAAATCGTGGGGACCACCCGGCCATGCATCAACATCGAGGGCCAAGCCGAATATTCATGGCGCCAAGCTTATGCTGTGTATTTGGTGGGATCAGAAGGGTGTCGTGTACTATGAGCTGCTAAAACCTAACGAAACCATCACTGGGGAACGCTACCAACAACAATTGATGCAATTGAGCCGAGCGTTAAAGGTTAAACGGCCGGAATATGCCAAAAGACACGACAAAGTGGTTTTTCAACATGACAACGCACGGCCACATGTTGCAAGAACCGTCAAGGAAACGTTGGAGGCGCTGAATTGGGATGTGCTACCCCACCCGCCTTATAGCCCAGACATAGACCCTTCCGACTACCACCTATTCAGATCGATGACGCATGGCTTGGCTGATTAGCGCTTCACTTCTTACGAGGATACCAAAAAATGGGTCGATTCGTGGATTGCCTCAAAAGACGAATCGTTCTTCCGGCGCGGAATCCATATGCTGCCAGAAAGATGGGAAAATGTTGTAGCTCACGATGGACAATACTTTGAATAATATACATTGTACCGTTGTTTCTAAATAAATGCTCAAAAACCGAAAAAAACCTTTAAAATTAATTCCAACCCCCAATACAACAAATAAATCCTTACAGAATGTCCAGCCTTCCTCAAATTCAAACGACGTTTCCTAAGTTGAAGGATCAAACTCTAGAAATTCCAGGGATAAATTAAATCGACTGAAGAAACACTTTGTTTTCTCTGATACAAAATCACTTATGGAGTATCTTTCGAAGTCTTTTAAGTTGAAATAGGATCGCCCATTTTTTAATTTCACCGTTGGTTCTTTTAATTTAAGTTTTTCAACCATGTTACGTTTTTCTTCAAAAGATATATTTGAATCGAAAAAGGCTAGAGCTATTGTTTCCTCAGAAATATACCATAAATGGTGGCTAAATTTTTTAAGTATTACTGCTGAGATTTCTGTGCTGGTTTCTGAATACTTTATAGCACCTTGAATGAAGGTCAAATCTTGAAGCGCTGCGTCTATGGCATTCGTACATCTGAACCAGGCTTTAATATAAAGTTTTACTAGAAAAATACATATATCACGTAATCCATTTGATTCATTTTTCGTA
The DNA here is from genome assembly GCA_963920525.1 of Dichetophora obliterata. Classification (NCBI taxonomy): domain Eukaryota; kingdom Metazoa; phylum Arthropoda; class Insecta; order Diptera; family Sciomyzidae; genus Dichetophora; species Dichetophora obliterata. The sequence goes on along the minus strand of OY986436.1, from coordinate 143,230,567 downwards.
AGTGAGAATTGGTCACGGAATAGAAATATTTTTAAAGAATATATTGCTTTTGACATCCAGCGTGCATGACTAGTTGGACCTGGCGTTCGAAAATTATACCGTTCTGCGCCAAGAAAGATTAAGACCAACTGTAACAGTTCTGTATAGTCTTCTCGATTTTGAGATTTAGTCAGTTGATCAAAACAAAACTTTACACAATTTCCACGTTCAGATGGACTTATTTGTAGACAAACAGTTGTATCTTCATTGCCACTTCTGAATAATTCTTTCTTAAAACCTGGCCATGATTTTGCAAATCTTTCAAATATTGAAACTTCTGGAGCAGAGGTTGAATATAATTTGGTTTCGAAAACGCTGCGCAATATAATCTCATACACATGGTGGCGGCAAGGTAGGTTGATTACACTACGTCCAATTTTTTTTTCCAAGAGAACAGCAGCGCCTGTGTTGATACCAGTATTTGTAGACGTTGTATCGTATGAGAAGCCACTTACTTGATCAACAATATTCCATTTAACTAGAACTTCATAAACTGCGTCTGCAATATTTTTGCCAGTTGAAGATTCCACTTTCGGTGCACCAAGAAACTTTGATGTGCCGTTGTAGCTAACCAAAATTGCAATCCGCTCAACTTTTGTGGATCCAATCAAATTGTGGCGTGACCGTCTGTCACCCCATCCCCCTTAAGAATTAGAATAAATATAGAAGTGGGTCAGAGGAGTTTAATGCTCCTCGCTTATTTGGCGACACTTTGTTGCAACCCACTCAAATAAACAGCACTTTAATTTCAAGTGCCTTGGCTTTACGATTAACGCTTAGCCAAACACATTCCTCAGCTGGCGACGTTGTTATCGCTGGGAATAACACAGCGGTAACCTGAGCCGCCGCTGACCAGAGTCATAGCTGGCGCGCCAAGCTAGCAAAGCTTGGCCTCAAGTGACGATTCGTCACTAAGCGATTAAATGCTTATCTTCAATAGCTGGCAGCTTGTGTGTTGTTTTAAGCTGCAACAACAAGCGTGTCGTATAACATGAGCGTTGGTTGCCTGGGCGCTGGCTTAGCTACCCAGCTCACAGGCAAGCGCGCGTTTGTGTGGGTAAATATAATACACCCCGCAACCGCTCTGTCGCTCCGTCATTAGCGCTGATGACGAAGCGACATAGTATAAATGCCAGTGACTCTGGTGATATATAAAAAAACGTTAGAATGCATATCGGGAATTGTGTATTCGTAGTGTTGGCAATGTGCGCGTTCGCAGTAGCGTACATTGCCTTACAATACATATTCAACGCGTTGTGGTGGCATGGGCTATGGGCCCTGCTGCCTTAAAGTATTTAGTTAGTTCAGAAAATAGTGTCTTGGCAATCAGTTCGCCATACGCGAGAGTAAGTTGTAAATAAATTTGTAAATAAACTAGAACTCCTAAAAATCCGCCTTTTACTAACTAAATTGGTGACCCCGAGAACGCGTAAAGTCGAGTGTTAAAGTAAAGTGCGCGAGGATTTAAAGACTTTAAAATTTTAAAAAAAAAACTTAAAGTAAATAATAATATGGAAAATAAAGAGCGGGCAAGTGAGGAGCCGGTCAACGAGGCCGTAGTCCAAGCCCCACCGGTAGATAGTGAAACCGCCGCGGCGGCGGAGCCTGGCGCAGCGGCACAACTAACGTGCGCGGGTGAATTAAGCCGAGTGCAGTCTGTCCAGGTGACACAATTCTGGGCAGACGAACCAGACCTATGGTTCTTACAATTGGAAGCCTTGTTCGCGAAGCAGGGCACAAAAAGTGACGCACAGAAATTTTATACAGTGGTGGGCGCGTTGCCCAAGCAAGTGCTAAAGCAAGTTAGCGCCGTCGTGCGCAACCCTCCATCATCGGAGCGGTATGAAGCCCTACGTGGTAGGCTATTAGACATTTTCGCGGACAGCCCTCAAGAGAAGCTGCGGCGCCTAATGGAAGATATGGAGCTGGGGGACCGCCGCCCCTCACAGCTCTTGAATGAAATGAAGGACATGGGCGGCGTTCAAGTAAATGAGGCCATGCTGCAGAATTTGTGGTTAGCCCGCCTGCCCAACGACGTCCAGGCCATTCTACAAGTGGTCGATTTACAACTAGCACAGCAGGCGGTCCAGGCAGACAAAATAATGGAATCGGGCAAGTATCGCCCGAAGCATGTAGCAGTAACTACTGCACCCCCAGCTGACACCTGCCTTGAGAGAAGGTTGCACAGGTTGGAGGACGCTCTGTACGAGCGTAATAACCCACGGCCTCGAAGCACGCACAGCCGCTCGCAAGCACGCTGGGATATACAACCAGCGGGCATTGAGCCAGAGGTCGACCGCGACTTTATACCTCCAAGGTGCAGGACTAACTCCGCTCCCAGGCAACAGCAGCCCAAAAGTGGACCCAGCAAGAGCACACTGCAGCGGCGTTTGCGGCGTCAACGGGCGGCCTTACGAGACGAGAACTTTGTAGCGGGATACTGCTGGTATCACCAGCAATGGGGGAATAGCGCGGCCAAATGCGTAGCCCCTTGCACTTGGAACAAACCGGCAAAAAACTAAGTTCGAAACCACCCACCAAAGGCGACACGGGTGGCAATAGCGAAATATGTCGTCTGTACGTAGAAGATGTGAGAACCAGCAGGAAATTCTTAATCGACACTGGGGCAGACGTGTCAGTGATACCACCCAGCAGGAAAGAACGATTTGGCGAGCCTTATTTTTGCAGACTGTATGCGGCGAACGGAACGAGCATCGAGACCTACGGTGAGAAGGAAGTTGCCCTCAGCCTGGGACTTAAACGGGAGTTCATTTGGAAGTTCGTCATCGCCAACGTCAAAACACCCATTATTGGAGCCGATTTCCTGAGACATCACGGCTTGCTGGTTGACATGAAAAATAGCAAATTGGTTGATCGAGAGACCGGAGGTAAATGCAATGGTTTGGCAGCAGAAACGGGTAAGACAAAAATTTATTCTTACAATTTTCGCAACCCTTTCGAAAAAATTCTGTCCGAGTTTGCCGATATTACCACCCTTAGTCCGATTAAACAGGCCTCAAAATCAGGTGTTACTCATCATATTATCACGAATGGGCCGCCTACACACGCGAGGCCCAGACGTTTGGCTCCTGATAAATTAACAGCGGCAAGAAAAGAATTCAATTTCCTACTTGAGAGCAATATCTGCGAGCCATCAGATAGCAATTGGTCGAGCCCGCTGCATATGGTTAGAAAAGCGGACGGGACCTGGAGACCATGTGGGGACTATAGGGCACTGAACGAAAAAACGGTGCCAGACCGTTACCCCATACCCCATGTGCAAGATTTTACACACATATTGCATGGGAAAAAGATATTTTCAACGCTTGATTTGCAGCGTGCATATCACCAAATACCAATTGAGCCTGCAGATATTCCAAAGACGGCAATAACGACGCCATTTGGATTGTTTCAATTTAAATATATGACCTTCGGGTTGAGGAACGCAGCCCAAACCTTTCAGAGGCACATAAATAAAATATTGGCTGCTGAGGCTCATTATGCATTTGTCTACATTGATGACATATGCATTGCGTCGCCAGATGAAAAGCAGCATGAAAAGGATCTACGAAGAATTCTCCAGCTGCTGCGCGAGAACGGGCTAGCTATTAATTTAGCTAAATGTACCCTGGGCAAGCCAGAAGTCAAGTTCCTAGGACACACGGTCAATGAGGAGGGTATTCGCCCCCATCACGAAAAGGTTCAAGCCATTTCTAATTTCCCGAAACCAAAGACAGCCCGAGACATGAAGCAGTTTCTGGGAATGGTGAACTTTTACCGGCGATTCGTCCGAAATGCGGTAGCAACTCAATCGCTGCTCCAGGCGTTAGTAGTCGGGAATAAAAAGAACGACAAAACGCCTTTAGTCTGGAACCAAGAGGCAGACCAGGCGTTTGAAAATTGCAAGAGTGATCTGGCCAATTCGGCGTTGCTGTATCATCCAAAGCCAAATGCCAAACTATATCTCAGCGTAGACGCCTCGGATTTTGCAGTAGGGGCAGTCCTAAACCAAGAGGTTGGTAGCCACATGCAGCCGTTAGGATATTACTCAAAGAAATTGATGGCTGCGCAGATTAAGTATAGCACCTACGACCGAGAATTACTTGCAATTTATCAGGCGGTGAGATTCTTCAAACACATGATCGAAGGTCGCGAATTTGTAATTTTTACAGACCATAAGCCACTTACGTTTGCATTTAAGCAAAGTTTGGAAAAGGCATCACCGCGGCAAGCGCGCCATTTGGATTATATTGGTCAATTCTGTACCGATATCAGACATTTACCGGGGGCAGACAACACTGTGGCGGATACTTTGTCCAGAATTCAACAGGTAGCCCATGTGAAGACCCCGATCGACTTCGATAGCATGGCGAAGGAGCAACGCATGGACTCGGAAATAAATGACCTAGTTAGCAAAAAGGTCCAAACGTCTCTGACGCTCAAAGAGCTTAGCTTACCAGACTGCTCTTCAACCATATGGTGCGACACAGAGCATGGCCGAATACGCCCTTTGGTTCCTCGCAAGTTTCGAGAGAGTGTCATAGAGAAACTGCACGGCATAGCGCACCCAGGAGTGAGTGCGTCAACGAAGCTGGTGCAGCAGAGGTTCGTCTGGCCAAATATGAGGAGAGACGTGCACAACTTTGTAAAAGGTTGTTTGGCATGCCAGCGATCCAAGGTACACAAACACAACAAATCGCCGCTAGCGTTTTATAATAAACCAAGTGAGCGGTTTGAGCACATTAATATCGATTTAGTGGGACCACTGCCTATTTCAAGGGAAAATCGTTATTGTCTCACCATCATCGATAGATTTACGAGATGGCCTGAGGCGATCCCATTACAGGACATGACTGCCGAAACGGTCGCGCGCAATTTAATATCCGGATGGATAGCGCGTTTTGGAGTTCCACTACGCATCACAACAGACCTAGGTCGGCAATTCGAGTCGGATATTTTCCGCCAACTAAACCGCATGTTGGGTATCGAACACTTCCGTACTACCCCGTATCACCCGCAGGCGAATGGGATTATAGAAAGATGGCACCGCACGCTAAAAGCAGCCATAATGTGCCACGAAAGCGATGACTGGAGCGGCTTTTTACCAATAATCTTATTGGGTCTTAGGTCATCAGTTAAAGAAGACCTGGCATCATCGCCGGCTGAGATGGTCTATGGGACCCCACTAAAACTGCCTGGCGAATTTATGACCCCGACACCGTCAAGAACCAATGAAACGGAATTCGTGAAGGACCTGAGGCGCATGATGCGCACAATTATGCCATCGCAGACTAGCCATCACGATAAACCAAGGTTGTTCATGCAGAAGGGCATGGACACGTGCTCACACGTTTTTGTGAGAATCGACAAGGTGCAACGCCCACTACAGTCACGGTACGACGGACCATTCAAAGTTCTGGAGAGGTTCGAGAAGTACTTCGTGGTTGACCAAAATGGCAGAAAAGCAAAAATTTCTGTTGATCGATTAAAGCCAGCCTATACAGCAGAGAAGGTCGAGACTTTTTCCGACCCGCCGTTGGACAACGTAGGACAATCCACAATTACCAACCATGCAGCAGAGAAGGTCGTGACTTTTTCCGACCCGCCGTTGGACAACGTGGGCTGCCAACAGAATAGAACCGGCAAAACCAAAAAGGTCGTGACTTTTTCCGACCCACCGTTGGACACCGCTGGACAGCGAAGCAGGCGAGTGGGGCGTCCAAGAAAACATAGTACATCACCCGACCCACCGTGTGCACTCAAACGTCCATCCCAGCCTAAGAAGAACGCCGTGACATTATCCGGCGCGCCGGGGGACTCCGCGGGAGGCTTTTTCAAAGCTGTAGAGAGACGCAAATCATCGCCGGTCGTAACCAGAAGCGGTAGGCAGGTGCGCCGTCCAGCCCGGTTATACTAAGTATTTGGTAGTTGTCTCGCATTTAAAATGCTAGGGGGGGAGTATTGTGGCGTGACCGTCTGTCACCCCATCCCCCTTAAGAATTAGAATAAATATAGAAGTGGGTCAGAGGAGTTTAATGCTCCTCGCTTATTTGGCGACACTTTGTTGCAACCCACTCAAATAAACAGCACTTTAATTTCAAGTGCCTTGGCTTTACGATTAACGCTTAGCCAAACACATTCCTCAGCTGGCGACGTTGTTATCGCTGGGAATAACACAGCGGTAACCTGAGCCGCCGCTGACCAGAGTCATAGCTGGCGCGCCAAGCTAGCAAAGCTTGGCCTCAAGTGACGATTCGTCACTAAGCGATTAAATGCTTATCTTCAATAGCTGGCAGCTTGTGTGTTGTTTTAAGCTGCAACAACAAGCGTGTCGTATAACATGAGCGTTGGTTGCCTGGGCGCTGGCTTAGCTACCCAGCTCACAGGCAAGCGCGCGTTTGTGTGGGTAAATATAATACACCCCGCAACCGCTCTGTCGCTCCGTCATTAGCGCTGATGACGAAGCGACATAGTATAAATGCCAGTGACTCTGGTGATATATAAAAAAACGTTAGAATGCATATCGGGAATTGTGTATTCGTAGTGTTGGCAATGTGCGCGTTCGCAGTAGCGTACATTGCCTTACAATACATATTCAACGCGTTGTGGTGGCATGGGCTATGGGCCCTGCTGCCTTAAAGTATTTAGTTAGTTCAGAAAATAGTGTCTTGGCAATCAGTTCGCCATACGCGAGAGTAAGTTGTAAATAAATTTGTAAATAAACTAGAACTCCTAAAAATCCGCCTTTTACTAACTAAAAAATCTTTCATAAACTTTCCGTCGAAATGAGCTACCAGTGAACCAATTTTACTAAACTATAAATAGTAATGAGATTCTGCTAAAAATCTTTTTTTTGAAACATTTTTAAAAATCAACTTACATTGTCTTTAAAACCAGTCGTAATTTCATTAGATTCTTTTATACGATTTTCTTGGCGTAAACGATGAATAGTTGAACGATTAATGACAAGGTCCTCTACATGATGTCCTAATGCCTCTGCTGCTGCTATAAGGATGTGAACTGCCATTCCATCAGACACTTTGGCATTGTCTAGCGCTGCTACTAACCGAGCTGTAATAAAACTTTTGCGACCCCGTTTTTGGCCTAACACAGAGTTTGAGCTTAGGTTTTCCTTGTCAATAGATGTGTCGTTAACCGGTAAGTTGACAACACTATCTTCATCAGACCACTCCATAAGTTGAGAAACGTCTATAGAAAACTGGACGGTCAAATCTAAAATGTATTAATATACAAAACATACCTGCTTGACTCGATTTTTCTTCTTCGTACTTCCTTTTTCGCGCAGCTTTTTTATCTTTTCGTTCCTGTGCTTTTCTTTCTCGGTCCCATAAAGCCATATCCACGCCAGCCATGCAACCAGGGCGTCCTTTTTGTCTTTGCATTTCTAGAAACTGCCTATCTTCCACAATAACAATTTGGACTAGTGCATCGGCGGCGGCAATATCAAATAACTCATCCAGATGTTCAACAAATGTTTCAACGGCTTGTTTTTGGGCATTTGATCTTTTCCCAGAGATTGTTTTTTGAAATTTTTTTCACTTTTCATATAATTTTAGTAATTTTTCAATACACTTATGCCTTTCTCGAATCGGTATACGTGCTTGATGCCAAAATATTTGAACTGCATCGATTGCCAATTTTGCACTTTGCTTTGCTGAAAGATTTACAAAACGCATATTGTAGAATAGGACTTGCAAGACCTGACGATTTGACGGAAGCTTTGCGCCAGTAATTTGGTGAGAAACATTCCCTATTAAGTCGATTTTCTGTAAATTTTCAATGCATTTACGTGTTGTAACGATTGAAGTGCTTGGTGCTTCTTCAGTAGTAGATTTAGATGATATTTTGGACATATTAATTGTTATACATGTATACTGAAAACACCACTTGAATTACAAATTAATTAATTTCACTGTTTAGAACTCATTACACTCCGATCAACACTCACATTACAAATGAAAAAATCAACTGAACTACGGATTTTTCAACAATGACATTTGCCGTTTTCCTGATAATGTTAGGAAATGCCAGTGCATGCATATGTACGACATATGCAGCGACTGACAAGACAACGAAACGCCAGTTGGGACCGCCAACTGATGAACCAAAACAACAACAATAACAGTAGTAGCGGACCGGCAACTGATCGAGACAAACCAAACGATAGTTGGGACCGACGAATGATGAGACAAAACAACAACAACAGCATTATCGGACCGGTGACTGTTGGAGCCAAACGACAAGAAACATCATTACATGATGTTGTTGTTGTGGTGTCGTAGAACAATATATTTCTATGTTAGGGTGATTCCTTATTTTACAGTTTTAAGATAAAATGCTTAAATAAATGAAAATGATGGTAAATACTACCGTAAATAAAATGAAATTAATGAAATAAAATAAAATTAGTAAAATAATTAAAAATATTATAAATAAATAAAATAAATCTCCAACACCCGTTATCACCAGCAGGGGCTGATCTATTTTTTTGAGGGGGAGGGGGTCGCAGGATTGAAAAAAAAAATCAAAAATAAAAAAACTAACCAAATAATCAAAGCAAACTGGGCTGTTTTTTGCGGGGGGGAGGGTTATGAACCCCCTGACCCCCTCTGGATCCGCGCCTGATCATCAGCGTCTCTCGTTGAGAAATAGATAATTTCCAGGAAAAGTCTACGCAAACAGTAGTGTTCTAAACAATACATTCTTTTTCGAATCGCATATACTTTTAAAGCTTCAATAATAACTACTATAGTTGGTAGAGTGATAAAGTGGATTGCGGTTTAGGTTAGCCACCTATATTTTTTAATTTAAAAAAGGTCTATTTTATGGAGTGGACTTTTTGCATAACAGAAAACATTTATTTTGGCTTATAATTGATATTTCACATACCTCATTTGGGGTAACGTGCCACATTTTATATTTGAAAAATTCCAATATTTGATGTCATTTCCGGGTCCACTAAAACATATCGGATTTACTCCAGATTTGTTTTATTCACCATTTTAATATAAAAGGAACAAGAATCTGCCCGGCGGTTTATAAAAATCCGATATTTCAAAATAAGAACACCCCTAATACATATATATATATATTTATTTATATTGAAAATTAAATTAAATATCAAGTATTTTAAAAGGATGTAATCCACGTTATCACGCTTCCAGATGTATGAGCATGCCGATCAAAGCTGTTAATTTCTATTTATTTATATTAATTTTGAACTTTTGGTTATAGATATCTTTAAAAGTAAGAGCTCGCAAAAACACGTCTAAACGGTAAGAAGATAACGAATGATATTGTCCATTATAATCACAAGTTACATCATTTGGAAAGAAAAATCAAAAAAGCACCAACTCCAATTGACAGAAGCACGATTTCCTCAACCACTACCACGTCAGAGATCAACAACATCTGATTTTGTAGTCACCGTGACATAAGTCTACTAAGTGAGATCTTTTTAACTTCAGATCTCACCAGGGGGAGAATGTACGGATTCAGAGTCACTGAACTCGCACCTTTTTTTTTGACTATGCAGAGTCAATTTTCATGGTCAGAGAATCGTGCATTTCAAGGTTTTAAGTCAGTGCATTTTCCTCAAAAACAACCTTGGCTTTGAACGCGAGTAACCTCAACAACATCAAGTAAAAACAAAAGCAGTTTAAGCTTTAAATCAAACAACTGTATGTCCAAACAGCATATGGAAATATGATCCCTTTTGTTTTGTTATTTTCATATGCTCGTCAAATATGCTGACAAACCAACTCATGGCCAAGGTTATTTTTGTGCACACTGCAATACGCACACTGCAATATATTTAAGTTTGTTAATTTTGTTTGATTTTATATTTTTTCAATAAGGTTTTTCGCTTATAAAAAGGCGAAAAACTTAATAAAGAAGTCAGTTAGTAATCAAAACGTTTAAAGTGTATTAACTCTCCACAAACAGTTCAAGTGCTGTTTGTAAAAACTAAAACATTCGTAGTCCAAGTTTATGTGCTTAGGCTCTAACCTAAAACCTCCAAAAATCCAAACACGGATTTAAACATATATTGAACTCAAAATTACACATTCCTGATTCTCTTTCTTCATATTTACCCCCTAGTGCACGAATCAAAAATAAAAGTGCAAAAAAACTCATCTAATACACATGTAAGCATTGAATAAAAACATATATCTATTAGTTGATAAGATAGTAATTAATAAATAGAAATCTTAAATAAATGACACCATAATAAACGACTTAAGCTGTAAAACATTCTCTAATGCCAACATTGTAAAAGAAATAATAATATTAATAAGTATAAATTAATAAATATAAATTAATAAGTATAAATAAATTTCTAGATGTAAGTTATTGATAATATTCCCCCACAATATCAAAAAATCATTTGAAGTAAAAATTTTTAGCTTAAGGGTAAGGGTGTAGTGGTACTGTCATAGCCACTCATACCGACATCAAATATCGTTAAATGAATAGAGCAAGTTCAGTAATAATTTCTTTCTTTCTTTTGTTTTGCATGTCACATCTATCATTACATGTTGATCGAAAGCAGGTCAAATGTTTTGAGTTGATGACGGAACCATGCACTCGCTGGCACGCTGACTACATAACGTGCAGCAATGTGCAAGCACTGCATTCTTTTTGATTGGTTAATGAAAATGAAAAAACAAAAATTGTTACTCAATCTAGAATGTTCAGTTGAGTGAAATAAAATAAAAGGGAGGAGTTGCTAGATTGAATGAACAATAATATTGGTTTTTTTTATTATAAAAGTCACGATTTCAAAATAAAGATTCTGATTTTGGTACGAAGATCATAAGAAATAAATTCTTTTATTCAATCTCAAGGACGATACTGAGTGGCGCTTACGTCATAGTCCTGATTAGCCGATTAAGGCAATTTAGTAAAAAACATAAATTTAAATAAACTCTTAGATACCAAGCTTGCCTGCCAAGCCAACACTTTAGCAACACTTACAATTGAGAACTCTGTGGTTTATCTCAAGTGTTCCTATTATTTCGTGATGATAAGGTACTGAAAAGATTTTTTCTATTTTTAACAAGTTGCATACATTTCTTAATAGTTCGTTTGTAAACTCCGTACCTCTACCAAAATTCAAAATTTTAAAACAACCGTATTTTATAGTTAATTGCTCTAACAATGTTGTTGCAAGCGACTTTGCATCTTTTGTTTAAATTGAATAAGCAATGACAAATTTACTCAGATCACATTGACAAATTTATTTAGCGTTGTTTCAATTTAAGAATGTTTTTTCTTATTCCTAAATGTCCGCCTTGTGGTGAATATTGGAATTCTCTAATTAATTTATTTTGCAGGGATTTGCTTGATATGCTTTGCGGGGTTTTATATGTTAGTATATTTAGCGATTTTTTAATTTTTGTTTCATTTCTTGCTGCTAATAAATTCTTAAATTCTTCTTTATTCATGGATTTCCATATTATATCTTCTTCCTATAGCGATCGTTCTTTTATGTTCAAATTATTAATTTAAGACACTAATTTCTTCAGTATCGGCTCTAGAGTCGCTGAATTATCATTAGATGTTGCATGCATATAATTATTTTTATTCTTTTTTGATGATAGCTTCATCGAGGTCGAATCTGGATTCGTCAATTTATCGCTACATCACATGAGCACAATATTATTTATAATCTGGATACTAGTATCATTATTATTTATATTCATATCGCATAACTCAAATTTTCGTTTTTTTATATTTTTAACATGAGTAATGGATGTGCAATCCCAAATAAAGAGATGATCGGACTCTTGTAGAGATGCTCATTTTTCCTGTTCAAGTTCTTCTTGCTTTTTAATATCTTCCCGTGTTATTACCATGTTTTTATTTTGTTTGCCCGTTTCTTCAGTTGGTATCATAGTTTTTTAAATATCCAAATCTAATTTTATTCGTCATAAAGCATCTGCATTTGTATTAATTTTTCCTTGTTTGAAAACTATAAAATAAATAAATTAACTGGCCATTTCAACCCTTGGAAGGACTTTGACCTATCATCTATTGATCAATTAAGTTGTGCGTGTTATTAAATATTTGATCACAAATGACCGAGAACTGGACCTACGTGTTTTATGCCGACTTCGAACGGCTTATGTTCTCAAGAAACTTTACATGGCAATTTTTACTCTCTGAGGTTTGCCATTGTCTGCAGAGAGGTGACGACCGAACAGAAAAATTGATTCGATTGAAAAAACTGTCTGTCTGAGCTGGAATTGAACCCGGGCTACCGCAGTTCATTAGCTTAAAAGTCTCGCACTATACCCACTAAGCTACAGCCGCCACTTTGAAAACTATAGTGAAATTATTATCAGATAGGGCTAGTCCAGTGGTCATCAACGCGGAGTTCTCACAACAACAAAGACATCTTTCTGAGTGCGTAGCTTTATTCTGAAACAAGAAGTTGTACAAAGCTCTCGCCAAATGGTGCAAGGAAATATTGTCGAGTGATAGATTTTCAATGTAATATTTTCTTTTTATTGTTGTGACTCACAACGCGGTATCCCCAGAATATTTCTATTAATGAATCGCCAAGTGCTGGCAATGAAAGTTGATCCACCGCAACAACAGAGCGGGCGATCAACGCTCATTGTATTGCTCCACTTTAATATGAATTCAATGCAAAGGCCAAGTAAAGTAAAGTAAAGTAAAGCAAACAACAAAATAAAATTAACACTGACCTACCACAACAACAACTGGGCGATCAGTTTTCATTTTATTAAAAGATAATTGTTTTAAAACATAATAAAATAAACCAACAATGTACTTCTGTGAAGTCGACGCAGAAATGCTTACACTGGTAAATTAATTTTAATAATTGTAGAATTCTTGGGGGTATCAGGTTTATTACTGAATCCAGGTAATGCTGAGGGATTCTAAATCCGGGTATGTGCCTAAGGACTTCAGTAGCTTTGTGCCAAGAAATAAAAATAACAGAGCGATTAATGTGTGTACAAGTGCTTACCCTTAGGCGAGAGATTTATTAGAGAGTTTAACTTTTTACATTCGGCTTAGAAGAAGTCAATTCAATTGCCACAGAGGGCCGTTAACAAATAAAGGGAAATTTTTAGCACCTTGCCGAAGGCAGTGTTTAGTATAATAATTCATTAAGCTCGAAGTACAATTCAATAATCGATAAGTTATGATAATTATAATTCAATACATAGTTCGATAAAAAAAGAGTAACAATTCAAAGTTTATATCAATTCAATTATAAATTCAAAGTAAGTAGTAGTTCAATTTACGCTGCTCGCGTAAACATGGCGCCCGCCTTGCACCCGTGCAATGATTAAATGAAATTCTGGAGTTTCCTTAGCTCCTTGATTGCGCTCTCCAAGTGCGCTCGTGGGGTTTGGCGAGAGCGACGACCACGATCAGCATTGCGGGTTTTAGCTCGACCACGTTCTGTCGCCGTCCTTGAAGTGGTGCGTTCCCGAGGCTCGGACGCCGTTGTTGATTCGCTGGTGGACCGACGGTCAGGTAGACCAAGCCTATCGTGAACACTTCGACGCTGTGCAGATGGCATGGAACGTGTTTTGCTGTTAGAGTTGGACGCGGCTTTCGCTGTGCTTCGATGATGCTTCTGAGGATGCAGTAATGAATGGTGCAGGTCACCACAGACCTTGCATACGGCCTTGGACGAACATTTGCTCATTGTGTGGGATTTTGCCAGACAATTATAACAGTAGCTGTGCTTTTGGACGGTTTGCCGGCGCTCCAAAGTAGACATCTCCAGAAACCGTTTGCAAAACCTGATGGAGTGGTACCGCTTGCAGAGATAACATTGGTATACACTATAAGAGACAAAAGAAAAGAGTTGTTAATACCAGCAGGATAGCTGTATAGAAGAAACCTAGTGAGACAGAGTAAAAAGAAAACAGTGATTAGAAATTGATTAGAATGAGATATTTATGGTTTTTTATTAAAATTAGATGAGTGCGTAGGTTGGGTTTAGGATACGGGGAGAATGCATAGCTTTACGATAGGACGTGTGATAACACCGCTTTGTGTGCGGATGTCCGCCACTCGGACTCGCTTGTCTGTCCCAAGGTAAATCTTGATAATCCGACCAAGACGCCATTCGGTTGGAGGGAGTAACTCGTCTTTGACGATTACGAAATCATTTTCGCAGAGATTGCGTTCAGGATTTTTCCATTTGTATCGTTTATGGAGTTCGCACAAATATTCCTCTTTCCATCGACGACTGAATTGATGGTGTAGAACTTTCAACTTTTCCCATCGATTAACAAGAGAGAGGTTCTCTTTGTTGACTTCGGGAAGGGATAACATTGGGGCACCTTTAAGAAAGTGACCTGGCGTTAAGGGTAAAAGCTGCGACGGGTCGTCGTTAATTGGAGAGAGCGGTCGTGAGTTTAAGACTGCTTCAATTCGAGCGAGGAGAGTAGAAAACTCTTCAAAGTTGAAGGTGTGGGTAAGAGCTACTTTTTTGAAGTGCATCTTGAAACTTTTCACAGCTGCTTCCCATAGTCCACCCATATGAGGCGCACTGGGCGGAATAAACGACCATTGAAATCCCTGTGTGCTATATTTTTGAGAGACTTCAACTGCGGTATTTTGGAGGAACATATCAAATTCTTTAGCGAGAAGTCGGTTAGCTCCAACAAAGTTTCGGCCGTTGTCCGAAAACATCTTCTTGGGTAAACCTCGTCGACTCACGAAGCGGGCAAATGCTGCACAGAAGGCTTGGGCAGAGAGGTCGGAAACAGTTTCCAGATGAATGGCCTTAGTCGAAAAACAAACGAAGATGCTGACGTAACCTTTGAGTATAGGGCTTCTTCGAAGCACCGAGGACTTTAACTGAAAGGGTCCTGCAAAATCTACTCCGGTGTGAGTGAATGGGAGCGAAAAATTGACTCGTTCACATGGCAGGGCAGCCATAATTTGAGTTTGTAATTTCTGCTTGTAGATAACACAAACTTTACACTGACGAATGCAGTGTTTTATTTTATTTTTCAACTTTGGGATATAGAACTCTTGACGTGTAATCCGAAGCATGAGTAAATGCTCAGCGTGTAAGAGGGTGATATGAGTAAAGTGAAGAAATAATTGACAGAATCGGGATTTATCGGAAATGATAATCGGGTGCCGTTCATTGTAACTGAAACCGGCGTTTGCCAAACGACCATTCACTCGGATAATCTTGTCTTTATCCAAAAATGGGTTTAAAGTCAAGAGTGAGCTTTTCTTGGATAAGGGCAATGCATTCTTTAAGTGGTCGTAATCATTTGGGAAATAGATGAGTTGTGATTGCTGAATAAGCCTGAACTTCACAAATTTAATTTCCTTTTGGGATAGAAATAGCTGATTGTTTTTTAATTGAGTGCGATACCTCGGTAAACAACTATGTATGAATCGAAACATGTATGCTATCACTCGAAGAGCTCGAGGATATGACGAGAATCGATTGAGGATATCGTCATCTGGAGTGAAAGTGTAAAATACTTCTAACTTACTGGTTTCTGGCACGATAATGGCAGTGGGCTGAAATTTGGGCCATTGATCTAGAGTTTGGGTTAACCACGGTGGGCCGTGCCACCAAAGAGAATTGGACACAAGATCTTGTGGGGCGCAACCACGGGTGCCAAGGTCAGCAGGATTTTCAGAAGAAGGGACGTGCTTCCAGGTTGCGTTTTTCACATTTCTAAGTATGTCTGAGATTCGGTTTGCCACGTAAGTTTTCCACATGAAGGGGGGTTTCTCTAGCCAGGCCAAGACAATGGAGGAATCTGACCACAAATAAAGTTCATGAGACGAAATTTTGAGCTGAGATACCACATTTTTTACCAATTTCGAGAGAAGTACAGCAGCACACAATTCTAAACGCGGTAAACTGATTGTTTGTAGTGGGGCCACTTTACTTTTGGCTACAAGTAAATAGGTGGTAATCTTTAAATTGGGATCAACATTTCGAATATAAAGGGTGGCGCAGTAGGCCTTTTCTGACGAGTCACAGAAACCGTGAATCTGGATTCGATTCTTAGGAACAAACCCAATCCATCTGGGAATTTGTATATGCTCTATTGTCGGCAATTGCTCGAGAAAAGTATTCCATTTTAGTAAAGAGACGGGTTTAACGCACTCATCCCAATCTACTCCCTCAAGCCAAAGCTGCTGCAAAAGAGATTTTGCTTGGACTATGATGGGAGCTAACCAACCGGCTGGATCAAATAAAGCGGATACGGCAGAGAGAATTTGCCTTTTTGTAGCAGACGTCGTCGGGTTTAACGGCCTTATAGAGTAGGAAAATGAATCGCTTAGTGCATTCCATCGGATACCAAGTGTTTTGGTGGAGCTGGTATCATAAAACTTTAAAAAATCACAATCAAGAAGATCCTCAGGGGGTACCTTATTGAGTAGATCAGGGTGATTCGCCGTTAGTTTTTTAAGAGGGAGTCCTGCGGACTTTAAAGCATCTATCAGTTGGGTTTGGGCATTCAGAGTAGAATGAATATCATGACCACCTGACAATACATCGTCAACATAGGTCTCACGTTTAAGTATTGGAGATGCTAGGGGGTGAGAAAGTTCACAATCCTCAGCTAACTTATGTAAAGTTCGGATTGCTAAAAAAGGAGCACAGTTAACGCCAAATGTCACTGTTTTGAGGGCGAAATCTTTTATCGGCTGAGTAGGGTCTGCGCGAAAGAGGATTCGCTGAAAATCTTGATCATCCTCATGAACGAAGATTTGACGATACATTTTCTGTATGTCGCCATTAAACACAAAACGGTAGCATCGCCAATTGAGGATGACGATCATTAAATCCGACTGAAGTGTGGGACCAGTACAAAGCACATCGTTTAAAGAGAGACCACTTTGAGACGCTTTGGATGCATTGAAAACCACTCGCATTTTCGTGGATGTGCTTTCGGGTTTGACCACGGCGTGATGAGGCAAATAAAAAGAGAAATATTTCTCATCACGAACAATTTCGGTTGAGTGGGTCTTTCTCATGTGAGCTAGAGCCAAATATTCTGAGAGAACATCATTATATTGGCTCTGAAATGGAGGATTTTTATTTAACGTATGCTCCATACGGTTTGAGGGCAACAAAACGAGAGGCTCCGAGTTTTATTTGAGCCGGAAAATTGGGTTTAAACGGCAGTCTGACAACGTACCGACCATCGGAACGACGTATGGTTGTATTTTGGTATAGGGCTTCGCAATAACTGTCTTCTTCAGAGATGGGTCGAGAATCTGGAATTTCTTCCAACTCCCAGAACTTCCGAACTTGGTCACTTAGCGAGGGTTCACTGACATATGAAACATATGTCGAAAATGACGTGCTTTCGGCGGCAATAGGTCCACTGAGGAACCATCCAAATACTGAGTTTTGCGCTAGTAAACTTCCAAAAACCTTTGAGCGTATGCCCTCAAGCAGGATGTGTGGAATGATATCGCTTCCAATAACCATATCGATTTGTGCCGAGGTATAAAAATTGGGGTCAGCCAGTACTAAGCCTTCTATATCCTCAAGACGGGGCTTTGATATAGGGAACGAAGGCAAAAAATTTGTGAGTTTTCGAAGAACAATAGCTTGAATTTCCAACTCAAAATTGTGACATCTGTTGACGAGTTTTAGAGTGCATAGTTTGCTGGAGCTGCCAACAACTTGACCTCCCATGCCCGAGATATTGGTGAACATCTTCTTGCTTGGAAGTGCAAGGCGACTTTGTACTTTCTCGGATATAAAGGTTTTTTGGGATCCTTGGTCAATGAGCGCTCGAAGCGTGAACAGCTCGCCAAGATGTTCTACATAAACCAGAGCAGTTGGTAGAACAACTTTTTCTTCGAGTGCAGAAAAATGAGCTTGAACCTCAATATTTTTATCCGAGCAGGACTGCGTTTCGTTGGAAACAGAAGAGTCAATTGGCGTGGATGACTCGAGATGCATCGAAGTCACGGGTGCATTTCGTGAAGTGGAAGGTCTGGGTTCATTAGGGTTAAATTCTTGGCTTTTGAAATGCAGCATTGAGTGATGGCCCTTTTTACAATACAAACACGAGAATGTGCTCTTGCAATCATTTCTGAGATGAGAGTATGCTAAGCAATTCGAGCATATTCTATTTCGGGTGACAAATTGCAATCTCTCTTGAACCGAAAGACTTTTAAATTGCGGGCAAAACCTGAGAGAGTGGTTTCCCTGACATTTTTTACAACCTGAGGACTTTTGAGTTGATGTTTCTTCCAAATGAAAAGATTCAGCTCTAGTCCTATTTGGGTTAAAATTTTGGTGGGGCCTATTTGCCGTAGAGTTAACTGAAGGCCTGTTTGGTGAAAAATAGTTTGTGGGCCGATTTGGAGGATATTTATTTGGTTTTTGTTGTGATGCGTTTTGGGATTGTCCACGGCCTTTTGAGCTTTTGATGCTGTTGACTCTTTCCACGACTTCGTATCGAGCGGTGAGGAACTCATCCATCTGCTGCCACGTCGGTAACTCCTTCCGAATCTTCAGAGATTGCTCCCATAACGCCAAGGTGTCTTCTGGGAGTTTGGTGGAGCACAAATAGATCAAAATAGGGTCCCAGTTGTCCACACATACATCTTGGGATAGCAGCATTGACAGGCAGTCGTTGACTGTGGACTGGATACGTTGTATCGCATCACTATTTTCTGCCGAAGCGGCCGGGATATTAAAAAGAATTTGGAGCTGGTTGTCGACTAAAATACGTTTATTTTCGTACCGAGCTCGAAGGGCCTCCCACGCCTGACAAAAGTTCTCATCACAGAGCTGATATCGTTTTACGATATTTCCAGCTGCTCCACGAGTTTTGTTTCGTAGGTGGTACAACTTCTGGGCGGGAGTGAGTTTAGGGTGCGTGATATACACTGCCGTGAACATGTCCCTAAATGACGGCCATCCTTCATAGCTACCGTGGAAAATTTCGGTGTCGCAGGGAGGGACTTTTATGCAAGCTGCATTAGCTGTCGGATCTACTGCAAAAACTTGGGTTGAAGTGGCTGATGGCGGTTTGGGAACTGCCCTGTCCTCTGAAATTTTCCGTAAATCCAAAATCAAAGATTTGCATAGCGTATAGGACTCAGCACATGTGCTAAACTTAGCTTTAGCCGATTCTGTAAACTCTGCATCCGTGAGAGAATCTTCCGAGGTCATGAGCTTTTCAAAAGCCGTGTTAAGCTTCTTCCATCTATCTTCGAGATCATGAAGCCTTACCTCCAAAATGGTGTCAGTTTGCTCTTCTGTCGGAATAGCTTCAAACGACGAGCAGAATGTGACTACCTGGTCTGAGCAGAATATAAATTTTCGTGGAGCAGACATTTTGAAAGATGAACCGAGAACTTTTGTTTTAGATTTGAAATGAGATTTAAAATGACCAAAAAAAAAGTTTTTATTTATTAAAATATTCAATGAGTGCAGAGAAAAAACTTCTTAAGAGTTCAGTAGTTGCACGAGATTGGCAACTCTGATTTAAAATGAGCAAAAAGAAATTTTTTTAATAAATTTTAATAAATTTTTTTTAAAAAAGAGAGAATATTTATAAAAATATTCAATAGTTGCACGAGATTGACAACTATGAGTGCAGAGAAAAAACTTCTTAAGAGTTCAGTAGTTGCACGAGATTGGCAACTCTGATTTAAAATGAGCGAAAATTTTTTATTTGTTAAAAATATTCAATAGTTGCACGAGATTGACAACTATGAGTGAGAAGAGAGAATAAAAAATATTCAGAGTTCAGTAGTCGCACGAGATTGGCAACTCTGATTTAAAATGAGCGAAAACAAATTTTTATTCAATAGTTGCACGCGATTGACAACTATGAATGAGAAGAGAGAATAAAAAATATTCAGAGTTCAGTAGTCGCACGAGATTGGCAACTCTGATTTAAAAATGAGCGAACACAAATTTTTAAAAATATTATTTATAAAAATTTGCATTTAAAAAACGAGAGTTTTAAATACAAATCTTGATGCTTGCTTACACGAAACAGCAAGATCGCAACGCTTTTTTAGTTTTTCAGATATACACCTTGAGATATACACCTAATTGTGTATGTAAACTTACTTAACCATGAAAACAAAAATTTTAAGTTGTGTTGTGGGTTAGTATTGTGATATGATTCAATTTGTACTTGTATCAAAATATTAAAAAATTTTGTATTAAAATCTTTTCAGTTCAATAAATATGCTGTGAGTAAAATTTTGATTGCAAATATATGTAAAAAACTTTTAAATAATTATTGCTATATATAGGGATATATGTGTGTTATATGATTAAATTTGTGCAATGAATTTTTAAATATTTGTGTGAGATGAAATTAATGTAAATATATTAAACTATATTTAAAAAATTTTGAGCTTATGACTTTGCAAAAAACTTTTTTTATTTTATATAATACCTACTATTAAGTATGTATGTGTAATATATGTGTGTGTGTATGATTGATTTTTTGGTTTAATATATGGGATTGCTTGTGCGTGCGTGTGTATGTGGTTTGTGAGTTTTATCCTAGTGTTCGTGAATGTGGACTGTCCTTGATTTTGTCAAGGTACAGTCTAAATAAATTGGGAAACAACGCTACCTTATGCCCTTGGGATGCCCTACAAGAGTTACTCCAGACTCATGTAAAAAATACAACTGTCGCTGCGTCTACTGCTGTTGCCGCTGTTACGTTCCCACCAGTGTGGAGCAGCCAAATGTTTGGGTATTCTGGCTTAATAGCTTTATAGTTTTATTGTTCTCACCGCACCAACGCGAGTCAAAATAAATCTTTTTCACAATACTGTAAGTTATTGGCTGCACTTCAAACGACCACTTTACAGCAATGATTAACCATTTTTTTTTTTTTTTTTGGTAAATTTTGGATTCACACACGCGAGTCTCAAAAAACTTCAATTTTTTTTCCACAATACTGTAGTTCACTTGCTGCACTTCAAAACGACAACTTTATAGCAATAGTTATCAAGTTTTTTAATATTTTGAATTTACACAGGAGTCTCAAAAAACTTAAATTTTTCACGATGCTGTAGTTCACTTGCTGCACTTCAAAACGACCACTTTACAGCAATAGTTTCAAGTTTTTTAATATTTTGGATTTATATATGCGAGTCTCAAAATGTAGAATTTTTTTCTCACAATACTGTTAATATATTTTTTGACCAACTTTACGAACTTAAAAACAGTGACCGCACTTGTGGCTTTGTTGTTGCACTCACAATATATATGTAGGTCTGTTTGCTGTAATTTTTCTTCTGTTTTTTTTTTTTCTTTAAACTTATTCACACGCGAGTCTAAAAAAAATTTAAATTTTTTTTTCCATTAGACTGAGTTAAAAGGCTGCACTAGCTTTATGCAAATTATCGAATGATATGTTCCTTTTGTACACACGCGATTCGAAACATGTCTACTTTTTTTCACAATACTGTAAGAAGTTTTCTTGCTCCTCAAAACGAGCACTTACAGCCAGAGTTATATAGTTTTTATTGTTTTTATGTTATGTTTTCTAAACGATTTTAGTTCACTGCACTATTCAATGTTAAAAAACTTTAAAATTAACAATTGCATAAAATAAAAACGCGAGTTTGCTGCTTGCACATAACAATTGACCGATTAATTATGATGACTTTCAACGAACTGACCTGCATACAAAGAAAACTAGAAGAGATGGCTGACGTTCGATCAAACTCTGTAGGAACTAGTCGAAATTGAAACGCTTGTGTTGCGTGTGTATGTGAGAAGCAGAACAAAGCTCTACTGCACTCGTTGCTTTGTTGTTGCTGTCTTCGAGGTTGTTCCAAGACGTGATTTTTTAAATGCGTGGACTGAATATTTGCACTTATTTTAATTAATTTGTTTTTCCAGTTAAAGCTTGATTTTATGAGTGACCATTGACGCAATGAATGTTACAAGTAACAAAACCCAATTGTTTATGTATTTCAACTTTCAGATTTTTCTTATAATCTGCATTTAACCGCACACGACGTTTTACTGATGATTTTATCGTTGCTTCGTTTCGACCGTTTCGAAATAAGCACGCACACACAAACCAATTTTTTTCTTTTAGCAAAGAGAGGAACAAAAAAAGAAAATGGCTACTTTATCTCACCTCTTTCCTTTCTTCGTGGGTCCCATGTTCTTAACCTGTTGCGAAACTGCTTCGGTGTTTACCAATGTTGCCCTTGGTCAAGGGCAAGGGAAAAAACTGACCTCTTTTTTTTTTTTGTAAAAATTTTAAATTTATTCCTTGAATATTTGTGGCTTTATAAATCCAATGCGATTCCTTGCTGGCTTCGAAGGACCATGTAGAATTCTTGGGGGTATCAGGTTTATTACTGAATCCAGGTAATGCTGAGGGATTCTAAATCCGGGTATGTGCCTAAGGACTTCAGTAGCTTTGTGCCAAGAAATAAAAATAACAGAGCGATTAATGTGTGTACAAGTGCTTACCCTTAGGCGAGAGATTTATTAGAGAGTTTAACTTTTTACATTCGGCTTAGAAGAAGTCAATTCAATTGCCACAGAGGGCCGTTAACAAATAAAGGGAAATTTTTAGCACCTTGCCGAAGGCAGTGTTTAGTATAATAATTCATTAAGCTCGAAGTACAATTCAATAATCGATAAGTTATGATAATTATAATTCAATACATAGTTCGATAAAAAAAGAGTAACAATTCAAAGTTTATATCAATTCAATTATAAATTCAAAGTAAGTAGTAGTTCAATTTACGCTGCTCGCGTAAACAATAATGTTTTATTGTTAGAATTATCATGCATACTTTTTGGCTATGCATGTGACGTAATTTTCAAAAGGTGGAATATGTTTGTACGCTTGTTCGGCTGAAGCTGACATTATTAAATAAGTATGTGCGTAGAAATTAAGAATGAATAATCATGTTTATTTTAAGAATGTCTGTATATTTTAAAGAATAATTAATTGAATTTATGTTTATAGAACTAGAGTAAATTCTTGAGCCAGATACAATCTCGGCCAAGAATTCAAGAAATGCGAGGTTAGCATTTCCTAATTGTTATGTAGAATAAGAAATTATATATGTAAAAATTAATAAGAAGAAGCGAGGCCAGATATGTTATAAATATCTGGTCCCCGCTAAAATAAAGATTCAGTTTGATTCAGTAAGTTACAGTCTATTAACTAAGCCAAGGCAAGACCGGTCCGATGTTTTGACTTGGAGCATAAAACGTACCAGTAAGTATAACAGAGCTCAACGCTTGAACGCATTCAAGGGTGACGGCAAAAGGTAGTTTTAAAAAAATTGATATAAAAAAGTAATAGCTAGGATCCTTGCTGTTATAGGAACAATAAGGACACTGGTTCTTTTGTAGGGACTCAAAATGATCGGTGGGACCTTGTTGTTACAGGAACAATAAGAATAATTCTTTTTTAAGTTTTGGAAAATTTTTGTTGAGACATGGTTAACAAAATATGCATTTTGTTTTGGGCAAAATGTTAGTTTTGGGATAAAATTTTGTGAGATTTTTATCTTTGTGGCAGTAGGACTGACGTGGGTCCTGCTAGAAATATATTATTGATGACGGATCCATCTTCCATCACATCCCGAGAAGAGGATGGTAGAAATAGTTTCTTTTGTATATAAAGATTTAAGTTTCATTTGAAACCTTTTAAGGATTTCGACGATTTAGCAACGTTTTTTGGATCCACTATATGACATTGATAAGGACTGTACCAGTAGATATTTTGGAAGACCACCCTGGCAAACCAAACCTGGAAGTAAATTTTTATAGACAAAAAAAATTCGTTATATGTATAGAAAATAAAAAAAATCTTTTAAATGTCTTTACGCAATACAACTATTTTAAAAATATACAAAGAATAAAATATAAGATTACTAAACGGATCAAAAACTATGGAAACCTTGCTTGTTTTTACCAATTTTAAATAAATAACTATACTTGTACTCTTAAAAATGAAGGGTTACAGAAGTATTACGGACATGGATTGGAATTTACCAGGAGAAGATGGTAGAGCCAATATTAAATGTTAATTTTGTAGTACAATTGGACACTCGTGAGATGAGTGTCTCACAAGGAAAAACACTCCATATTGGGAGAAATGTCAGGAGTATGGGCATGAAAAGGGGTGGAACTGTGCGACTCGATTCATTACAAGTGATCACCAGGGGAATAGGAGTAGTAAGTTAGTTCAAAACAATAAGTGGTTTGATCAGGTCAGGCCTCAAAGTCCGATTAAAAATGATTGGAGGACTTTTAGTGGAATGAATTTTGGGAAGGTTAGACAGCTAGATAGCGACAACTACGCTGCAGGTGGTGTGAAAAGGTAGGTCATGTGCAGGCTGAATGCTATCATAAGAGCAACTGGGAAAGTAAGCAGGGAAACTCCATGTGGGCCAGTCTACGCCAATAGACTATGAATAAGTTGTCATTACCATCAAAAGCGGATGGAATGAATATCTATCGTATGTCAAATGGAGGTGTAGAGCAGTTGTCATTACCATCTAGGCGAATCAATAAGACCGAGATAAAGATCAATAGTAAGTTAGCATCAGGAAGGGCATTTGATAAGTTGTCGTTGTCGTCAAAGATTGATCAGAAGTCAAGAAAGGTTCGGAATCAGTTAAACGATTTGTAAATAACATAAAGAAATTTTAGATAAGAAACATTGGGGAGTTAGGGCTAGAAAAGAAAGAAGATATGTTGTCGTCGACATCAATAGATGATGAGATCAATATCTATCAAACGTCAGGGAAGACAGCACTTACCAGTTCAGGGTCGGCAGAAGATAGTGAAAATGACGATGCATTAAGATAAGTCCAAATGCTAATAGAAGACATTTGGGAGGACACTGCAGAGGAAGAAGTAAATGAACAGAAGCAAATTAATATTGAGGGGAAAAATCGATTTAGGACACAAAATATGCTAGGACAAGGTTTTAAGGATGATATAGAGGATCAAGGAAATGAACTGAGAACTGCATGCAGGATTTTGGGTAGTTCATTTATTCAATTATTATTAATGATTCCTTGCGTAATAAATTTGTTGGTATTGGGGGCTACCAATAGTTTGAAAATAATTAAGGAAAAATCGGCAATCCACGGGACAAGGACAAGATGTCAAGTTTTAAGACAAGGGTACAGAAGTTATACTCCGAGGGAAGAAGAAGGAAAGCAAAAGAAGGAGACGAAAATAAGGGAATAAAATTTGAAATTATAAGAGCACTCGGAGTTATAAGGGAAAAACTCAAGTTAGCAGTAGAAAATTTTAATGAAAATGGATCAATGGGTTGGGGACTCATAAAATTTGATAAAGCAAGCTATACATTCTATGCTTTCGAAATTTTGTTTATGGTCGGAGGTTCAGGCAGTAAGTTAGCAAAAGTTGTGGCTAAAACATCCTTCGTAACGGATGCCAAAATTTTTTTTTAGATCAGTCGTGCTTCATTTAAAGGCGAAACTGGCAACAGCTAAAGTACTATGTGCACAGGATAGAACCAGAAGGGGCGAAATTCGTTACGATGTGCGAATTTAGCGCACCGGGGTGAGACCAAACCGAGAGCTCGTTCGGATATTCGCAAAGATCATTACGAGGAAAAAAAACGAAAAACTTATTCTTCTTGTAGATACCAAAGCGGCCGTACAACAAACCACGTTAAGCAGTAGCTTAGAACAGGTAAAGGAAGTAAGATCAATTAGTTATAGTGAAAAAGTGAAGATAGATGACACAGAAATTCCTATGGTAATTGTTTTATTGTTTTAATCTCCTTGAAAATGAACAATATGCTGGGAGGTTTCTTTTAATTCAGGAATTTTTATTTCTGGGTTTTCGTATGCACAATTAAATTGTAATATACTTCAAAATGACAATTGTAATAGTATTAATTACTAAGTCGTGTAGTTTTAACACAATTAGGATGCATAAAGTTAATATATTTTTAAGTTTTTGGTTTGATCAACTAATTAGCAAAGTAAAAAATGAATGAATAAATGAATATTAATATGGCTAACGCACGGAGTTTCTTACTGTTGCAGAAGAGAGGCGGAAACCACGCCACCATTGTAGCTCGGAGAGAGACATGGTGGAGAGCTGTGTTTAGCTGAAGGAAAAGTAAAGAAACAAATGGTGTTAAAACGTGTCGTAAGACAAAAGAAACTCAGTGCGTTTTTAATAACAAGAAAATTTAGATCAATAAAAAGTATGATGGTTACGCGAACATATCTCCCGCTTTGCACTTGTGCAATCTTAAATAAGGTCTTGGATTTTGATGGTGGTACGCGCTTCGCGGCTGCCTTGTTGCAGACAACGCGCCTTGCTGGTGTCGGTGCCAGTTCATACACGATACGTGGATGCTTCTCTGAGTGTAGCGTGGTGTGGTGCTGTAGATCACACACATGGCACGCGCTGGTGAAGGTACACTCCCAGACGTCATGCGACCATGACAAACAATTAAAACAGTACGCATATTTGCGTACAGCGTGTCGCCGCTGGGGATCGTCATCGCAAGGAATCTTCGAAACCTCCGGAGCGAGTGATGCTCGCGGCACAGCTGGCACTTATTGAAAATGGAAGAAGAGAATGTCATTAATAATTGGATTATTGGAGAGGTCAAAACCAAATCAGAATATGTAGTGAGGTAAATGATATTACAAGAGCATATGAGTGATGTGTGTTAAGCAGGATAATCTTTAAACAGATAGAAAAAACTAACTATTCTGCCTATCAGCTACTCTAGTTGCCTTTTTTGTTTAACTTGCAGCAAAGGCTATGCCGACTTTCTGAGCATTAGGATGCCCCAGTTTTGAGTTCTATCTATAAATAAAAATAGCGACTAGCGCACAGTTTTCAAGTCAAATAGAATCTGCTTTATTTTGTGCATTAGTACAGATATTTATACCAAAATTACATTTACAATTCTTAATTCTAGCTTACTCCTACTTTCCAGTACTTTCCAACAATCTTTGATTTTCACCAATCACATAATTTCACTTTTCAAAATATTATTCATAACTTTATTTATTTCTTCGGTCACATGTAAGTCACCTTGCAACTCTTTCTTTTTCTTTTCGATTTGTTTTAGTTTATTTTGAAATATGCAATTTAACTCACCTGCATGTGCGGCTGACTCACATGTGTTGACAAATGCACATGTTTACAAAACGTTCAACCCGTGATCATGTTTCAAGCCTTGTGGTCTGGGTTTGTGCGTCATGTGGTTTTTTTGTTTGTTTATTCTTATGACACTAGAAATTGCACAACAGTGTGTCATTCAGTTTTTATTAATTTATTTTCTTTTTATAGTTAGCACACAACATGAGTAATTGACGATTGATTGTAATGGTGTTTTGTTGGATGGCTAATACGTTAGTGAAAAGTGGAATGAGATCATAAGTAATCTGAGGGAAGGATGCATAATTTTACTATGGGGCGAATTGTGATTTCGTTCTAAGTTTTTATATCCGCTACTCTAACTCGAGCATCGGTACAGCGATGCGTTTTAATAATGTGATCTAGGCGCCATTCAGTTGGCGGAAGTAGTTCGTCTTTAATAACGGCAAAATCGTCGATGCTGAAATCGCGTTTGGGGTGTTTCCATTTATGCCTTTTATGCAACTCATAAAGGTATTCTTCTTTCTATCGACGGCTAAACTGACGATGGAGGATTTTAACCTTTTCCCATCGATTAATTAGCGAGAGATTTTTCTTAGGGGTAGAGCTACCAGTGGCGCACCTCAGAGAAAGTGGCCGGGCGTTAATGGTAAGAGTTCGGCAGGGTCTTCACTTAGTGGAGATAGGGGTCGGGAACTTAGAACTGCTTCAATTCTGATGAGAAGAGTGGCGAACTCCGCAAATGTAAGCTTTTGTAGCTGTGCTACTTTTTTAAAGTGGATTTTAAAACTTTTTACTGCTGCCTCCCAGAGTCCACCCATATGAGAAGCAGTTGGGGAAATAAAGGACCATTCAAATCCGTGTATGCTGAACTGTTTAGATACCTCTTCAGTGGATTTTTTACGAATTGGTCATAATCCTTTTGTAAAGTTCGATCGGCCCCAACGAAATTACGGCCGTTGTCTGAAAACAACTTTTGTGGGAGGCCACGTCGACCAACGAAGCGTGCGAAGGCAGCACAAAAGGCTTCCGATGAGAGATCGGAGACAGCTTCTAAGTGTATCGCTTTGGTTGAGAAGAAAACAAAAACACTTACGTATCCTTTGAGATAGGGAGCTTTACGAAGCATTGAGCTCTTTAACTCGAAGGGACCAGCAAAATCAACTCCAGTAGTCGTGTAAGGAAGTGAAAAATTGACTTGCTCGCTCAGGAGGAAGAACAGCCATTATTTGGGATTGCAGCTTTTTTTAAGATCGTGCACACTTTGCATTGAAAGATACAGTGCTTGAATTTGTTTTTTAGTTTTAGAACCGCTATTCCTGGCGAACCGCTCTCAGCATGAGTTGCTGTTCTGCATGGAGAAGCGTAAATTCGAGTATAAGACTACAGAGGCGGGATTTTTCTGGTAAAATAATTGGGTGCCTTTCGTTAAAAGTGAGTGCGGCATTGGCTAAACGACCATTCACTTGAAGTGCTGATTTTGGGTCCAGATATGGATTAAGTGTTAAGAGAGAACTTTTATTGGAGATGGGTAAAGAAGAGTTGGCATTTTTGCACTCTTCAGGGTAATATATTAATTGGGATTGTACAATCATTCTGATTTTAACGAAATTTATTTAATTTTGAGATAATTCTTCCGAGTTTTTTATGCGGTTCGCTCGGAATTTTGATGAGCAACGATGAACGAACCTGAAGAAATGTGCGATTACGCGCACAGCTCTCGAGTACGAGGAAAATATATTGAGTAGATCGTCATCTGGAGTAAAAGTATGGAGGACTTCCACTTTTTTAGTTTCGGGCACCACAAGGGCCGTTGGTTTGTAGTTTAGACATTGGTTGGATTCTTCCTGTAACCAGTAGCTTGTTCTTATAACTTGTAACGATCGCAGTTACCGATCCATGTTACCGATTTGACGTCATTCTGACGTAATTCTCACCTACACTGTTTGTGTAATAATCTGAATCGATTTCTGTTCTATTCGTTTGTTCCAAATCGATAAGTTGTCACATGTTCCGATTTCACTTCAATAGAATCTTTAAAAGAGTGTTTGTGTAAGAAAAGGGAATCGATAAAACTTAATGTTTTTCTCACTCACTCTGCGATAAGTGAGAATTCTACCGATCTGTATAAATGACAGTAATATTGTGTATCTATTAAATATCAAGTACTTGCAATTAATATTCTAAAACGGGTACTTTCGCTTAAGTTACATTTTTTTAATGTAATACTCTGTTTATAATACTGTTTTTGTTTTAAAACGTTTTAACTTTCAAGGTTAACCATCCAACTGGATGGTTTTCAGCATGGTCAAAAAGCGATGCAACGCCGAGAGTTTTTGTGGAGGTTGTGTCATAAAATTTAAAAAAAATTGTCATCGAGTAAATCTTGAGTAGGAAGATGCTGTAAGAGATCAGCATGATTTGCAATGATTTTTCTAAGTGGTAAGCCAGCCGGCTTTAACGCACTTATTACTTGGGTTTGGGCATTCATTCGCACATTTGGGCAGGAGCTTCAAGATCTTATTTGGAGCTTCTGGATCGAATTCAACGTCGTGCGATATATTTGATAGGGGATGAAAGTATTTCATCCTCTCTCAACTCTCTTGGGCATCGACGCAATGTTGGTTGCCTAAGGCCTTTTCCACACTTGGTCAAAGCAACTCCAACCCAAGTTGCTAGCCTGTGTATTTCGTGTTGCTAAACCTGAACCTTCAGATTAAGCAACTTGCACGCAACAAGTTCTCGACACGTTCTCAACCTGTTCAATGCAACGCGGCTTTCCGCAATTTTCATCAGCGACGTGTTGCATCAGTTTGTTTGTTTTGTGAATTCAAGTATTTGTAGTGCAGTAGGCTTTATATTAATCAAGGAGAATAAGCTAATTAATTAGTTCCTAATATAATCTAAAAGAAGAAGAAATAGTTTGCAAGATGAATGAGCAAGTGTTAAATATTAAATTAGTGCAAGAAGTCGAAAAACATGAGTTATTATATAATAACAATTATTATATATTGCATGACTTTTGAAGCAAGTCTGAGAGCATTCGGTTTATAGTTGCATTGCTTTTTAACTTTTTTGCTGAAATAGAATTTTTCTAAGTCTTTTAGTCACGGAAAATTTCTAAGTCTTTTTTTAAGAACATTTTTGTAAGTCTTTTAGTCAAGAAAATTTTTGTCGTTACTAGGCCATTGCCTAGTACGTCGTGAATATTTCTAAGTCTTTTTTTTTAGAAAATTTTTTTAAGTCTTTTAGTCAAGAAAAATTTCTAAGTCATTTCGCTATGGCTGTTGCCTTGTGCGTCGAGAATTTTCTTTCCCCTTCGAGTCTTTCGGGTACCATTCCGTCGCGTGGTCGGCACGCTAGAACATAGGTTGCGCTCGTTAAATAACGCCACGGGACTTTAGTAAATAACCGCTGCACCGCCTGGCACGTGACTAGTTGTTTTTTTTTGTTTGAAGAAGAAAAACAAGACAAACAAACCCATCGACACGTTCCTGCAACACAGTTGTCCACCCACTGATGAATGCGTTTCGAGATGTCTTTAGGTTATTTTTTTTAAATCTCGGCTGCGCCGCGCTCGGTAACTTGCTACATTTTTTTAGATTATTTCATTCAAAGAAACCCGTCGACGCGTTCCCGCAACACAGTTGTTCACCCACTAATAATGCGTTCCGAGATGTCGTTAGGTTATTTTTTTATATCTCGGCTGCGCCGCGCTCGGTAACTTGCTACATTTTTTTTAAAGATTATTTCAGTTCCCGATGGTTTTATTTAGCCTTGTGCAGCGAGATGTCTTTAGGTGATATTTTTTACTCTCGCAGCCATAGTTTTAAGATCAATTTGATTTGCTAAGCATCAATGATTTAGAGTCTAAGATTATTTTGACATCCACAATAAACCATAAAGTAACCACACAGTAATTTTAAGATATATAACAAAAATTTCACTAATAGTAATAAAACGAAACATTGTATGTTTGAATGAAAACTTAAGCGTGAGTTTTTTTTTTGTTTTGATTCCTACAGCGGGGCTTTGTTTTGTGAGACATGAACCCCGGACACCGGCGAGTGATACCTCGGCCGGAAAGGTTCGTCACAATGGCATCCGAGCACGGACTACATGTCTACTAAGAAAGCCATCCGCTGCACATGAGAAAAATTATTATTTTTTTATTTCTGGAAAATATAAATCATACTTGAAAGTCATTCGACGCGTACGTGGAAAGAAAATAACAAAACGATAATATAGACAGTTTTGCAGTGGAAATTATTCGCCGCGCACATAAAATTATAGTACGTTGTAAGAAAGCCACCCGCTGCGCAGGCGAGAATTCTTAATTGAATTAACATACATTTTGTTTTAAGGGAAAATCTATAGTAATAATACTCCGTTGAAACTAACAAAACCCTAGGGCATTTATAATAATTTTACACACATAATAAATAAAATTTAATCATTACAGAAAAGTATCTCAAGGTCTTTGCTAAGCCATGTTAACCGTCAACTGGATTTAGTACCTGAAAAAGGAGGACCTCCTGCAGTATGTCAACGAGTTCGGATTTGACCCCGCTGGCACCATCGACGAATTGCGGAAGCGTTTCATTGGGTTCATCAACGAACAGGAATACAAAGATGAACTGCTCGAACGCCTGACTGAACTTCAGGACAAACACCGTCGAGCAGCATCACCGATACCATCCGCTGATGACACTACGGGAAAAACAGCACCGCCGACCGCCACTACGCTGCATGTTCAAACCGATCCGATGCCTGGCCAATGGCCGGCCCTTCCTCTCTCCACGAATGCTGTCCTGCGTACCATAGACCCGTACTTGGCAGTCATAGAACAAGTTAGGAAGTAGTCACTCCAATTTGACGGAAGAAGAGACCCCCTGGCATTCATCGAACTAGTCAAGGAATTTTTGGTCTACAGCATCAAAATGAGCTACCTACCACGAACGATGCCCGAACTCCTCACCGACCGCGCACTCATCTGGTATCGGAACAACAACGAGCACTGGGCAGCATGGCAGCCGTTCAAAGGCAAATTCTTGAAGTTCTTCCTACCGCCCAGGTACCTAGAACGCATCAGACGCAGGCTCCAGAAACCACAAGAACCATTTAAACATTTCGTGGTCGACCTCCAACACTTAATGCGACACGCCGGCTACAGCGAAGAACAGAAGTTGGAGCGAATATTCCGAAACGCCTATCCGGATTATCAATTTTATATCCGTAGAAAGGATTTTTCGACTTTAGAGGAATTGGTCAAAATGGCAGAGGACCTGGAGACCATCCACTCCAACGAGCCAGGTCGACCCCAGCGTAGTAATACACGGCCAGAACAACATCGCATGATGCAACAGCACGACCGGCGGGCCGAGGTATGAACGCGGCAGCCGCCTCAAGGCGAGTTAAGTCGACCGTAAGGTGAGATTAACCACAGAACGGCCGCCTAGATCGAGGTGGGGCAGATCCTCCGGCAGAAGAGTCACGGACTCACTAACTCACCTCTACCAAGATTCCAACCATATCTCCGCCGTCATCAACATCAATGCAGTGTCAGCCCTTGCAACCATCGACACGGGTGCCACGTGAAGTTTCCTAAGCCAAGCTTTCATCGACGGGATTCAAACGGAGCGCAGGTTTATACCGACCGAGACGGTGGTCGCACTCGCCGATGGGTCTGCGAAACGATTACGACACGCAGTAGAAGTCCGAGTGCAGATGGGTAACATAGACCACCAATTCCAGTTCCTGGTAATGTCTGATGCTACCGACGAGGTCATTCTCGGAATGGACTTTCTAACGGAGACCGGCGCCACCTTTAGTTGCGGCGGAGTGACCATAACCTTGAGTAAGTCAACCCCCCAAAAAATATTTCACACCGTTGTAGACAGATCGCCGAGGCTCGAAGTTCCTGGAGGAGGTGCTTAGAAAGTTTGAAGCCCTCCAGGGTATGACGGACATCACTGAGCACCGGATTATCATGGCAGACGAGCGACCACTGAGAAAACGCTACTTTCCGCGAAACCCAGCCATGCAAGCGATCATCAGTGAGGAAGTCGACAAACTGCTGGACAAAGGGAGCATCGAGCCATCACATAGCCCGCATAGCGCACCCATCGTCCTAGTGAATAAGAAGAAGACTGGGACGTGGCGATTATGTGTTGACTATCGGATGCTGAATAGCCATCCGATTCCTGACGCTTACCCCC
Organism: Dichetophora obliterata; assembly: GCA_963920525.1. Lineage (NCBI taxonomy): Eukaryota > Metazoa > Arthropoda > Insecta > Diptera > Sciomyzidae > Dichetophora > Dichetophora obliterata. The sequence continues at coordinate 143,197,177 of OY986436.1, read as the reverse complement.
TGCCACGGATAACCCGCATCCTGGACAGATTGCGCGACGTCAAGTACATAAGTAGCCTTGACCTCAAAGATGGCTACTGGCAAATCCCCATGGAGGCCGAGAGCCGGAAGTACACAGCATTTACTGAGCCCGGACGAGGGTTGTTCCAATGGCGGGTCATGCCATTTGGCCTACATTCAGCCCCCGCTACATTCTAACGTGCCCTCGATCGAGTGATAGGACCCGAGCTCGAGCCCTTTTCTTCAACAAGCGGCAAATCTCCGGATAAACGCAGAGAAATGCGAGTTTTTCAAAAGGAAGATCAAGTATTTGGGACATGTGGTCAGCTCCGAAGGAATTCACACTGATCCCGACAAGATCGCCGCTATACGAGATCTCGAACCTCCACAAAATTTCCGAGGAGTGTGATGCTTTCTCGGCATAGCGTCGTGGTACCGTCGGTTCATTGCGGATTTCACTGCTGTCGTCCGACCACTGACGTTACTTCTTAAAAAAGGAAAGCATTGGAAGTGTGACGAGCGTCAACAAAAGGCTTTCGAGGAACTTAAGGAAAAATTAACCGAAGCGCCCGTACTAACCTGCCCAGACTTCGAACAAACGTTTTACCTACAGACGGATGCCAGCGTCACGGGCCTTGGTGCCGTGTTAACCCAAAACATTGAGGGATCAGAACACGTGATAGTGTATGCCAGTCGCCATTTGACTGAGCCAGAACAGAACTACTCTGCAACTGAGAAAGAATGCCTGGCAATCATTTGGGGCATTCGGAAAATGCTTCCTTATCTCGAGGGCTACTCAATTCTATTGAGAGTCCATCGGGACGCGTCGCTAGGTGGGCACTAGAGTTACAACAATTTAATTTCACTTTACAATACCGTAAGGGCAGACAGAACGTGGTGGCGGATGCATTGTCCCGGCAACCCAATGAAGCTCTACAACGGCTTACGGTGGAACCGAGCAGCACACGAGAGTGCGCCTGGCTGAAGAATAAAATGGAGGAAGTCACCCAAGAACCAAGCAAACATTCGGACTTTATCATCATCGACGGGCAGCTGTTTCGACACCTCCCGCGAAATGCGAGCGATGAGGACTGCGAGCCTTGGAAGTTATGTGTGGCAAAACCCCAGCGGGCCCGGGTCCTGAATAAGAACCACGATAGTCCCAGTGCTGGCCACCTCGGAATATGAAAGACGATCGCTCGTATAGCAAATAGGTATTACTGGCCTGGAATGTTCCGGGAAATAAGCCAATATGTCCGGAAGTGTGAGTCCTGTCAAAAATATAAGGTCAGTCAGCAAGCGCCCTCTGGAGAGATGCTAACCAGAATACCCGAGGAACCATGGTGGGTGGTGTGTGCCGATTTTGCCGAGGCGCATTCATCCGACTGATTGAGGGACAGTGGGTTCGTTTCTGCTAAAGAAGCGGTGGAAGAGCGTGGGCAATAAACCTACCCCCCAAGCTACCTTCTGTCGCCACCCAGAGCGGAGAGGAAGTGTGAGGGCGTAAACGAGTGAAGCGAGTGCGCCTCGGCTGCGTCGTCCTGTGGTCGGTTCACGGCATTGTCGGAGCGTCTCCTCTACTTCACGTCTCACGTTTGGATGCACTGGCAGTGAGTTTGGGCTTCTACGTGCCTGTTGTGGCGTCGTATCTGTTTTGACTCGCCGGGAAATGACTGGGGTGGGGTCAGATTGGGCGACCACGTTCTCTTTCGTCGCCGGATCTGTAGTGGCATTGGTGTCGCTGCTAGTGGAACTGCTGTCGCTACTGGTTGAGCTGGAGTCGATACTCACGGACGTGCTCGTGCCATTGCTTGATGAACTATCATCACTACTGGTGCTGGCATGACGGCTGCGGGCTTCCGGCAGTCGGGGAGGTGTCTCAACTCGGCGGCCCTGCTGCCTCGCATCGCCCCTAGCGTATAAGCCGATGATGGATATACACTAGTAGCACACGTAAGCCGATGATGGAATATTTAAGAGTTGAAATATTGAATTATTTTCTTTTGAGTTATATGTAATACTCGACAATTTTTTTTTGTATGCTTAGGAAGAGAAAACCCGTAATTATTAAGAACATTAAAAACAGAAACCATACATAGGTCCACAGAACCACCGCTAGTATATTATTGAGGATAGTTTAGGCTAGGGAGAGGTAACTGTAAGCGAATAAATGTGCTCACGCGACACTAGCGCGCTCATTGAGGTACGAATTGCTTAGTTGATAGTCAGCGTGTAAACGATCGCTAGGCGAGAAGATTCTCATCGGCCACCAACACTACACTAAGTTGAGTACCAACGCCATAATGTATAGCGAAACCTACCTGCACCAAACCCACCACACTCTGGCGGTGAATGAAAACCTAGCTGGCTACACGTTCGACCAGCGCAAGAAAAGTCATTCTTGCTGCGGCCGCCAGAAGTTTTTTTTTAAAAATTTTTCTAAGTCTTTTAGTCACGAAAAATTTCTAAGTCCTTTTTTTTAAATTTTTCTAAGTCTTTTAGTCAAGAAAAAAATTTCTAAATCTTTTCGCTATGGCCGTCGCCTAGTACGTCAGGAAATTTCCTGAGTTTTTTTTTAAAAATTTTGTTCTAAGTCTTTTAGTCACGAAAAATTTCGAATGCCGTGGTTATGCTAGCCAAACATGTTCGGTGTTCATTTTTGTTAATTTGTTCTCTTCACTGAAATGTTTGTTTGGTGGTTATGCTATGATTGGTAGCACAGTTGCATTATATGTAATAGTATGTCAAAACACAAAAAAGCACAACCCTTATTTGCATTTTTGTACTTAAAATTAACGAATTAAAATATACGAACTGATATTACTTACTCTGAATTTTTATTATAATATCTCAAACAAAATGGTTTGCATATATCTGACATGCAAGCTAGCTGTTTATGTTAAGGGTTACTTGAAGACACAATCAACTTCACTTTTTAATACTTTTACCTACTTTTTTGATGCTATTATACAAAATGACTACAGCCAACACTGGAAAGTTCGGCATGTTTGGCGTTTCAAACAGCAATCAAAATGTTCGGTCCGAGAGCGAGGAAATGAATATGAGAAAAAGTTCATTTCTTCATTTTATACGTGAAACAATAACAACAAAAAATGTTCGGCAATCATGTTTGGCTAGCATAACCACGGCATAAGTCTTTTCGCTATGGCTGTTGCCTAGTATGTCAGAAAAATTTCTAATTTTTTTTTTTAAGAATTTTTTTCTTAGTCTTTTAGTCACGTAAAATTTCTGTCTTTTTTTTAAGAAAATTTTTCTAAGTCTTTTAGTCACGAAAAATTTCTAAGTCTTTTCGCTATGGCCGTTGCCTAGTACGTCAAGAATTTTTCTAAGTCTTTTTTTAAGAAAATTCAGGAAAAATTTCTAAGTCTTTTCGCTATCGCCGTTGCCTAGTACGTCGTGAATATTTCTAAGTCTTTTTTTTAGAAAATTTTTCTAAGTCTTTTAGTCAAGAAAAGTTTCTAAGTCGTTTCGCTATGGCTGTTGCCTAGTGCGTCGAGAATTTTCTTTCCCCTTCGAGTCTTTCGGGTACCATTACGTCGCGTGGTCGGCACGCTAGAACATAGGTTGCGCTCGTCAAATTACTCCACTCGACCGGCACAACGGGACTTTAGTAAATAACCGCTGCACCGCCTGGCACGTGACTAATTGTTTTTTTTTTTGTTTAAAGAAGAAAAACAAGACAAACAAACCCATCGACACGTTCCCGCAACACAGTTGTCCACCCACTGATGAATGCGTTCCGAGATGTCCTTAGATTATTTTTTTTATATCTCGGCTGCTCCGCGCTCGGTTACTTGCTACATTTTTTTTTAGATTATTTCAGTTCCCGATAGTTTTATTTAGCCTTGTGCTACGAGATGTCTTTTTGTGATTTTTTTTTACTCTCGCAGCCATAGTTTTAAGATCAATTTGATTTACTAAGCATCAATAATTTAGAGTCTAAGATTATTTTGACATCCACAAAAAACCATAAAGTAACCACACAGTAATATTAGGATATATAACAAAAATTTCACTAATAGTAATAAAACGAAACATTGTATGTTGGAATGAAAACTTAAGCGTGTGTTTTTTTTTTTTGTTTTGATTCCTACAGTGAGGCTTTGATTTGTGAGACACGAACCCTGGACACCGGCGAGTTATACCTCGACCGGAAAGGTTCGTCACAAGCTGAAATATTTCGTTACAATTTTAAGCGTGCAAACTTGGCTTGAGCTGCCAACCATCTGACAACTTATGCCAGAGATTTTGGTTAGAATTTTTTGGGTTGGAAGTGCGAGAAGATTTTTAGCCCTTTTAGAAAGGAAAGTTTTTGAAAACCCTGACCAATCAGAGCTCTTAGCGTAAAAGTTTCTTCCAAATGCAATACGTGGATAAGTGCTGTGGGTAATATAATTTTCTCCTCATTGGCAGAAAAGTGAGTGCTGACTTGAGCAATTTCTTCTTGGCGAGAGTCAGAAGAGATTTCATTAGAGGATAGAGATTGTTGTGCCGTCGTTTCGATATGCATCGATGAAGTTGGGCGTGACTGAAAAGTTGACGGTGTTTGGCGATTATCAGAGTTTGCTTGATGGTTTATATGCAGCATGGTGTGATGCTGTTTTTTACAATGGAAATATGAGCATGAACTTTGGCATTATCTTTTTGTGTGAGAATACGCTAAACAAATGGAACAAATTTATTACAAATTGGGTTACAAATTTGTTTCTTTCTTGAGCAGAAAGTGTTTTAAACTGTGGACACAGTCGAAGAGCATGCTGCGTTTAAACTGCACAGTCGAAGAGCGTTTAAACTGCTGCCGACATTTGGGGCAGAGAGAATAGTATACTGGCGCATTTTTTTTCGAGTGACTAGTTAGTTAATGCTGGTTCTGGACCGGAAGTGAAGGTAAAATCTGGACCAGGCAAAAATAGCGGAAGTGAGAAAAAATTCACCCAATTCTCTGAATCACTCTGTGGTTTGCATCTGGGATAATAAAGCTGAGCTTTTAAACTTTTAGAAATATGTGCTTAGCTGAAGTGACAAAAAATGTCTTCAAATTCTCTGAATTACCGTGTGGTTTGTAACTCGGATAATAAAGCTGAGCTTTTAAACTTTTGTAAATATGTACTTTGTGTTCTGGGTAGATCTTAGGTGCTGTGCGAGGGTGACGGGGGCGGAAGGAGGGCATCGGCGCGCTCTTATGCTCGTGCAAGTTTTATGGGTAGATAAATAAATAAGACTGTAATGACAGCCAGGCAAAAATAGGGGAAGTGACAAAAAATGTCACCCAATTCTCTGAATCACCATGTGGGTTGTGTCTTGGATAATAAAGCTGAGCTTTTAAACTTTTGTAAATAAGTGCTTTGCGTTCTGGGTAGGTCTTATGTGCAGTGCTCAAGCAGATGGCGCTTATGCTCGTACAAGTATTGTAGGTAGATAAATAAATAAAACTGTAAATCTCTAAATTATTCCTATGATTTATGACTCATATATAGAAACAAAAAGAAAAAATGTTTGGTGAACGAGTCAGCTTGCGTTCTATCTGGTTGTGGGGTTTTTCGTGGACCCTCAAGAAGCTTTGCGATCGCACTGACGATGGCGAAATAACCTTGAAATTGAAAATAATAGAAAGAATCTTGACCATACTCAACAACTCTGTTGTTATAAATTAAAACAAAACCAGTTGATTTTTATATAAATATTTTTTTTAATTTTTAGTTTTTTATTTATAGATAACATATAAACTTTATATATTTTACACATAAACTGTGTGTAGATACTTACTTTAAAAATATAATAACATTTCTTTCTTATTTTCTAAAACTAATTATTATTATAATTTTTTATTTTATAATGCCCACAAGCGTAAGTGTTAATTAAGTGTTTAGTGCTTAGTACTACGTTTGTTATTTCTTGGGTATATATATTATGAACAATGAATTTGAAGAAATGCATTTTTGCTTGATAGATAGTTTTATCTATCAGACATGTACGATAATCATGAATACTTAATTTGTCTAAACCACATCTTTTAACACCTTTCGCTTTTTTATACTGGTGTTACCAACCATATCTATCGAATACATTTTAGATCGAAGACCAATGAATTCTCTCATTAAACGCCTATTATTCTCATCATACCCAAAATCTTTTTGTTTTGTAACGGATAATTGAAATGATTATTTAATGGATACTCTTACGTATCAAATTTAAGATGAAGATCATTATAAATGTATTTATAAAAATCATCTGTCCTTGTTGTGTAAATAAAAGAGTCAGTATCCATATAATTTAAAATCAAATTTTAATTTATTTATTTCATTTAATTTAATGAAAATTTGGTTTCATAAATTGATCATGAAAATCATACATTTTGATTAGTTCTTAAATTTTGATAGAACTGCGAAACCTAAATATATAGGTTTATTGAACGTTACATTATCTAAATTCATTTAAACTGCAATCATATTATCTGTGAAATGTGATGAGCTATGATAATTCGGTCTCGCAATTAGTGCTCTAGCTGCTATTTTTTTTCTACCTACGTCACTACCTGTATTCTCCAACGCATTAACGATTTTCACATTTTTTCTCTTTTCAACATTTTCCATAGTATAGTAATAAGTAATAACGCCGGCGTTATTTAGAAGTTAAAAAAGTTATTTTCAAAATCATTTTTAGCATTTGTTCGATGGAAAGTATTCAAATCAATGTACTGTTTTAACCATGTTGATTGTCTAAGCTTTAATATTCTATGAATTTTAGCTAATTTTAAACCATTTTTAATGCACTGTTGAAGATTACGATAGTGTATTATATATCTATTTTTATTAGTCAAATCAGGCATAAGTTTTTTAATGTGATGATTATTTTGAATTGAGGACTTTTTTATTCTGCACAGAACGGTAAATCATTATGACTATCATGAAGCTCTTCAATATAATTTAAATCGTCTTCTAAAAAGTAACCAAAATCAGAGTTTTCGATCACTTCTGATATATTAAAATTTTCTATATCCACAATCCATTCAGATTTACCTTCTGGCAACGATTTAGACATTGCCCAACCATATAAATTGTTTGCATCTAAATACATAAGGTATTGTGAGGAATTATTGCAATCATATGTTTCCATATATTTGTTGTTGGCAACTGAATGAACATGTTGAACATTGCACAATACCACCTCTAATACCATTTTTAATGAAATTATACATGTTTATATCGGGAACAATTCTTATTTTATTTCTGTCGTTTTCAACATAGCATCCCACGACAAACCAGGAGTTGTATTATAATGAAATGCCTCATGCTGGTATATAGATTTACAAACCTCACGAAAATTTTCAAATACGTCCGTTAATAAAAGTACATCGATTTTTAAATACAAAATCATATAACCATTTAGAGATTGACATTTAAATGTAGACCACGTTTCATGCATGCTCGAAATCAGCAATAGTACATTCTTTATTGTATAATGTTGAAAAAAATTTTCGCGAGAGGGTAAAAAGTTTTCATTTAATTTTTCCACAGAATCGATATATTCATAAGGAAATGTACCTTTTCTTTTTAAAAGATTGAATTCTAAAGGGTTTGCGTACATTGACTTTAATATCTTGAAACTATCATTATGTTAATATTTAGCTAAACTATCTGAGCCTGAAAACATTAATCTAAAAGAATTGAGAAAGCGTAACTGCATACTATATTTATTTATGATTAGAATGAATTTAGTAAGGGAAATATTTAGCTATTTATTAAGTGGTATAGCATTTATATCACCTGGAACATCTCCTAGAGCTTTTACAAATAAATGACAGTCATAACAAGAAAAATTCTGAAAAATTACAGGTATATGTTTCCATAATTGATAATTTAGATTGCATTTCGAATGAGCTGGACCGCGATATTGACCAGTTAAATGACAATGATCAGCACATCTATCATCATCTAAAAATTTTTAACATATATGACAAATATTACTATAACAATGTCTCTCTATTTCATGGCGTGAGAGAGGAGTCATGGGTAGTTTGTAGTCAAAAAATGTGCATCATCTATTAGGTTTTTAACAAAAACTTAAACCACATCATTTCCGGAATATGTTCCAAGCTGATCGATCTTAGAATCGAAAGATGATTTTATATAATAGCTAAAGGCAATCGGCTTATGTTTTTGGATGCTTGTGACATTAGATAATTTTTTATCGTTTAATATACTTAAAATATATTCGAAATTTGCATAGATAACGATCTACACACGATCTGGACATCTAATTGATTTTTATAATTTTTAAATTGTAAAATATTATCACCATCATGTTGGTGACAATTTTATTACATTCTTTTTATGTTTTTCTAATAACAATTCACTAGTTGTGTGTTGAAAACAAAAATTACAAAAATATAAAACATGGGCATGTTTTAAAACTTGCTCACTCAATAATCGACTTATATTTTTTATCCAAACATCATGTGATTTATCACCTTTACTATCCTGAATGTAAAGTAAATTTATATGATTAATTTTTCATAACCTGCTTTATAATATGGATTGATAGTTTTTTTATTTAATGCATCACATCCCATTCAAAACATTCACACTAATATTTAAATTATATTTTTCAAATATCTTTACATCATGAATAGATAGAGGGAAGCTTAAGCTGCTGAAATCATTCAGCATTCCATTTGAAAGTGTTATTAAGCTTTGATTTATAACTAAACTATAATGTGAATATTTTTGATTTAAATTATCGTTTTCTAATGCAGCTATTACAGCCCATTTAAAACAATAATTACACAGGACAACAGGAAAAAATGCCATTTAAAACCCCTATTTTTTCTGATGTATTACGTGATCCATGTTACAAAAGTGGACAAAGTTTAAAATTCTATGGATAAGTTTTTTTTATAATTTTTTAAGTAAAATTGTCCATTTTTGAAAAGCTTGTTCCACGGATTTTAACATAACTCAAGAACGATTCATCCCACTTTACTAGTGAAAACACCAAATAATTTGCTACTAAAATACCTACATGTTAAATACATTTATCTAAACATTATGCTTTATATACCACTGTTGCTGAGTGTATTTGCATTTATGTATTTACTTCAATATTAGCTCATTCAGCTAATGTACAAAGCAGTGGAGTATTAACTGTTATGAATAGGCTTTTTCTTAAGCACTGTAATATTATTTCTATATACTAATAAATTAGTTGTACTTGAACATCCGATCGGCTTAGCTCTTTTATTTTGTTGTGGGTTTTAACATTACAAGTTTTGTTAACTTAATTTTTTGGCCTGCACAAGAGTTGCGGAGTTATCTAAAAAGTTGTGGTCACAGTCAAAATGTATACACATTTTTTTTTAAGAATTAGAAAAAACCTAAACGGCAAAAAGTGCTCGGTTTAGCACTTTGATAGTAAAACCTGACCTGCTATGAATAAAATGAGACATTTCATAAGAAAATCGATGGATACATTTTGATTTTATTCACAATTAGGTAAATGTATACAATTTCGTCAAGAATATTGAAATTTTACAATTTCAACAAAAATGAGCAAAAAATTAAAAAAAAATTTTTATGATTCAAGATAATGAAAAAAAAAAAAATGAATTTCGATTGAAAATAGTTATTTCAATTTGTATTTAATGCTTGTTCTCTTGTAAAAACCCCACACAAGAAGGGTGTTGTAAAAACCCAGTTCTACTAAATGCATTCACTATCTTTGTTAAATGCTTTAACATATTGTTTCATCAGGCCAAGTTTAATGTGAAGAGGTGGTAATATGATACGATCACGTGGCACTAGAGCTTCGTTTATAACATTTATAAACGTTATACGCATACCTGGAACCAATTTTTCCCTTGAAGGCCAATGTTTTCTCTTCCAATGTTGTAATTTAGCTCTGTTGTCCCATAAACATATGAAACAAGGATATTTGGTAAAGCCGCTTTGTTGACCTAAGAGGAAATTGAGCATCTTTAGATCAACACAAATTACCCACTTATGTTCATCGTACTTTATCTTGTTCATCACCAATGCAATTACAGAGTATTCTTCTTTTACTTTGGTTGAATGTGCGATCGGCAAGGGGCAAAATTTATTTCCATTATGCAAAAGGACACACTTCAAGCTGCGTTTTGATGAGTCGATAAATAAACGCCATTCGTTTGAATCATATCTTTGTAAGCCCATGGCAGTCATCAAACCAGAAATATTTTGTGCAGTACACAAAATCATCCTCTTCAGCGAAATAATGAAGTAATCCTTCTTCACGAGTACGGTAATACGAAACTTTAGTTTCTTTAGTTATGAGAGCTGTTTCTTTCATCCGGGACGCAAGTAATTCAGAAGATTTTTTCGACAATCCAAGGTCTCTAATTACATCATTAAGCTGGTCTTGATTCCATGGTCTCGGCGAGAAATGTTTGTGTGGGATGAACTCGTCATTTGCAGATGTAGATGGTAGTGCTGGATCTGAACTATCTGATTGGTAACACATACTTGTGGTTGAGAGTCCTGGTGAAGATGAAAGCAGCTTGCACCCCGATCTTTTGCATTTGCAATTTCTTCCGAATGTGAAGATGAAAGCACTTGATTGCAGCTTGCACCCCGATCTTTTGCATTTGCAATTTCTTCCAAATGAAGAACTGCAATTGTAAACCCATCAGCAGACCTCGTGGGGTAAGACCATCGCATATGTTTTTCGAAGACGCTTTTTGTACTTAAACAAAAATAACAATCGGATTCGTGGCTGTTTCTCTCCATAGCATAGGCTTCGAAATTTCCAAGTGTCGTCTGTAAAATTAAAAAAATTGAAATAAGGAATATGAAGAATTCAAAACTTATATAAGAAATACTGTTAGTATAAAATATTCCAAATCTATTAACCTATACTTACTTTACGTTAGAAGATAAGTTCAATCAACATGACATGCATATAGTACTCGGTGTCCAATGCTGGTTTAAATTGTGCGGATTTATATTATAGCAATCTTTATATTTTTTTGTACTACATCTGAGAAAATTTGTTTATTTTTCATGGTGGTGTAACTACCGCACACGTAACAAAATAAATTCGGGGCGTTTTAGCCTGAAAACTTTCTGAATTTGTTGCTCATTTTTGGGTAAATTAAACTTTTCACTTTTGAAAATTAAGGTACACTTGTTGAATGATTAAGAAAGGATACTTGAACTATTATATATTGCTTGTGGGTGTTGATTGTCAAGTGTGTTTTAGCTTCTTGTTCAGTAAACAGGTAGAACAAGTGCCTTTTGTGTGGGGTTTTTTACAAAACTCTTTTTTGTGAGGAGTTGTCGCAAGATCACAGGTGTTGAATACAAATGTGTTACGATTCACAGAATTTACAATCGCATTTTGTGATTTTTTTTTCATTCTCAGAATCATTAAAAAAAAATCTATATTTTGGACAAAATGAGGTACCTTTACCTAATTGTGAATAAAATCAAAATATGTCCATCGATTTTCTTAGAAAATACCTAATTTCATTAATAAAAAATTAGATTTTATCATAAATGTGCAAAACCCTGCACTTTTTGTTTTACGTTTTTTTCTGATTTTTTAAAAAAAAATGGCAAAATTTTGGCTGAAAAAAATTATTTTTCACCGCAACTTTTAAAATAACTTCAAAACTATTGTGCTGGCTAACAAATAATGTTCATTAAACTTAAAGGTATTTTAGTAACCAATATTTTGATATGCCCCTAAAACAAAGAAACTAGTCGTTCTTAATTTATGTCAAAATCAGTCGAACAAGCTTTTCGAAACCCGACAATTTCAGTAAAAAAATTATTAAAAAAAAATCTATCCATAGAATTTAAAATTTTGTCCTCTTTTGTAACATGGATCTCGTAATACATCAGAAAAAATAGTGGTTTTAAAAGGTATCAAAATTTTTTTCGATTTTGTTCCCTCGTGTTATCGTTATTTTTAATATTGATGCATGCTTTTTTATTTTGAATAAATGACGGTAGTTAGATACTTAGAACCTCTTGTCGGACAATATTTAATAACATTGATTTAAATTTTATTAAGATGGGTTAGAGACCAACCACTATCTCTTTATTGAAATTCTTCCATTTTAGCTTCAATTTGTTATCATTATTTTGAGAGAATTTTATAATCTGCAAAAAGTTCTATATTAAATTTAATTGAATTATAATCTGTTAAAACAATTTCTAATAGCTTATATATACTTTGTTTAGCGTTTAAAAATAAATTTTTTGTTGAATGTTCGCCTTCGTTTTTATTTTCGTATACAAAAGTTTGCATACGTTTTTTAAATGAACTTTTACTTATATAGATGTTTTTATTAATAGATAAAGGACTATTTTTGTATGTTCATTAGTTCTCAATTGATAAGACCAAGAATTATGTGTAATATTTGAATTACAATATTCGCACCGTTTGTAGCTAGATGATGGAACATCATGAATATTTTGAACTTCAACAAGTCGACTTCTATTATTATTATTATTTATTATGGTGTACATTAAGACTAAGTCTTTTATAATACTACATTAAACATGAGCATTGAGTTTGTAAAGATTAACTTTAAACTAATATTACATTAGATATATTTCAATTAACAATAAAATTTTAAAGGAAATGCAAAAATATAAAAATACAATATGAAACACTAAAAATTAAAAAATATTTGATTACAGTTAAGGGTCTTATTGACTTTCAAGTAATACAAACGGCAATTAAAAATAAGTAAATTACAAAAAAGGAAATAGCTAAGATTAAAGCATAGATGAGAATAAAAAAATAGCATAAAAAAAGAATTATAGGTTTATTGATTTAAAGTTTTGTAATAATGAAAAATGGCATGTTTAAAGCTGGTTCGAGAGATTATTTGTTAAAGAGAGTTAGGTAGTGCATTCCAAGTTCTAATGGTGCTGATGAAGAAGAATCTGCTACTATTTAGGTAGTTATGTCTAGGAACAATTAGGTTAGTTGACCGCTCAGACTGAAAAAATTGGAATTTTAAAAAAGATATTCTGGGCTATGGGTGTGTATAATTTTCTGTAAAAATAAAATGTTTCGAATGAAGGTTATGTATCTCAAGTTGTGTTGTTGGTGTGAGGTAAAAGTACTTCGACTTTTAAATTTATGATCCGCAAACAAAGAAAATTGTATTACACGTTCTAAAAGTAAATGAAATGAATAAATATTAAAATTAAATATTATACAATTTAAATTAGATAGATCAACTGAATATATTTTGTGTAATTTACATACCTGATTTTAAGCAAAAATTGTGGGTATAGCTTTTTTTAAAACTCAATAACTTCACAACTTATGATAATATACAAAGTTAAACGTTTTGTTCGATAAAATATGATGAAATAAATATTTTTTCATAAGGTCTCATATTTATATAATCAATTGTTTGTAGTCAAGTCGAGGAATAACAAACAAATATATTTTATATTCTTTGATAAGAAACTTACAAAAATTGAAAGTATATCAGTTTAAAAGCACAAGTACTAAAAATTCTCACATGTTTAATTTATTTTTCTCTTCTATTTGCTCATTGAAAATAAGATTTTTAAACATAAATGGTTTTGATATCTAGTATAATTGTAACTTATTGTACTACGAAACTGTCAACTGCTTAACTGATCTGTTTACCTATTTTATATCCACCTATCAATATGAATAAAAAACCAAATCTAGTCGAAAATCTTATTAAAACTAGAAATATTTTGAATAAGAAATATAAAAGTCTTCAGTTCGGAGAAGCTGCAAATGATTCGCTCTTAGAAAAAACTTTTAGGCCAATATCAAAACCATTAAAAGAAATAATTCAATCGACTAATAGTAAGAGAACAATAATAAGAAATTAAAAATATTCAGATAACTCTTTTAATTATGATCCTGAAGATAATAAAGCTGCTACCAGAGGCCGGATTCTGAAAATCGCCTAGCTAAAGCTAAATCTCTATCGCTTAAATGCTAAAAAAATGCTTCGTTCAATTCCTTAGCGATTTCGCTAAAATGTGATTCTGAGTTTCAAATCGCCTAGCTAAAAATGTTGCTTCAACTACTCGCCACAGGAAGCGCTGTTTTAGCGATTCTTATGCCAAAAAATTGATTTGGTTATGGCTGTGTGCCATTTAGAAACTTTTCACTATTGGTGCTATAGGAAAGAAAATGTTGAGTTGAAAAAAATTTCTATCTGTTGTATATAAATTGTCATTTTTTGCTGCGGCAAATGAAACCTGAAAATGTTATCCAGAAATTTTGACGTCTTCTCAGCGAATGAACGAGTTTTTAAGACGCATTTGACTGCCACTACTACTACAAATTATTTTTGTATTCAAAATAATATTATGAGCTACAAGGAATGTAAATGTTTTAAGTAAAATAACTTATAAAACCAACACTTGTGTAAACATTCAAAATTTGTAAAAAAATTAAAATTTATATTCATGATTATTTGTTGTATGTATTTTATCTGATTAGCTTAGAGATGGAATAAATTGAAAACATGTTTTAAAATTATATGTTTAGATTTTACTCCACTTATAAAATATACTGTAGTAAAAACAGTATCAGTATTAAAGTTTTCGTGTCAACTGGACCTAAAAATCCTTAACCTAAACTATACGCGAGGATAAAAATCGCACTGTACCATTGCCATACCCGATATACACTTACTGCCAAATTTTGAGCTCAATCGACTGAAATACGAAAGAAAATATTGACTTGTACTCAGTCGATCCAGCAGCTAACCATAAAACATCCTTGAACATGTATATTCAATGTATTAGTTTTACAAGTTGAATGCAGTAAGGAAAAACTTAATACATTGCGTATATCAGAAGTAATGAACTTCCAAATTTAACATAAATATTTATTTTAAACTCTTTAGCTCCAAAGACTGGAATAGTTTTAAAATTAAAAGGAATTGTAGTAATTTTTATTGACACTTAAATAAATTAAAGACGACTGAAGTGACTCCATGATTTTTAATTGCTCCTCAAGCCTGCATTTTTAGCCTAAAAATAAATATTTTCTAAATATTAAAAGCAAAGCACTATCCTTTTTTTATACAGAAACATGAATAAAACTACTTTTTTCAGAAAAAATACACAGCAAAACACTGATACTAACAATTTTGTAATGGTAAAGCACAACCCTTTTGCTTCACTCAAAAATGCTTGTGCCGCTTGTCAAAATTTCTACTAGCCCCCGGTGCTACATGAAGTTTTGACAATAAAACTTACCTCACTGATATCAAAAATTTTACTTCCGACTGTCATAAATTCATTATCCGAGTGAAAAGTTTTCGAAAACTTTTTAAAGTTTCTTTCGAACCTTAATTAAATTAATATAATAATTAAAATTAGCTTGTTTCCTATTTTTAAAATGGTTTACTAACTGCACCAATATCTAAAAAAAAGTGCAAAATAAAAACATTCAGTTATTTGCAAAAATTTTAAATAAACTTGAGTTAACATGCTTAAAAATTTGTGGCTAATTTTTTAAGTATATTTACACGAGTACTTTATGATTTTTCATTAAATATTCTCGTGTTGTCATAGAATAAAACTATGTAAAAACTAGTAAGGATTTATTTTGACTGGTTCAACTTTATATACCAAAACAGTCGTGGCTTATTGGAGGCTAAGGATTCAATTCTTAAAAATTTTGCACTCTGAGTACATTTTACATATTAAAAATTAGGTGCAAAATTTCTTGTCAATTAATGACTTAATTGAAAACTAACTGCATTATTCCGTATAACGTAGAGGCACACCAATGATAAGAAAGACACAATAAGCAATACTTTCTTCCATATAGAATTGTTTTACTTCAAGTGTCTTTCTTATCGTTGGTGTGCTTCTTCGTGATACAGAATTATCACAAAAGAGTGTGTCACAACAATTTTAGCTTATTTGCAAACTACCGTTTCATTTAATAAATTTTTATAAAGTTTTAAAAGATGAAACCTTTCGTCAAAAGCATGTTATATGATAACAATAGGGGTATTCACGATTCAGTGTACTTGCTAGTGCAGTTGAGGACTTCTGCACTTTACAAAATCAAAATACACGTGCGTCAAAAATCTGCACAAGTGATATTCTACTGCAGCCTAAAACTTGAAGATTTGAGCAGTAATGCACTTGTGTGCATTGAAAAATTTGACAGCTTGGAAAAAATGTTAGTGATTTGTTCACGAAAACCTAACTGCACAACTGCACAAGTCCTCAACTGCAGGCAAGTGAATATTAATAAATACAAACAGCAAGTTTTCGAAAAAGAGCTTTAAATTGGTATACTTTTTTTTTAAAACATTCAAAAGAGACAAAGCACTAATTTTTCTTGATTATTTTAATTTTTAATTTTAATTGTTATTAATTTTCACAATTTTAATTGAAAAATCTTTCAATTTTTAACTTAACGTCAACAAAATATTGGACTCAAAAATAATAGCTAAAAATAAAATTAGAGTTTCTGTAAATCGCTAAAAAAAAGTTTAGAATCGCAGCAATCGCTAAAAATTTAGCTATGACAGCTTTAATTTTATTCTTCGTTAAAAGCTCGTTCAGTCTCTAAATTTTTAGCATGAAAATAAGCGATGGAGTTTTTCAGAATAGCAATATCGCTAAAAACTATAAATTTAGCTTTAGCGGTGGAGATTTAGCTTTAGCGTTTTTCCGAATCCGCCCTCAGTACACCATATAAAAAGAGTAAGCTGGACTATAATACATTTTCTCAAAGTCTTGATAGAAAGGAAATCGAGAAAAGTTCATCGGCACTTAAATCATTTGATGCTGATAATGATGCTTATGATGATGATATTGACGATAACCTTAGATCAAGCCTTATACCCTTAGATACCCTTATTCGCCTTAGAGCAAGCGTACAAAGACAAGCAGACATTCTTAAATTTCGCAGGATATAAAAAACTTTACAAACAACACTAATAACATGATCAACACAAGATAGAGATTAATTCATACAATAACCCAAATTTACAATTTTTGACACAACACTTAGCTTATTTAAGCCAATGTAGAGGTCAGAAATGTTATTAAGGAACGATTTATTCTTACAGATAGGGAGAATATAAGATTTGGCAGCATTTAGTTGGAGTCCATTGCTAATTGCCCACTGATAAATGTTTCTTAAGTCCTCAATAATTCTGTAACAGAGGGTATCTAGGAGATCAACACTACTTGAGTGATAGACAGGCCTGTAGCCAGACCAAGAAGACAGAGGGGGCAGGCATGAATCTTGGGGGGGGGGTTTTTTGTTTTTTCATTTAAATAAAAAAAGACAATTTTTTAACGTGTGAAATGAATACATTACACATATATATTAAAAAACAGTTAATTTTATAATATTTACATGGATATGTAGATCTTTTTATACATGAGATTAATGCATAAAAATAATATAAAAATTAATTCAGGACTTTGTAATAAAATGAAGGTAAAAATACAAGATTTATTTAAAGTGGCTAGAAATATAAGAAAGAGTAGCGAAATGGACTAGCATATGTATGAGACATTTTTTAAGTAAAACAAATGTAGTGTTATACGTTGGAAAATGGCAGGATCGCCATGTAGTGTTGAAAAAATATGTAGAGTTGAATGCTTTGTAATGCTACTTCTACTTTGATGTTATTTTAAGTTTGCCTAAGTAATTTTGTAAGTTATTTCGATGACTGAATCGAAATGAACTTTGGCGTATCAGAGCACACCGTGCTGCTGTAGTGTATGACAAGAATGCCGAACTGTTTTGAAATTCTTAATAAAAACTCTGGCTTTCGCCGCTGTAGTCGTGATTAAGAATCTGCTTTGTTTTAAAAATGTTCTGATTTATAAAGTAATTTTAATAGTATTTTTCTTAAAAATATCTTAACACTATTTCCAATACTCCTCCTTAAATTCCAATATTTAATTTTGTTTTTCAATATAATAAAATTAACCAATCATATTTTACTTTGCATTGTTGCATTCTTTCTTCCCCTCAAAATATTAATTTAAAATAGCCAATATAATCGATGGCCAAAATTCATAGCCTTGACTTTAAAAGAGTCAACGGCTAAGTTCAATTTAACGCTTGTTGTTGTTGCATTATGTTTCGTTTGCATAGTCATCTATGTTGTAGACTTTACTGTAATCTTTTGTTAAAACGCCTTTCAGAGTTGGTAATTTACCAAAAACTAATTCAAAAGGTGAGTAACCAGTGTCTATATGTGGAGTCGTGTTATATGCAAATGTGTAGTACGAAATCCATTTATCCCATTCCCCATCATCTGCGAAAGAAAGAAGATACTCATTGAGAACTCTGTGGTTTCTCTCAAGTGCTTCTATTGTTTCGTGATGGTAAGGTGCTGAAAAGATTTGTTCTATTTATAACAAGTTGCACACATTTCTTAATAGTTAATTTGTAAACTCAGTTCCTCTATCAGACTTTAAAACTTTAAAACAACAGTATTTTAAGATTAATTACTCCACCAATGTTGTCGCAATCGACTTTGCGTCTTTTGTTTCAATTGGGTAATCAATGACAAATTTACTCAGATCACATTGCATTGTGAGAATGTATCGGTAACCGTTTGAAATTCTAAGCGGTCCCACTGTGTCTATAGAAAATGTTTCGAAACTATTCGTTGGAGTGTCTGTTATGGTCATTTTTTCTTTTATATGTTTTGTTTATTTATTTCGAGCGCAATGTTCACATTTATTAATGTAAGTTTTCACCATCTGTCGTATATGCTTCCATACATAGCGTTGTTTTAATATCAGTATGGTTTTTCTAATTCCTAAATGTCCGCCTTGTGGTGAATCATGAAATTCTGTAATTAATTTATTTTGCATGCATTTATTAGATATTCTCTGCGGGGTTTTATATATTAATATTTTTAGCGATTTTCTTCATTTTTGTTTGATTCCTTGCTGCAGCTTGTTAAATAAATTCTTAAATTCTTTTTTATCCATGGATTTAAATATTATATCTTCTTCATTTAGCTCTAGTTCTTTTATATTTAAATTATTCATTTTAGATACTAATTTCTTCAGGATCGGCTCTAGAGTCGCTGAATTATCATTAGATCTTGCATGCATATTATTACTCTGATTTATTTTTGATGATAGCTTCATCGAGTTCGAATCTGGATTCGTCGATTTATCACTACATCGCACGTGCACAATATTATTTATAATCTGGATACTAGTATCATTTTAATTCATATTTATATCGCTTAATTCAAATTGTAATCTTTTTATATTTTTGACGACAGTTATGGATGTGCCATCCCAAATAAAGAGTTCGCAAGGCTCCTGTTGAGATGTGCATTTCTCCTTTGCAAGTTCTTCTTGCTTTTTAATATTTCCCCGTGTTATTCCCATGGCTTTATTTTGTTTGCTCGTTTCTTCAGTTGGTATCATAGTTTTTAAAATATCCGAATCTATCTTTATTCGTGATAAAGCATCTGCATTTGTATTAATTTTTTCTTGCTTGAAAACTATAGTGAAATTATAATCAGATAAGTCTAGTCTGATTCTTGTCATTTTTGATGACGGGTTTTTGCGTGAAAAATGTGAAACTAGGGGTTTATGGTCTGTGACCACAATAAATTTCTGTCCGTAAAGATAGGGTTTAAAAAAAATTTATTCCCCAATGTATTGCTAGAAGTTCTTTCTCAATTATGGGTTTATTGATATCATGTTTTTGTAGAGATTTACTTGCGTATGATATCGGTAGATCTTGTCCTATTTCGCCTTGAGATAATACTGCTCCAAGGGCAAAATTCGAAGCGTCTGTCGTTAAGATAAATGGTTTTGAAAAGTCGGGGTACTGTAGGATAGGTGTTTCTATTAATTTCTGTTTTAAAGCTTCAAAATAAGATTGAAATTCTTCCGTCCACTTGAAAATTTGATTTTTCTTTAGTAATGTAATTTAACATTGTGCCGTTTTTGCAAAGTCTTGTATAAATCGTCTATAGTAGTTACAAAAAGCTACAAATCATCGCACGTCATCTGCGTTTTTTGGTATAGGATAATTTCTAATTGATTCAAATTTGGCAGGGTCTGTTTTTATACCTTGTTGTGTAATTAAATGTCCCAAATAAACTACTTCTGGTCTTTAAAATTTACCTTTGGCTGCATTTAATTTGAGGTTGTATTTAGATAGTCTTTCAAAAACTTTTATTATATTGTTATTGTGGTGTTGAAGGCTGCATCCAAATACTATTATGTCATCGACTTACAAGAATGCTTCATTGTTTAAATCTGTAAGTGCCAAAGTCAGCATTCTTTGAAAACTATTTGAGGATATAGTTAATCCAAAGGGTAATCTTTTGAAATGGTAATGGCCATCATTTGTCGAGAAAGCAGTCAAAGGTCTTTCATTTTTATCTAATGGAATTTGATGGAAAGAGCTTGTCATGTCAAGTGTTGAAAAATACTTTGCTCTACCTAATTTGTCCAAAACGTCCTCTATTCTAGTCAATGGGAATTTATCGTTTATTATTTTTTTATTTAATTGTCTGAAATCAACTACTAAACGCCATTTTTTTTTTTGTCACGAGTAGTAAAGGTGAATTATACGGGCTTACTGATGGTTCAATTATGTCGTTTTGTAATAATTTTCCTATTTGTGTGTGAATTTCCGTATTATGTTCATAAGGGAATCTGTAATTTGTAATGTAAGTAGGTGTGTTGTCTATTGTTGAAAGATTTTGCGTGTAAAAATTATTGACTGTTAATTGTTCTTCTTCCAAAAAAAAAAAAATATTTTAATATTTCTCAAAAATGTTTATTAATGGATGATTTTGGTTTATGTTTAGTTCTTTTAAAACTTTTTTTAAATCCTTGTTTATCGGTCTCGTGATTTTGTTTAATTAACCGAGTTTGAAAGTGGTTCTATTTTTAGTGTTAGTTTCTTTATTTTTACTTCTGTTTCATTTGAGTTTAATATTCTGACGTGACATTTTCCGTTGGCTGGTATTATTGAAAATATAGTGGTGTAATTATGTCTGTGTCTTTTAATGTAAGTGTCAAAGTTTGTGTTTCGTAGTCAATATTGCACATGTGTTTTGATAGAAAATCCCTACCTAAAATACCGTCAGTGTGTATAGGAAAATCGTTATCTACTACTTGAAAAGTGTGAGGTAAAGTGAATGAGTTAAAATTTAGTTCTAATATTGTTGCTCCTAAAGTAAAAGTTTCCTCGTCTGTTATTCCTGATAGTTTACATCTTTTTCAGTGTTAATTTCTATGTCTATGTTTTCAATTTTGCAGATTGAAATATCTGCACCCGTATCTATTAACAATTTAAAATTTCTTTTTAAGTTATTATATTTTACAATAATGTAATTGGTCGTGTTATCCGATATTGTATATATGTTTAATTTTGCTGTCCCGGATGGTCATCATTGCTGAAAACATACATTCTGTTATTATTTTGATTTCTATTGCAGAAATTTCTGTGTTGATTGTTATTGTTAGTAAAACGTCGTTGTGCGTTTTGGTTGTTATTGAAATTATTATTTCTTCTATTATTGTCGTTGTTAATGTTTCTGTTATTAATCCTATTATTGTAATTGCTAAACATGTTGTTGTTTTGTCTGTTACCGTTGTTGTAAGTAGTTTGTTGCATAAAATTTGAGTTTTGTTGCCTTATGTTATTGTTTCTGTTGTCTTTCTGTCTTCTATACTGATTGTTATAATTGCTGTTTATTGGTTTAATGGTTGCTTGTTTTTACGTTTTTTTCTAATTCTAAAGCTAAATTTGTTGCTTCTGTTTAAGTCTTCGGTTGTGCTACAAATATGGTATTTTTAAGGTCGTCGTTTAGTCCGTTCTTAAAGATTGTAAGTGCATAGGATTCGTTCATCTTCATAATCAAATTTCTTTGTTCATCATTAGCTTCAGGTCTTAAATCACTGATCTGTAAATTATTTAGTTCAGGCGTTAAATTTAATAGTTTGTTTTTAAAATTAGTTACTGTGTTATTCCGTTGAGTCAATGCTGAAAGTTGTGTGTGTATTTGTGCAGTAGTTAAGTTGCTTTTGTATGAATTGGTAAGTGCTTCTTTAAGTTTAATGAAAGTATCTTTGTTTATGTGTCCTAATGTTGTTTTTACATTGGAATTCAATTTAACGTTGACTACAATATTTATTAGTTTCTTCTTGTTTTCCGTTGTGTAAGTTCCGTCTATTAATTCTACTATTGTTAAGAACGCATTGAGATATTTATAATTTCCGTTGAAAACCGGTTCGGTTTTTAAAATTAATTCAATATTAAAGTCAGACATGATTTCGTTATTTTCTGTCGAATGTTTTAACAGAAGATTTTTAGTTTCATTTAATAGTATATGGAATCGTTCACTCAATTGATATGCTTCCAATTTGTTTAGGAATTCTGCTGTTTTCTTAAAATGTAATTCGTAACGATTTTGATAATCAAGTTTAATATTATTTTTTTTACTTATGTTCTTCCTATTACTGGATTTCTTAATGTTCTGTTTAATTTTTAAAACTTCATTAAAAATCTCTTGTAACTCTTCCATTAATTTTTAGTTGTTTATTTTTTTATTTAATATACTTTCTTACTTAAACAATATTTACATAACAAATATGGTTTATATTGTGCAAATCTAAGGTTTTTTAAATTTTTCTTACAATTGTTGCATGTGAAACATTCACGATGCCAAGCTTTTTCAAAGTAATATATATATATATAATTTTACCTATATATATTATTTTTAGTGAACAAGTACTGCAATGTTTTTGAAATTGTATACCAAAACATCCTTGGCATTTACTAACTACTCCATATTTAATCATTTTAAAGAAATTATTTTTTTAATTGTAAAAATATTTTGGTTAATGTATTTAAAAATTTATTATATATTAATTATTTTGAATTATGTGGATTCTTTTTTTTACATCAATTTGAAATATTGAATGATTTTATAAAATAAATATAAAACAATTATAATTGTTACTATTGTCACCGCTATTGTAGTAGAATGTTGTCGCATTTCTGTTTTGGTAACTGAAGATCTTAGGTTATTCTCTATGGTAATAGATCTGTTAGTGTTGTCAAGCATTGTTAAATATTTCTATAACTCCGTTATTCTATTGTTCTATTGTTTTTTATTATAAATTTTCTTTTTTTCTGCGACCTTTTCCAAAAGTTTGTTTTTTAATTGTACGTCAGTTGTTATTGCTATTATACGGTATAATTCCGCGATGCGCTGTCGTGTTAGTACCTTTCTTCCTCCTCTAGATTTTTTCTTTTGTATTATTTCCTTAGGGATGGTGGTTTTTTGTGTACGTAATTTTTACTCTGCTATTGTGATGGGTTTTGGCCCAGCTTGTTTTGGTTTTGGGGTGTATTTTGGTGGTTCTTCTTGGAGTGGGACTGTTGGTTGCGGTATATATTTTTTATCTTCTTTGTTCGTTGAATGTTTTGCTATTAGTTCCACAACACGTTGGAAAATGGAGTTGCAATTGCTGTCCATGAAAAAAATTCTTTAATTGTTGCAAAGCTCTCAAGAAAATTCCAGTTAAGTAGTGGGCAGGATCGCCATGTAGTGTTGGAAAAATATGATGATGAATGCATCGAAATTAACTTTGGTGTATTAGAGCACACCGTGCTGCTGTAGTGTATGGCAAGAATGCCGAACTGTTTTGAAATTCTTAATAAAAACTCTGGCTTTCGCCGCTGTAGTCGTGATTAAGAATCTGCTTTATTTTAAAAATATTCTGATTTATGAAGTAATTTTACCAGTATTTTTTTTTTAAATATCTTAACACTATTTCCAATCATACTATTTCCCTCAAAATATTAATATAAAATAGTCAATACAATCGATGGACAAAATTCATAGCCTTGACTTTAAAAGAGTCAACGGCTAAGTTCAATTTAACGCTTGTTGTTGTTTCATTATGTTTTCGTGCAATAAGTGTGTGTAACTTAATGCTCGCTTCATGCTCGCGTTCATGCTTATGCAGCAACTAGCGGAAGAAAACGAAAAGGGGTGCTAAGTGCATTGAACATGAATTTGAGATTCTTGGGTATTAAGAATATAATTGTTTACTTTAAAATTTTATGGAACATTTTTGGGTTTTTATTTGGCAATCAATTATTGATTTAATTGTTTTAGTTGGTGGTTTAGATTTTTGTTTTGTTTACTTATTTTGTACTTTGTTTATTAATAAGAAAGAATGAAGTTAAATATCGACTTATTTTTGTTGGTGGTAATAGTAACTTTTAAGAGTACACTACACAAATAAAAAAATTGAATTAACCCGCATCCGTCAAATTGATGCAAATTTTTTATTCAGATTTATATATTAATAATAAACATGCCTATTTTGATTTAAATCTTTTGCTGGTTTAAATTTTTGCTAGAATTAATATTTGCAGTTTTTTCGTATTTTAAAATTAATAAACATTCATCATGCATAAAAAAAATTTTAAATTAAAACATTTCAATGAATTATATATTCTTTTTGTATCTGCATCAAATTGGTGCACAACGGGCTTTTCATTTCTAGAAAGTTCCTATAGATGCGGGTTAAAAAAATTATTAAAATTCAAATCATATTTTTTGGTAGCAAATGTTGGCGACACAGTAGAAATTTGAAAAATTGTAACAATTTATCTGAAAAGTTTTGTTAAACAAATTTCATATACATATTCAAGTCATGAATAAGGTGAATGTGTATATTTTTTGTTATTTTAAACTAAACTAATTTTAAAGCAATAAACAAATACATCTACAAAATGCATATTAATTATTCATTTAAAGTTTTTTATTGTCTGATTTGGCCAGGGGGACAAACGGTTGTAGTAGGGGGCATTGCCCCCCTTGCCCCACCCTGGTTACAGGCCTGGTGATAGATCTGAATATCGTCCTCATAAGCATGTATAGAAGCATGATTACAAACAGCAAAAATATCATTTAAAAATATAGAAAATAAGAGGGGACCAAGGATCGATCCTTGAGGAACATCACTTATTACCGTTTTATAGCTGGAAAATTTTTGTCCGACTTGAACTGTATGCAATCTATTAGACAAATAATTTGATATGAGACTCACCGCACTATTACTAAACCCAAAAAAGACTTGAGTTTCAGATATAAATGTTTGTGGTTTACCTTATCAAACGCTTTTGAGAAATCTAATAAGCAAAGTAACGAAATAGAACCAGAATCATATGCAGGCCGTAAATCATCTTTAACCTTGACTATTGCAGAATTACAACCGTGCCCTAACCGAAAGCCAGATTGAAATGGAGACAACAGCTTATTTCTTGTAAAAACTTATTGATTTGTAGGCTTATTATTTTCTCACAGTCCTTGGATAAAGGGGACAATTTACTTATTGACCTGAAATTATTTGGACTAGATGGATTCGACTTTTTTCCACTGGTAGCACAGTTGCAGATTTCCATATTGCTGGGAATGTTGAAGATATAAGGCAGTGATTAATAATATGTGTTAATGGTCTAATTATATGTGGTAGGATTATTTTAATAAATTTAATCGGAACACCATCTTCACCTATTGCGTTTGATTTTATTTGCATAACACATTTTCCAATATTTAGTTCACTAACAAGTTTAAATTCAAAGAGATTAGGAACATGAAGCTGTGTAAGGCAAATCGAGTTATTGCTAAAATAAGAGGTGTTATCTAAGAAAAAATTATTTAGTAAGACTGGATCAATTTGGCATGCCGAGGTTGTTTTATTACGTACTCCTAGTCTGTTTATATTGTTGGTAATATTCAATTCAATTTTATAATAATTTTATAAAGTATATTTTTTTTATATTTATTATAACAAGTAACTAATTGGTAACATACAACAAAAGTAAATTATTTATTTAACAAAATTTTATTTATTTATTTTTCTTGTTGTAAATTTGTTTTTCTATGTTCAGCTTTTCAGTCAGCGTCTTTTTTGTTTTTGGATCTGTGGTTATCCTTATGATCCAGTCTAGTTCTCGTATTTTTCAATCTTGCTGCGTTGGGGGTTGTATTCGTTTCCTTCAGGAGGGAGTAACAATTTTTCTCATTTTGCGAAAATTTGGTCTATTTCCTGTTGTGTTGACACTTACGTTGTGATTATATTGACGAATTGTCAGAATTATGAAGTTTTATTTGAAAATCAGAAAATTCGATGATTTCTAAATTTCGATTGCATAGAAAATAGAAAAATTGGCAGAATTATTTTGGATTAATTGAAAATCAGAAAATTTAGGAACGTCGCAAGATCGCCATGTAGAGGACTGATGTCAGGTATAATTTTATCAATTTACGTTTTAGTTAAGTAAAAAAATTTGCACTAATCACGAACTGTTCGGGATGAGTGTTTGGTGTTTTTTGGAGCGCACCAACACTCAGATACTATGTTTAGAAGCCGCGCTTATGAGAAGATTAAAAGAATTTGGTTAAGCTTGTGAGCTCAGTTAATGTCAGATAATCTCTGCTTTTATTTTCAAATTCAAACGCTTAAATACTAAAATAACCAGTATTTTCTTAAAATTAATTAACAATTATTTTGACATTATTTCCAAGTCTCCTCCTATAATACAAAAATCTATAATGTGATTGGTTAACACTTAGTCATATTGATTTGGGTTTCGTAGGCTTTTTTGTCCTGTTCTATTTATGTTTAAAATGCTTGAGGCGTGTAAGAATAGAGAAGATGAATAATAAAATACTGTCGATTGGTCAGTCTGTCGTCAGCTACGCTGCTATGAAAAGTCAGTCACCCTTCTGCTAGTTAGTTACGCTGCTGTCGTTTGGTCGGTCTGTCGTCATCGTCAGCTACGCTGATATGAAAAGTCAGTCACACTTCTGTTAAAATAAGTAACATGATGCGTTTGTTTTGCTGCTATTCAATGAACGTGTAGGCATGAGTGCAATAAAATAATAAAAAAATAAATATTAAGTGCAGTTATGAGTTTAAGGTGTTTTGTTTACTCTGCTGGTCAGCGAGTTTGAAATATGAAAGTGAGTGTGTAATTTATTTGGGTTTAATTGTTATCATGTGTCAAACAGTTGTTCTAACTGGTAGTCTTTATGTATGTTCGAAGTGATTGTATAAGTACACTACACCCTTACCCTTAAGGTTAAGGAAAATTTACTTGTGAATTTTTAAGATGTTAGAGGGTTGGAAAAAGTGTTGCTTTGTAAAAATTATTATAAATATATGCAAACTTATAGCATAGGATATTAATTTTTGATTATATTGTTATTAATGTTTTAACGTATCTTATTTTTTAGTTCTCTTTTGATTAATAATATTGTTTTTGTAATTCTATAAATTGTTATACATCACTAAATTTTACTATTAAATAATGTTTATTTTTATGCTTAGTTATGTACTAGAAAAAATTTTTTAACATATTGTTATGGAATTTTCTATATTTATTATTAATTTCTATTATGGAGTTTACTCCTTCTCTACAAATAATTTTATATGGTCCGTGGTATGGACTTTGGTTTTTCTTTCTAGTTTCTAATTTTACTAATACTAGGTCTTCTTCTGAGAAATTTGATATATTTATATATTTGTCAAATTCAGTTTTTCGGTTTTATTTTACCTATTTAATTATGTCTCTAGCTTTCTTTATGGAAGTTCTCAAACGAATTTTTAATTCGTTAGCATAATCATCAATATTGTAGATTTTACTTTTGTTATTTATCAAATCATTTGGTAGGATCGGTAATTTTCCAAAGATTAATTCATGAGGTGAGTAACCTGTGTCTACATGTGGAGTTGTGTTATATGCAAATGTATAGTATAGAATCCATTTATCCCATTCTCCATCGTCTGCGAAAGAAAGAACTCGTCGAGAACCCTATGGTTTCTCTCAAGTGCTCCTATTGTTTCGTGATGATAAGGTGCTGAGAAAACTTGTTCTATCTTCAACAAATTGCATATATTCCTCATTAGTTCATTGGTAAATTCTGTACCCTTGTCTGATTTCAATATTTTGAAACAACCGTATTTTAAAATTAATTGTTCTACCAATGATATTGCAATCGACTTTACGTCTTTTGTTTCGATTGGGTGAGCAATGACAAATTTACTAAGATCACATTGCATTGTGAGTATGTATCGCTAACCGTTTGAAATTTTAAGCGGTCCTACAGTGTCTATTTTAATTGTTTCAAAGCTAGTTGTCGGAGTGTCAGTTATAATCATTTTTTCTTTTATATGTCTCGTCTGTTTACTGCGAGCACATTTTTCACATCTGTTAACATACTTTTTTATCATTTGCCGCATGTTTTTACATGTATAGCGCTGTTTTAGTTTCAGTATAGTTTTCCTGATTCCTAAGTGTCCTCCCTGGGGTGAATCATGGAATTCTTTTATCAAAGTGTGTTGCATGGTTTTACTTCTATATTCTTCGGGGTTACATACAGGGTGTCCCGTGTAAGAGTGCGAATATTTACGGAGGTGAAAGAAGAGCTCAAGCTTAGCAAAAAATCGTATGGGAGGTAGGGTCTATTTTGACACCCTTAGGAGTTACGGGGTTAATTGTTATTTCATGACTTTGATTCATACTATTATTTCTAGCAGAAAAACGAACTCATGCAAAACTTATTTTAAGAGCTCATGTTAAAGGCAACAAATTGGCCTTTCTAACAGTATATATTCATTTTTTTTTAATCAAAAAGTCACTACATTGATAACGCGAAGAGCGCTTGTGTTTTTATTGCTGCTTTAGTTTCTTGTTCCAAGAAGTATTTTAATATTTACCAAACGTGTGCGAGAGCGTAGTAATTCGTTTCGTGGCAATTGTTTTGCTAGGCTTGGACACTAAAGATTGATTTGTGCAGGCTTTTTTTTTCTTTGACATCATGCCCTGTATTTGTGGTCATAAGGTTGAGCGCGGGAAGTCTAAAGTGATTTGTGGAAAGTGCAATGATTTGTTTCATTTGCCCTGTGTCAATGTTTTGCTAATTGATGTGGATTCTACAACAGCAGGTATCGAAAAGTGATTTTGATGATAATTTAAATGTTAATATGCAATTAGTGCTCAATGAGCTCATTACTCTTAAATCATCAAGCGAGCGTGCACTCGTGTTAATAAACACTTTTCAAGAGGACAAAGTTCTCTTAATGCAAAAAGTTGATAACCTGCAGTCGGAGTAAAATTTTATAAAGCATAAATTAGTCAAAACTGAAGCTGCCTCCTCAATCTTATCACTTGCTTCTGAGGGCAATGAACTGCGTGGCACTATTCATGACTCTTTAAATGCCAATAATATTAATATTCCGTATGATCAAACTAAGCTCTCACTCAATTGCGGCAACCGAACATTAAATGCTAAACTGAAGAACTTAATTGCTAATTTATGCTCTTTAAATAAAAACAACGCAATTAACTAAAACAAAAACATTTCTACAAAAAGCAAAGCCCCGGTCACGTTTAATATCGCTCATGCAGTTCCTTAATTATCTTCTTAAACCGGTTTTGAGACAGCAAATGCATAAGATTCTCCCACTTTTGCTCCTACTGATGATGCTGCTCCTCAATCTCTGCCTCTCTCTACCGCTACTGCCGCTCTTGATTCCTGTCCATCTGTTTCTTCTCGCACTACGCAGTCATATGCTGCTGCTGCTACTGAAAATGCTTTGCCATCTGCTTCTACACTAAGGCCTCCTACTAATGAGTGGATTACTATGCGTTATAACAAAAATAAACTTTACGAAAGAAACCATAATATTGATATTGGAATTGTTGGCAACAATGCCAATAATGAGCTGGATGTGGCAGTGCCTATGAAGCTTTTGCATATATCTTCATTTAAGGCATCGGTCACTGCGAAGAACGTGTTTGATTATATTGTTTCGCATACAGATATAAATAAGAGTAATATTAAATGTTCCTGCCTTGTTAAGAGAGATGTTGATGAAACCACATTAAAAAGAGTAAACTTTAAATTAGCGATAGCAAGCAACGACTACGAGAAAGTCTTTAATTCTGCGTTATGGCCTACAAATGTACGTGCTCGGGAGTTCTCTTCTTTTTTACCGAAAGAAGGAGTGAACGTCGTGACTCGCTGGTACATTAAGACGTCACTCCATGTAAGAGTAGCATCGCTTCAACAATTTCGACTGCAATAACAACATCAATTACAACAACACCTGATACATGCCTTGTCTATTCTGGCACTAGCTCTCTACTACTGATCATCAAGATTCGGTTTTATTAAAATCACTCACATTACCTGTGAGTATCACCGCTTCAGCCTTATCAACGTGTAAAATAACCACAACAGCAACAACAGCCGATACAAGCATAGTCTCTCCTGGCTCGGCTTTTCATGCTGCCGTTCCCAATGCTTTCAATTTTTCCAACACCTTACATTTTCAATGCTTAAAGCCGCGGTTGGCTAGCTCCGCAGCTCCTCTCAACATATCTACTGCGCCCAGTGATTACACTATGCGACAAAACTCTTCAGCACCTTCTGGATACTCAATTTATTATCAAAATATGGGCGGAGTACGCACGAAAACATCACAGCTTCTACTTGCTATGGCTTTTCATGAATATGATATTGTGGCCATTACCGAAACTTGTCTCATCTTCTGAAATGTTCGATAACTTTTACAGCGTATACCGATTTGGTCGCTGCACTGTATCTAGTGGAAGAGGAGGAGGAGTACTTTCGGCAGTGTGCAATAAGCTTCATAGTAAATTAGTAAAACTTAATAGTAATGATAGTATTATTGAGCAGATTTGTGTTGAAATAGGCTTCTCAAATCGAGATTTTGTTCATTTTTTCGTATCGTATATTCCACCATACAGCATAACTGAAGTTTATCAAAAGCATATTGACAACATTAACTTTCTAGCCGATAACTTTAGCAAAAATCACGATATTGTAGTAGTGGGTGATTTTAATTTATTTAAAATATCTTGGGTTTTTGATGATAATGAGTGCTTAAACTCGGTAGATTGGTCATTATTGTATTGAATGGAGAGTCCGTCTCTAGCATATCAAATGTTTTGCGCAAAACTTTTGAGTTCAGCTGCTCTATTTCTTCCTAAAAAGGTAGTAACTTAAAGAATAAACCACCTTGGTTTAACTCTAGATTAGCAAAGTTAAAAAACCTTAAAAACAAAGCTGCTAAGAAATTTAAGAACACTAATTTTGTAGCTGATCAATTAAATTTTATTCAATTAAGGAACGAATTCGATTGCCTTCACAAGTTTCTGTTTAAAACTTATGTTTTAAATGTAGAAAGTAATCTAAAAACAAATCCAAAGTATTTTTGGGAGTTTTTAAATTCCAAGAAAAAAACCACTGGGTATCGAACCAGTAGGGAATTTGATGGTTTAAAGTCTAATAATGCTTCAGAGTCTACACTACTTTTCTCTAAATATTTCCAAAATTTATATGAAAATCATAGATCTCCAACAAATCTAAATTATCTCAACTTTGATGACATATATATTAGTTCTATAGATGTCTTCAATATTTCAGCTGACGACGTAACTTTACCAAATACTTATCTTAAACCAAGCTGTAAATTTGAACATGGGGATCTACCGCCAATGTTTTTCAAACTCTGTGCAGTAAATGTCGCAGTTCCTTTAGCTTTTATTTATAATCTATGCATTAAAAAAGGAGTTTTTTTAGATGTATGGAAAATTTGCTTGGTAGTTCCGATTTTTAAAACGGATAATCGTTGTGATGTAAATAATTATAGGGCTATTGTGAAACAATGCACAATAGCTAAATTGTTTGATCATATACTTAAAATCAAATTATTTGAGCTTGTTAAGTGCGTCATCTCCGAATTACAACATGGATTTTTTCCTGGTAGATCAACATGTTCAAATTTACTGCTTATTTACACTGCTTATGATGTCAAATTATTTCTTAATATTTCGAATGATAAGTATCCAAAGTGACCTCTCAGCCTTGCATAGCTGGTGTCTCTCAAATAGACTGTTCTTGAACATCAGTAAATGTTGCATAGTCGCTTATACTTAATGTTTAAATAGCGTTTTATTCAATTATACATTCAATAATTGTGTATTACAGCGTAAAGTTAAATAAAGGACTTGGGGGTAATTTTTGATAAACAACTTAATTTTAAATGTCATTATGATTACATTATTTCTAAATCATACTCCATGCTGGGGTTTATCAAGAGGCATACTCAAATTTTTAAAGATCATTTAACTATAAAAGCGTTATACGTTTCTTTGGTTCGAAGTATAATCGAATAGTGTTCTATTGTTTGGAATCCGTACTATATTGTTGAATCAAACCGAATTGAGAGAGTTCAAAAACTAATGAGCAAATACGCTCTTAAAAAGCTTTACTGGCCTGATGGTCTCCCAACATATGAGGCACGCCGTAAATTACTTGGGTTGCAATCCTTAATAGATAGAAGATTTTTTTGTTCCCTTCTATTTGCTTAAAACATATTTACCGGGAAAATTAATTGCACTGAACTGTCAAATCTTTTTCAAATTTATGATGCTCCAAGGGATTTGAGACGTACTCGTATGTTTGAAGAAAATCTCCACAGGACCAATTATGCTAATAATGAACCAATAGCGAGATGTATGCACTTATGCATCAGTCTTTCAAATATTTTAAAATTTTATGCATTTGAACACCAATTTAGACTGATACTGTTCACTATTTTTATTTAATTTTAAGGTATTAATATTTACAATAGTCTGTACGATTGTAACAAATCCGTAGACTGAAAGAAATAAATAAATAAATAAGTATATTTTAAGAAGTCACTTATTAGTTTTTTGAATTATTCTTTATTTTACAATTTAGTTTTGAACACGTCGTAATCACGCGGTAGCTGTACACATAATAAATTTTAACTCTCTCATATATATATTTTTATATTCTAGCGTACAAAGCTTGCACCAGGGTTGCATTGTAATATACGTTATAATTTACTACTTAAAACTACTTATATTACCATACCACTACAGTTCGGCCAATCTGACATGAAATCGTCCCGATTTCTGTTTTATTTAAATCCGCGTCTTGTATCCAGGATTTCATATTTGCCACTTCCCATGTTCCCTCGTAAGTAATTTGTGTTAACTGAAAGCCTTCCACATCTGTGACTACATATCTGTCATTAGGCATTATTTTCTCTACTTTATACGGACCTTTGAATTTTAGTACTAACTTTTTACTAACTCCTGGTGTACTGACAAAGTTTCTTACCATAACATAATCTCCAACATTAAATTCTCTTTTGGTACGTCTACAGTTTTTTGTTAACTCATTCCGACTCTGGCCTCTTTTAATGTTTTCACTAGCTATGACTCTCAACTGTTCTAAATCACCCCTCTCCGTTGTATTATTTAAAACCTCCAAACTTTCTTTTAAATAATCCACAACGAAACCCTTTTTGCCGTAGCCCAAATAAGAGTTATGAGGGTGCCTTGCCTATGCTTCGATTAACAGTATTATTTAGTGCAAATTCTTACTCTGGCAGAACCTTATCAAGTGAAAACTGAGTATCCGTATTAGTACTTTTGGCGATCATTGGTCCAAGACACCTGTTTTGAGCCATCTTAAGTTTTAAAATTATCAATATGGATGGGACATCTCCTTTCGGAGTACTGTGCAACATGCCCTCATGTCTTCCAGCTTTTGATGAAAACACAATACATTTTAAACAATTGCTTATATATTGTACCACTTTCTCTTTCATTTTCGGGAACCAATACATTTTTGTCAATGCCTCTATAACCTTATCTCTTCCTCTATGACCCATTTGGTCATGGTATAGTCGCAAAACATTTCCTTCCATCATTTTAGGGACATAAAATAAGATTTTATTGCCACTCTTTTTATATACTAACCCATTCCTCATTTCAAAACTTTTACTCTCTTTCTCTTCTAACTCTCTTTTTAGCTTTTCTATAATTTCATCCTTACCCTGACTGATCGACAAGTTTTGTTCAAATGTATTACCCTCTAATACCAAAATATTTGGAATTCTACATAATGCGTCTACGTGTTGCATTTTTGATCCTGCTCTATGTATTAACGTATAATCATATTCTTCTAAATCTAAAGCCCAACGTGCTGTCCTTGAGTTTATCTCTCGTTTATTTAAGGTCAATGTTAACGAGTTGCAGTCTGTAAGAGTTTTAAAACTTCGACCTTGTAAATATATCCTAAACCTACGCAACGCATAAATTATAGCCAAGGTTTCCAGTTCGAAACTGTGATACCTAGACTCTTCATCTGTTGTTCGTTTCGAAAAGTAGAATACAGGATGAAGATACTCATCACCTCCTTTTTGCAATAGAATAGCTCCAAAACCCACTGAACTAGCATCACAATGTAGTTCACTTTCCTTTAGAGGATCATAAATTGTCATTATTGGTGCCTCAACTAACTTTCTTTTCAATTCCTCGAAACATTTGATCTCCTCATTTTCAAATTTAAATGGTACATTCTTTCGAACCAATCTGTAAAGTGGTTGGGCCTTAACAGAAAAACCTTTAACGAATCTTCTGAAATAGGAGCACAAACCCAAAAAACTCTGCACACTTTTAGCATTTTGAGGGACTGGAAAATCTTTCACCGCTTTAATGTTTTTATCATCGGGTTTAATACCGTCTTTTGATACTTGACACCCCAAATAGCACAGTTCTGACATCATAAATTTGCATTTGTCAACTCTCAACTCCAATCTGTTTCTCACTAAAATATCAAATACTTCCTCTAGAATTCTAAAATGTTCTTCTTCTGATGCAGTTGCTATCAGCATATCATCTAAGTATATTGATACTTTACCTTGTCTGACCAAACATTAAAAAACTTTGTTAATAAATCTCTGAAACGGTGACGGAGCATTCCGCAGCCCAAATGGCATTTTCAAAAATTCGTATTGTCCCATTGGGGTCACAAAAGATGTATACTTCACTGACTCTTCACTCATGTTAACGTGATAAAAAGCGCTCTTCAGATCAAGCAGAGAAAAGATTTTCTTATTCGCTAACCTATCAACCATGTCTTCTATTAGTGGTAAAGGATAATTATCCTTGTGTGTTACTTTATTCAATATCCTAAAGTCTACGCACAGTCGGGTATCCCCCGTTTTTTTTTACCAAAACAATCGGAGATGCATACTCAGAGTTACTATGCCTAATCACTTTTTCTCCATTAATTCGTCTAATATGCCATGTAATTTATCTTTCTCATAATAAGACAGTCTACGAGGAGAACAATGGAAGGGCTTTTCATTATTCAATATTAATTTCATTTCGCATTTTGTTTCCTGATTCCATGGTTCATCGGGACGATCACGGTACAAATAGTTTTTTTTAAAAAAACTTACAAAATTTTTCTTTCGTATAAGGAGTCAACTCATTGTTATTAATACATACATTACATTCATCTGATTCTATTTCCATCGACATAAAATTTATCCACTCATTTTCTAGAACTTCATTATTAATTTCAACCTCATTTACACAATCCATCATTTTTAATTGCAACTGAGCTTTAATTAGAAAATTTGTTCCTAATAATTCTGGGTAAGTCATCGTTTCATTTGGAACAACATACAAACTTAAAGCAATAACTGTATTTTTATAAAAAAAATGTTTACTTTAATAAGACCAATTATGACAAGAGGACTTTTATTTATTCCATTATATTTATTTTTTAAAACTTCAATATTCTTATCAATAAATACATCTGGCACGAACTGGTGGCGAATTAAACTTACTGGACTCCCTGTATCAATTAATGTAATTAAAGAAATTTTAAAGTCAAAATTTTTAAAGTTTACAGTAAACACAAGATTTCTTACATATTCGTTAGTTTCTACCTCACCAATTTGGTTAACAGATACGTGCCGTTTTGGGATACCAGCCGCAAAATGTCCAACCTCTGCACACACATGACAGGCACCTGGTTCTCTTTTTGGCTTGCGACACTCATTCGCCATATGCCCAAGGGAATTACAGTTGAAACACCTTATCTTCTGTCCTGTGATTCTCTGTTTCAGCTCCATCGACGATACATGATTCGCAGAATCATATGACATGTTATTTTTCTTCAAACTAATTTTCTTAAACGCTTTCAAAATCTCAGTTGGATTAATAAATCTCTGCATTCGAGCTTGAGTTTCATCGGGTATGCCTTCGACCAAATACTCCATTAGATCGATTTCATCAATGGCCAACTTATTACCCATTATAACCTTATCATAAAAATATTCCTGGGAAAACTTCGTTTACCTTCCTCTTTCTGCTTTCAAACTCTCGTTTGAAAGTCAAGCGACTTATGTGATCTTCGAAAAACATATCCATTTCAGACAAAAAATTGTCAAATGGTGCTGTCATTAAGTTGGCACGAGATTGAAACTATTGCAAAGCTTTCCCCTTTAATTTTGCTGCCATCAATGCCTTCATGTTGTTTTCGTCTAACTTGTATACAGCTTGAGCACTTTTTAGTTGCATTTTCCAGTGCAAAAAATTACAATCAATGCCATGAAATTTAGCGATTAACTCTTTTGCATAAACAAAGCTTGCTGCCGATTCAACTTTTAGCACTCTTCCTTTGCCTTTATTATCATTTTCTTGCCTTAATATTTCATTCTCCTTTTGTACTAGATGTCGCTCTTTTTCTTTCAACTGCAATTCACGCTTCAGTAATTCTATTTCGTGTTTCATTAGCCAAAATTCATTTTCTACATTCTTCTTTTCGCCGCTTTCTTTCAGCTCGCCACGATTATCTGCATCACTTATGTCGCTATCGTTAAATTCTTCTGCATTACTCTCTTTTGCATTACGTTCATTATAGCCTGCGTTGTTGTTATCATTACAGCTTTCCTTGATATGTTCGTTCTTTTGACTTTCTTTTGTGTTGCGCTCATTGTCAGCATCCATGTTGGTTATTGCAGTACTCGCTAGTTCACTAATTTTTTTACGGTTTTGTCGCTTTCGAAGCTGGCGGCTTCATGCCTAGCGTCTGTCTGTTGCTTTCCAAATGATCCGCTGCCTTATGTTACCGTTTTAATGACGTCACTAGTTTTTTGTGTGATTTTGTTTCTTTTTTAATTACTCCACGCTCACACTGTGGTACTTGTAATAACCGCACAATAAGTTCATTTTTTGTACGAGACGAATCCATATTTAGCTTTCGCAAATGTTGCTTCAATTCGCCCAACGAACACGATTCAATTTGTTCGTCACTCATTCTCGAAAATATCCTTAGTCGCACTTTGATTAGAAACTAAATTCTTTTGTATTTTATTGTAACCACTTTGTTTTTATTTGTTTTTTTTGGGGTTTTTCGATCCCACTTCTGATTTTTAAGAAGACACTAATTAGTTTTCTGAATTATTCTTTATTTTACAATTTAGTTTTGAACACATCGTAATCACGCGGTAACTGTACACCTAATAAATTTGAACTATCTCATACATATATTTTTATGTTCTAGCGTACAAAGCTAGCACCAGGGTTGCATTGTAATACACGTTATAATTTACTACTTAAAACTACTTATATTACTATACCACTACAATATCAACGAACCCACCCAACCTATCCATTACCGAGCTGTGCTCGTGTGAAGATGAAATAAATCCGTTGAAACTACAAAATTTTAAGATTGAGCACAATTTTCTCAAAATTTCGCGTAATAAATCAAATTTTTTTTTAACATCAAATTTGTGTTTTATTTAATTTTATTTTTAACGACATCAAAATCATTAACATATCTTAGAAAAAAAAACAAAGTTAGTTCTACTTCAAAAATTTTACTAAATTTAAAACATAATGATATTATCTTCTACATAATTGTATTTTGTTATAAAAACAATAAGAACTGTTCGAAGAGACCTCCATTGTTTTGGATGCAATACATTATTTTTCGCCTTATTGCGTTTGCGATTAGTTCCTTGCAGTTCTTGGCGTACAATAGAAGATGAATTGATTAATTCTTATGATCAACTGCTTTTTCGATGTCAGTTGTTCTGCATATACGACTTCTTTCATTCGTCCCCACAAATAAAAATCAAGTGGAGTCAAGTCGAGTGATCTTGAAGGCCATCTAATTAGACCATTTCTTCCAATCCAGCCTGCTTAACCAATTAGCCTATTTTACCAATCTTTAACAATTCTACTGTAATGGGGCGGAGCTCCGTCATGTTGAAACATAATACCTGAAACATAATGTTGAAACATAATACCGAAACTTAATGTACGTAAAGGTACATTTTCTAATAGCTCTGGTAGAGTGTCGCAAAGAAAATTTAAATAGAATTCTGCATTTGTCTAAATAGACAAACAAGCAATACCTTAATAAAAAGTATTAGCTCAATGTGTTTTCAATTCAGTAAAATTTTTGAAGTACAACTAACTTCGCTATTTTTGAAGATATGTTAATAATTTTGATGTATTTAAAAAGAAAATTAAATAAAACACAAATTTGATGTTAAAAATAATTTGATTTATTACGCAACATTTTGAGAAAATTGTGCTCAATCTTAAAATTTGTAGTTTCAACGGATTTATTTCATCTTCACACGAGCACAGCTCGGTAATGGATAAGTTGAGTGGGTTCGTTGGTATACCGTTAGAAAGGCCAATTTATTGCCATTAACATGAGTTTTTAAAATGAGTTTTTCATGAGTTCGTTTTTCTGCTAGAAACAATAGTATGAATCAAAGTCATTAAATAACAATTAACCCCGTAACTCCTAAGAGTGTGAAAATAGACCCCCCCTCCCATACGATTTTTTGCTAAACTTAACCTCCTCTTTCACCTCCGTAAATATTCGCACTCTTACACGGGACATCCTGTATATTAATATATTTAGTGATTTTACTTCATTTTTTCATCTGTTGCAGTTTATAAATTTTTCTTTTAAATTCATTTCTATCAAACATTTCAAGTATAGCATTACTTGCCTCTAGCACTAGGTTTTTATATTCATTTTATACATAAGAGATGATAGTTTCTCCAAAGTCGAATCTAGATTCGTTGGTTTGTCACCACATTGTTCTTGTACGATATCATCTAAATTTCAACACGTGTATTTCTTTTATTATTTTCAATGAACTTTAATCGTTTTATATTTTTGACGTCAGTAATAGATGTGCAATCCCATATGAAGAGTTGATCGGGATCGTTCTGAGATGTGCAGTTCTCTTGTTCATTTTTATTTGCTGGATTCTTTTTAATTCAACTTGTTATAACCAATGCTTTATATTTATTAAAATTTCCAAATTAAATTGTATACTTGATAGCGCGTCGTCGTTGGTGTTGATTTTTCCTTGTTTTAATTTGATTTCAAAATCATAATCTGAAAGATCTAGTCTTATTCTTGTCATTTTAGATGATGGATTTTTTTGACTGAACAATGATACTAAAGGTCAATGGTCCGTCACTACAATAAATTTTCTTCCCTATAACTAAGGTTTAAATAAGTTAATTCCCCAGTGGATTGCAAGTAATTCTTTTTCAATAACTGGCTTATTTAGATCATGTTTAGGAAAGGTTTTGCTTGCTTAAGATATATGCAAGTCATGCCCAATTTCGCCCTGTGATAGAATGTTCCTTATGCAAAATTTGAAGCATCAGTTGTTGCAATAAAAGGTTTTGTAAAATCCGGATATTGTAATATTGGAGGTTCTTTTAACTTTTGCTTAAGCATTTCGAAAGAAGATTGGCATTGTTCTGTCCATATTTTTTAATAGGTTGTTTAAACATTGTGCAATTGTCGCGAAGTCTTTTATGAATCATTTGTAGCAGTTACAAAATGCAACGAATCGTCTAACGTCACCTGCGTTCTTTGGTATAGGATACTTTTTAATGGTTTCGTACTTTCTGGGGTCTGTCTTGATACCTCTTGGGTTATCAAATGTCCTAAATGTACTCATTCTGGTTGCAGAAATTTGCATTTGCTTGCATTCAGTTTTAAGTTATATTTTGAGAGTCTGTCAAAAACTTCAATTAGATTGTTATTGTGATGCTGTAAACTACATCCAAAGATTATAATGTCAACATATAGGAATGCTTCTGAGCTTAAACCTTTCAATGCTAAAGTCAGCATGCGTTGGAAACTGTTTGAGGATATTTTTAACCCTTATGTCAACAGCAGAACTTCTTTACGCACTTCAACAGCAACACACCCGGGTATGTACATACGTTTTGTATGAGGAATGTCATGCCGTTAGCACAAAAATGCTAATATCTAACTCGTTTGTTGGAATTTCTGTATTATTTTTATTTTTGTTTGTAAGAAATATTGTTTATTTTTAATAATAAAAATAAAATAAGAGATATTTTTGCATTTCTGCATAATTTTTTTATTTTGTTAGAAAGAGACAAAAGGTTTAAAACCAGTTTTACCAGTTTTACCCTTGCATATTTTTTTTATGTTGTTAGAAAGATACAAAAGTTTCAAAACCAGTTTTACCTTTGCATATTTTTTTATTTTGTTAGAAAGAGACAAAAGGTTCAAAACCAGTTTTACCCTTGCATTTAGTCATTGTTCATACGTTTTGTATGGCAAATGGCACGCCGTTATAACCCGGCAGGTACACATTCAACTAATCGCTTGCGATTCAGATTTTTTTCACTAATATACTCACACATTTACTGTACCAACAGTTCAAATGTGTGAGTGTATTAGTGAAAAAACGTGAAATGCAAGCGATTAGTTGAATGTGTACCTGCCTGGTAAAGAGACAAAAGAAATTTGCAGAAACTTCATTCTTTGTAGTTTCGTCAGCAAATTTAGTTTACATTTGTGATTCGAAGTGAAAAGACGTTTCTGTTTATTTTGTGGAAATAAAAAAATAAACGTGAAATGGCAGATGGTGAATGGCTTACTCCACG
Organism: Dichetophora obliterata; assembly: GCA_963920525.1. Taxonomy (NCBI): domain Eukaryota; kingdom Metazoa; phylum Arthropoda; class Insecta; order Diptera; family Sciomyzidae; genus Dichetophora; species Dichetophora obliterata. Next base: position 143,156,285 of record OY986436.1, on the reverse strand, counting down.
ACAACTAAGCGCACTTTCGTACGAAGAACAGCAAGCATATATTCGTCAAACGCTTGAAGAGAGCCGAGAAGAAATAAGTGACCACTATTCAATAGTTGGTGACGAGGCTTTAGATGAATGTGTAGGTGATATTGGTGGTGATGACTCAGACTTTGAAGAGCCCACGTAACCAGAATATGACCCAGAGGACGACAGTGATTCTGATGAAGAACTTGAAGATGCACCAATTGAAACTGGGGAATATTTTACTGGCAGAGATGGTAATGTTTGGTCTTCGATACAACCACAACCTGTAAGATTCCGTACGCACAACATTCTAAGAAGTGCACAATCTGGACCAGTACGGGCAACGCAAGGTTTGAGCATCACTAGCTACAACTTGGCAAAATCTTTGATGATAGACAATAATTTATCTATATTGGGTACTTGCAACAAAAGGCGTACATTCGTGCCAGCAGCATTTGCCAACCCCAAACGACGTGAGGCTGAATCGTCAATGTTTGGGTTCTATAATCACGGTACGATGTGCTCGTACGTACCCAAGAAAAACAAGGCAGTTGTAATATTGTCCACTTCTCATTATACAACAGAAACGGCCGGTCCTAAGAAGAAGCCATTGCTTATATTGGACTACAACAAAACCAAAGGTGGAGTTGATAACATGGACATGTGCTTGTCCGAATATAGCACCAAGCGGCGCACAAATAGATGGCCTTTGGCTTTCTTGTTTCTTGCTGATGTTTCTCCATCAGCTAAGCGAGCAACTATGCAAGCCAGAAATAGAGAGAAGGGCGAATAACAGCAGAATATCCAGAGTTTTTCAACGCGCAACGCCATCGAAGCCATGATAGGTAGGCCCATCCGAGTTTTGGATGCTGGAGCACATGAAGCGGAGGAGCGTGATAGTACGGGACGCCTAAAAGTAAAGGGGAATTGCTACATCTGCTCCAAATGACGCCCTACTCGTAAAGCATGCACATTATGCAATAAACCAGTGTGCGCAGAGCATTCCAAAGACTTGCCTCAATGCGATAGATGCAATTGAATTTCAATAATTTTAAATTTTTTCGTAGTTTTTTTAATATTTTTTTCATAAGTATTTTATAATTTATAATAATTAAGTTAATTAGTTTTTTTATGATCTATTGAATAATTACATGAATTAAGATTGTGAGCTTTAGATCAAGTGAGTTTTCAAGAAGGCAACAACAACAACAACAACTCTGTATAGAGTCAATCACTTAGCTGACTAGACAGTCGGTTTCGGAAATCGCTACATATTCCTCTTCAGTAGTCTTTGAGTGATTAAGCTGTGATCAACTCACTGTTTAAACTAGCATATGAATGTACAGATCCTCTAATTCATTCTTATAAATTGTATGGCTGCTAATCATATGACACTTCAAAGCAGTAGGCCATTTTGGATCACCGCCATCAACTCTATCAAGGGTTGCCATCTGTTCTAGTTGCTTCTTCATTTATTTCAATATTCATTGGTGTTCGATTGTTTTTTGTCGAAATCCACCATAGAAATGAAACGAGTTTTTGCTTCGCCAGAAGCTAGTGTTCTAACTGAAAGGTGGCTATTTTCACAACCAAATGTTCAATTACACATGACTTTGACCGAAAAATCGATCAATTATTAGATTATTTTATTAATTTGACATTAATTAAACTTATTTGGCCGTGCTCTGCCATAGTTAAGTTAATAAGTTTTTATGATCTATTGAATAATTACATGAATTAGGATTGTGAGCTTTAGATCAGTAAGTTTTCAAGAAGGCAACAACAACAACAACAACTCTGTATAGAGTCAATCACTTAGCTGACTAGACAGTCTGTTTCGGAAATCGCTACATATAGCCACCTTTAAGATCACAAGTCAGATACATGCTATTTCTGCGTAAATTACAAATTTGGTAGAAGCCAAAGGCACTACGCGAAAATGACATACGAAGCAACAAATAATGTCATTTTACCAGAAGTGCGCTGTGAAGGTGTTCCGGTGCCTCAACCGCTTACACAGACATTTTCGGCCAATATGACATACGCCAATACAGAAATAACATCGGCGGTTGAAAACATATCAGATATAAGTTACTTGCCTCTTGATTGCTTAAGCATATGTCCTAATTTGATAGACCAAGCTTATTTTGAAGATCTTGTAAGAGATTTAGGACTAACAAAAGAGAAAGCTGAAATTTGATAAAAGCCGATGTAAAAGTTACATCGCCAAGAAAAAGACACGCTGACCTGGAAAGTTATTTTAAGAAATCAGAAGAACTTGTGTACTGTTGCAGTATTGAAGAGGTTCTAAAATATCTAAAGCTTCTACTGGACTCTTCCGCTTGGCGACTATTTAAAGATAGTTCAAAACACAGTTTAAAAGCAGTTTTACTGCACAATGGAAATCAGCATCCATCAATACCGGTTGCGTATTCCACAAAAAAGGAGGAAACATACGAAAACATTTCAAATCTCTTAAATAAGATTGAATACTATAAATATAAATCAAGCGCGTCGGAAGCTAATTTCATCTGGGGGGGGGCAGTACAAATGGGGGGGCAGTACAAATGGTGGTGCAAAAAAAGTTCACCAAAATTTCTTCAAAGAAACATGAATGTGAATAAACAAATTTTTTATTTTAGTTTAAAATAAAAAAAAATATAAAAATATATAAAAAATATTAAAATTTCATTATTTTTAAAAGTTCTTCCAATTTCAATATTAGAGATCAAGGATCTTTCATATGGTAATATGAAAATATAAGAAATAATGGTTGCTTTTATAAAGCAAGACTAGGCATATCTTTACATGGTTTAAATGCAATAAGGTACAAAAAGTTATATCAATTTAAATTATTCCAAAATGTTTCTTTCTGTCCTTGCGAGAAACAAACTCTTTCACCACCTCCATCGAATTCAATTCTTCAGTTTTATCTTTGTGAATGTGTATAAGTGCTGCATGAGTGAGTCGTTTCTGTGTCATAGTTGCTCGAAGATACGTCTTAAGTCGTCTTAGTGCACTAAAAGAACGCTCAGATGAAGCTGCTGATGCAGGCACAGTCAAAAGCAAAGCAATAAGTTTTTCAACTTTATTTAATAGTTTTTTTACAGTATCCGAATTTTTCGCAAATTTGGATACAATGCCACTACAATTTCAAGGTGTTTGGCCAGGCAATTGCTTCAGCAATTTCATCTGCATAAAGATCTAGTTTTGTTTTTAGATTTTGTTCAGAAGGCACTTTTCCGTTGAAGGCTTCGATTTTAATATTTTCCAACAATTCCAGAGTGTCAAGATCTGCTTAAATGTACAATAAGATTTACAAAGTGCCACTTTACACTAACTTCACTCAACCGACTCACCGAATGTTAAATCAAAGTGAATCGGTTGAGTGAAGCTGGTATGAATAAAAAAAAAGTCAAATATCAACCTGTTTGATCAAATCTAGCCGTTATCTCATTTGAGAGAAGATCAAAAATTTCGAAATAATCTTTTCGTAGCCGATCATATAATGGTAACTATACTGAAGGAACCGGATTTGATGTTTGTTCAAAGCGTCGAGGTGGATTATCATCAGCTTATTTACAGTAGGGGCTTTCGCATGGTCCAAAACATTGGACCAACATGGCAGATTGTACAACATGTAGTACCATGCGTAAGCTAAAACGAAAGTCGAAATTTTTGGTTTTTTTCTGCCGATTGTACAATATTGTAAAATTACTGCTCAATTGTTAGGGCATTTAAAAGTTGCTTAGCTATAAGCCGGATGTGTTCTGCTTGAGAGCTTGCAATTAATGATGTTGCTTTACAAGTTGGATCGTTCGAACGCTCAATCAAATAGTCCCATTAGTTTTCCATCTAACTTATCGTACAACATGTCGTCCAATAAGTGCTGTTCACATTTCAAACCGCTCATCAAATCATTTGTCAAATCGTTTGACCACAGAAGTTTGACCACAGAATTTTATCTTGAACACCGAAGTAAGCACATCGCGATGACGGAAAAATTTTAATACTTTTTGTTATTAAAATCGTATTGGAAGAAGAAGAAATTATTTTACAAATTATTATAAATTGTTTGCAACAGTTATTTATTATTATTTTGATATTATTTTCTTCCGCTCCTTTTGCCGCGATGTGCACAGGTTGAAAACTTTTTTGAACTGACAAAATCGTACTACACGATTTGACCAGTGTGAACACTCGTCAAATCGTTCGGCAAATCAGCAGAAAAATCAAAAAATTTTGATTTTCATCAAACGATTTGACCAACGATTTGATAAGTGTTCACACTCGTCAAATCGCCATCAAATCCATACAAATTCTGTTGGTCAAATCATTTGATGATCGATTTGATGGCGGTTTGAAATGTGAACAGCCCTATATGGAAAGCCCCTAAGAACATGTCAAATTTTTTCTTACCAGAGTTGCAAAATTAACAAGCATTAAGCTACATACTTAAGGATGCTTTTAAACTGAAGTGGTGGGTTTGCAATAGAAACTCTAGATTTTGTTCTATATTTTTGCAAACACAGAGAAAGAAAATGGTTAGCCGCAAGCATGCTTATGAAGAAGAGAGAAAGAAGAGGAAAATATATACTACAAAAATATTATTGTTGTAAAAAAAACTGATATTTTGAATAACTTTTTAAAGTTTTCCTTTTAAATTGTTTATCTAGCTAAAAAAGTGGGGGGGCAACTGCCCCATTTCCCCCCGCTTCCGACGCCAATGATATAAATGGGAAGCATGCGCAGACTTCAAAATGATTGCAATATTCACTGGAATGCAAACAGGATACACAAAACATATGTGCTTTCTTTGTAAATGGGCACGTGAACTACCAGCAGCCATTATCATATTAAATATTTCGAAGAACGTAAAGAAAATATTATTGGTGACTTAAATGTAATCCATGAACCCATTGTCCCAAAGGATAAGGTCATACTTCCACCGCTGCATATTAAGTTGGGCTTGGTGAAAAATTTTATTAAAAGCTTAAATACACAAGGAAATGCTTTCAAACGCATTCAAACAATTTTCCCCAGATTATCTGCAGCAAAATTAAAAGAAGGTAAAATACGGTTTTAAGAAATAATTTATTACATTTAATGTAAATTACCTTTTCTAGGAATGCTCGTTGGACCCGATATAAGAAAATTATTACAAGATGAAGAATTTTATGGTCATCTGTCGGATATGCAAAAGACAGCATTTGACTTTATGCAGCTGGTTATATCAGAATTCCTTGGAAACTCAAAAGCACAAAACTATGCAGAAAATATTGAAAACATGCTAATCGGTTTTAACAATATTGGCGTTAAGATGTCACTAAAGCTGCATTTTCTGAACTCTCATCTAAATTTTTTTAAAGAAAACCTTGGAGCGGTTTCAGATGAACACTGTGAAAGGTTTCATCAGGATATAAAGGTATTGGAAGAAAGATTCAAAGGGAAATCCCAAAGTGTAATGCTTGCTGAATACGTATGGGGCTTGTACAGAAACCTTGACCCATCGGAACACTCACGTCAAGCTAAATACAGGAAAGCATATTAAGATTAATCTTTAATCCATTGTCATACTACTGCTATTTCCCAATTCCCTTTTTTGAAGCAAAAAAATAAATATGTACATACTATAATAAACCACTATTAAAACAAAATTACATATAATTTTTTTTATAGAAGTTGGTGAGTAATTTTACTAATTAAGCGTAAAGAGCTTTATTTACAATATTGGTGTCTGTGGTGACCCCCACTGAAATTTTTCGGCAAACATTTTCGTAGAATATTTTAATCCTTAAATATCTTTTTTTAAAGGATATTTTTTGATTTTCTCGATAAAAGGGTCAAATTGACCCATAAAGAGACCAGTTAGAGGGTTAAGATCTTCCACAAAAATAATCCTCATACAATTCCACAATACAACTCTGATCATAAGAATTCTCTCAGACATAATGCTCCCTTCGACCAAAAAATGAAAACTTTAACCCACTGTAAAAAAAACTCAGACGTGCTGGACCATAAGCTTGTTCTACAAAAATGATCTACTCAACATACCCTTTCAGAATTATAGGGTCGCTATTCTGTTCCAAAAATGCTGTTGGACTGTGTAACCCAAGAAGGTATCAAGACAGACCCCAGAAAGTACAAAACCATTAAAAAGTATCCTATACCAAAGAACGCAGGTGACGTTAGACGATTCGTTGCATTTTGTAACTACTACAGATGATTCATAAAAGACTTCGCGACAATTGCACAATGTTTAAACAATCTATTGAAAAAAATAAACCGAATAAAGACTAGATCTTTCAGATTATGATTTTGAAATCAAATTTAAACAAGGAAAAATCAACACCAACGACGACGCGCTATCACGTATACAATTAAATTCGGAAATTTTAATATATATGATGCCCTTAGAAGAGGACAAAACTCAAAATAAAGCATTGGTTATAACAAGGGGAATTAAAAAGAATCCAACAAATAAAAATGAACAAGAGAACTGCACATCTCAGAACAAGCCCGATCAACTCTTCATATGGGATTGCACATCTATTACTGACGTCAAAAATATAAAACGATTAAAGTTCATTGAAAATAATAAAAGTAATACACGGGTTGAAATTTAGATGATATCGTACAAGTACGATGTGGTGACAAACCAACGAATCTAGATTCGACTTTGGAGAAACTATCATCTCTTATGTATAAAATGAATATAAAAACCTAGCGCTAGAGGCAAGTAATGCTATACTTGAAATTTTTGATAAAAATTAATTTAAAAGAAAAATTTATAAACTGCAACAGATGAAAAAATGAAGTAAAATCACTAAATATATTAATATACAGGATGTCCCGTGTAAGAATGCGAATATTTACGGAGGTGAAAGAGGAGATTAAGTTTAGCAAAAAATCGTATGGGAGGGGGGTCTATTTTCACACTCTTAGGAGTTACGGGGTTAATTGTTATTTAATGACTTTGATTCATACTATTGTTTCTAGCAGAAAAACGAACTCATGAAAAACTCATTTTAAAAACTCATGTTAAAGGCAATAAATTGGCCTTTCTAACGGTATACCAACGAACTCACTCAACTTATCCATTACCGAGCTGTGCTCGTGTGAAGATGAAATAAATCCGTTGAAACTACAAAATTTTAAAATTGAGCACAATTTTCTCAAAATGTTGCGTAATAAATCAAATTATTTTTAACATCAAATTTGTGTTTTATTTAATTTTCTTTTTAAATACATCAAAATTATTAACATATCTTCAAAAAAAGCAAAGTTAGTTGTACTTTAAAAATTTTACTAAATTCTAAGTAAGTGAGTCTAAGAATCACTCCATGTCAGAAGCTTGGGCTCCTTTTTGGCTTCAACAATGCTACTGTTGATCTAATAGCCAACTATCTTGATGGTAGAAAACAATGGGTTCATATTAAAAATAGATTTTCCGAATTGAAACATATTGCAACTGGTGTGCCACAAGGATCAATTCTGGGGCCCTTGCTATTCAGTGTCTTTATTAATGACATTTTCACATCAGTAATATCATCAAAAGAATCTATTTCACGCTGCGTTGCATATGGCTATATGCTAGGTTTACACCAATTGAAACTAAAAAGATACTCGTTATACAACTAATTGTGCCTTATATCACATACTCAGAACTAGTATATAGTAATTTAGATTCACACTCAGCGCACAAAATACTTATTGCCTTTAATGATGCGACCAGATATATTTACGGATTGAGTCGGTTTGACCATATCTGAAAGTTGCAATAGAATATGTAAGAAATATGTAAGAATATTTTGGGTTGTAGAATAATTAACTATCTGTAAGCGAGAAATTGTATTTTTCTGCATACGCTTATTATCTACAGGACTTCATCATACCTTTTTCAAAAATTGCGCTTCTCTGTTTCCAACCGAACTGGGAATCTTATCATACCTAAATTCAATTGTTTGCAATCTAAGCGTCTTTTCTTCGCCAATGCCATTAAACTATGGAATTCACTACCAGTTAATATTAAATCAATCGCTAGAACGAACAAATTCAAGCTATCTCTTTTATTATATTTCTCAAACGACTAAAGCAATCTAATTAAAGTTTTCACTATTTAACTGTTTTTCTTTTTATCATTTAATCATTGAAATATATATGTTACAAATACTCTGAAAAAAATTATATATTAGTAATCAATTATTTATCTTTTTAATTTTACAAGTGTCATCTGTTGATCATATACTTTCTATTTTTATTTTAACTTTTGTTCTAAACTATAAATTCTTTATTGTTTAAGTCTATACTTATTATATGCTATTAGTTGATTATTTATGTTTCACCGTTGTACTTCTTAAAGATCTATTTGTATCTAACAGTACTAATTTATCCTTAAATAAATAATACTATTAAATAATAAGTGCATATATCTAGCTATTGGTTCATTATTAGCATAATTGGTCCTGTGGAGATTTTCTTCAAACATACGAGTACGTCTCAAATCCCTTAGAGCATCATAAATTTGAAAAAGATTTGACAGATCAGTGCAATTAATTTTCTCGGTAAATATGTTTTAAGCAAATAGAAGAGAACAAAAAGATTTTCTATCTATTAAGGATTGCAACCCAAGTAATTTACGGCGTGCCTCATATGTTGGGAGACCATCAGGCCAGTAAAGCTTTTTAAGAGCGTATTTGCTCATTAGTTTTTGAACTCTCTCAATTCTGTTTGATTCAACAATATAGTACGGATTCCAAACAATAGAACACTATTCGATTATACTTCGAACCAAAGAAACGTATAACGCTTTTATAGTTAAAGGATCTTTAAAAATTTGAGTATGCCTCTTGATAAACCCCAGCATGGAGTATAATTTAGAAATAATGTAATCATAATGACATTTAAAATTAAGTTGTTTATCAAAAATTACCCCAAGTCCTTTATTTAACTTTCCGGTCTAATACACAATTATTCAATGTATAATTGAATAAAACGCTATTTAAACATTTAGTATAAGCGACTATGCAACATTTACTGATGTTCAAGAACAGTCTATTTGAGAGACACCAGCTATGCAAGGCTGAGAGGTTACTTTGGATACTTATCATTCGAAATATTAAGAAATAATTTGACATCATTAGCATATATAAGACACCTGGCAAACTTCAAGTGTGTTGGTAAGTCATTAATGAAAACTAAAAAAAGGAAAGGACCGCAATGGCTACCTTGTGGAACTCCTGATAAAGCATCAATAGCAACATCTGAAATACTTGACCCAATTTTGACATAAAGCTTTCTAGCGTTTAGATAACTTTTGAAAAATTCAATTAAAGTATCCGACAAACCGAACTTTTTTAATTTGCTTAGAAGAATAAAGTGATCAACTTTATCAATGCTTTAGAAAAATCGGTGTAAACGATATCTAAGTGACTACCATTTTCCATTGCACTAATAATGTTTTTCGAAATAAGCAGTAAATTTGAACATGTTGATCTACCAGGAAAAAATCCATGTTGTAATTCGGAGATGACGCACTTAACATGCTCAAATAATTTGATTTTAAGTATATGATCAAACAATTTAGCTATTGTGCATTGTTTCACAATAGCCCTGTAATTATTTACATCACAACGATTACCCGTTTTAAAAATCGGAACTACCAAGCAAATTTTCCATACATCTAAAAAACTCCTTTTTTAATGCATAGATTATAAATAAAAGCTAAAGGAACTGCGACATTTAGTGCACAGAGTTTGAAAAAAATTGGCAGTTTTCAGATTGCTTTCTACATTTAAAACATAAGTTTTAAACAGAAACTTGTGAAGGCAATCGAATTCGTTCCTTAATTGAATAAAATTTAATTGATCAGCTACAAAATTAGTGTTCTTAAATTTCTTAGCAGCTTTGTTTTTAAGGTTTTTTAACTTTGCTAATCTAGAGTTAAACCAAGGTGGTTTATTCTTTAAGTTACTACCTTTTTAGGAAGAAATAGAGCAGCTGAACTCAAAAGTTTTGCGCAAAACATTTGATATGCTAGAGACGGACTCTCCATTCAATACAATAATGACCAATCTACCGAGTTTAAGCACTCATTATCATCAAAAACCCAAGATATTTTAAATAAATTAAAATCACCCACTACTACAATATCGTGATTTTTGCTAAAGTTATCGGCTAGAAAGTTAATGTTGTCAATATGCTTTTGATAAACTTCAGTTATACTGTATGGTGGAATATACGATACGAAAAAATGAACAAAATCTCGATTTGAGAAGCCAATTTCAACACAAATCTGCTCAATAATACTATCATAACTATTAAGTTTTACTAATTTACTATGAAGCTTATTGCACACTGCCAAAAGTACTCCTCCTCCTCTTCCACTAGATACAGTGCAGCGACCAAATCGGTATACGCTGTAAAAGTTATCGAACATTTCAAGTTTCGGTAATGGCCACAATATCATATTCATGAAAAGCCATAGCAAGTAGAAGCTGTGATGTTTTCGTGCGTACTCCGCCCATATTTTGATAATAAATTGAGTATCCAGAAGGTGCTGAAGAGTTTTGTCGCATAGTGTAATCACTGGGCGCAGTAGATATGTTGAGAGGAGCTGCGGAGCTAGCCAACCGCGGCTTTAAGCATTGAAAATGTAAGGTGTTGGAAAAATTGAAAGCATTGGGAACGGCAGCATGAAAAGCCGAGCCAGGAGAGACTATGCTTGTATCGGCTGTTGTTGCTGTTGTGGTTATTTTAAACGTTGATAAGGCTGAAGCGGTGATACTCACAGGTAATGTGAGTGATTTTAATAAAACCGAATCTTGATGATCAGTAGTAGAGAGCTAGTGCCAGAATAGACAAGGCATGTATCAGGTGTTGTTGTAATTGATGTTGTTATTGCAGTCGAAATTGTTGAAGCGATGCTACTCTTACATGGAGTGACGTCTTAATGTACCAGCGAGTCACGACGTTCACTCCTTCTTTCGGTAAAAAAGAAGAGAACTCCCGAGCACGTACATTTGTAGGCCATAACGCAGAATTAAAGACTTTCTCGTAGTCGTTGCTTGCTATCGCTAATTTAAAGTTTACTCTTTTTAATGTGGTTTCATCAACATCTCTCTTAACAAGGCAGGAACATTTAATATTACTCTTATTTATATCTGTATGCGAAACAATATAATCAAACACGTTCTTCGCAGTGACCGATGCCTTAAATGAAGATATATGCAAAAGCTTCATAGGCACTGCCACATCCAGCTCATTATTGGCATTGTTGCCAACAATTCCAATATCAATATTATGGTTTCTTTCGTAAAGTTTATTTTTGTTATAACGCATAGTAATCCACTCATTAGTAGGAGGCCTTAGTGTAGAAGCAGATGGCAAAGCATTTTCAGTAGCAGCAGCAGCATATGACTGCGTAGTGCGAGAAGAAACAGATGGACAGGAATCAAGAGCGGCAGTAGCGGTAGAGAGAGGCAGAGATTGAGGAGCAGCATCAACAGTAGGAGCAATAGTGGGAGAATCTAATGCATTTGCTGTCTCAAAACCGGTTTAAGAAGATAATTCAGGAACTGCATGAGCGATATTGTACGTGACCGGGGCTTTGCTTTTTGTAGAAATGTTTTTGTTTTAGTTAATTGCGTTGTTTTTATTTAAAGAGCATAAATTAGCAATTAAGTTCTTCAGTTTAGCATTTAATATTTGGTTGCCGCAATTGAGTGAGAGCTTAGTTTGATCATACGGAATATTAATATTATTGGCATTTAAAGAGTCATGAATAATATTGTAAGGACCTAAATTTTTACCGAGGATGCGCTCGCCGGATCCAAGGTCCGCCACAATTATTTCTATTTTCGACGCCAAATCAAACTCAGGTAGTCTCCGATTTCAGTAGTGTTCTTTATTTAACAATTCACAACTGGACTTATGGCTAACTTAAAATTACCCTAGTTAACTACGGCTAAACTTAACCTAAAGCTTCTAATTCTGTGACCCGCCTCGCCTGTGTGGCTTATTGACCCTTCTATCTAGGTCCGACCCCCTCTATATGATCGCCACCTGACAGGTACTTCGGCGCGATTCTTACTACGGTTGGTTCGTGCCCGTATTACCGATTTCTGTTAGATTACCAGTCGCGGTCGGTTATAGGAAAGGGCACGGTCGTGCCAGGGTATGGTGATCCCCAAGCTTACGCCACTGACACGGCCGTATTCGCGTTAGATGTTTTTATCGTTGAGCCCAGTTATGGTGATCCCCAAGGTTTTACCTGGACCCAACTCGCGCCTAGCCTTTAAATTATTCACTCGTATTATCGATTTTTGTTATGTTACAATTCACAGTCGGTTATAGGAATGGGCACGGTCGTGCCAGGGTATGGTGATCCCCAAGCTTACGCCACTGACACGGCCGTATTCGCGTTAGATGTTTTTATCGTTGAGCCCAGTTATGGTGATCCCCAAGGTTTCGCCTGGACCCAACTCGCGCCTAGCCTTTAAATTATTCACTCGTATTACCGATTTCTGTTATGTTAAAATTCGCGGTCGGTTATAGGAATGGGCACGGTCGTGCCAGGGTATGGTGATCCCCAAGCTTACGCCACTGACACGGCCGTATTCGCGTTAGATGTTTTTATCGTTGAGCCCAGTTATGGTGATCCCCAAGGTTTTACCTGGACCCAACTCGCGCCTAGCCTTTAAATTATTCACTCGTATTACCGATTTCTGTTATGTTACAATTCGCGGTCGGTTATAGGAATGGAGACGGTCGCGCCAGGGTATGGTGATCCTCAAGCTTACGCCACTGACACGGCCGTATTCGCGTTAGATGTTATATTCTACGAGTTTATGTTATTTGGATGAGAGGTTAGCGCGTCGCGATTTGTTAGGCCATTCTCGCCCTCACTGCAACACTAGATGACTCTTTGGCTATCGCTCTATTAAGCCTTTTCCTACCCACTAAGGTCACGTTCCCTTGACCGGCCTAAAACCCGATTATGGAATTATCACTTAGTACAACTAATAATCAAATGTCAAATATCTTTATAGTTAATTAAGGAAAAGAAAAAAATATAATTATAAGTTTAAACGCAAGAAATCAAATGATACTTTTGGTGTCCGACACTCGGTCGATGTGCTGTCGTCGTCGGCGTTTTCCGTTGACCAATCGCTGTCGACGCTCGGTTGTCGACGTCGCTGTTGACGTTGCTGTAGCCGCCTCTGTTGACGCTGCGGTTGGCGTCGTAGTTGACGTTGCTGTCGACGTCGCTGTTGACGTCGGTGTGAACGTTGAAATTTCCGCTGTGGTTGCCGTCGCTGTTGACGTTGCTGTTGTCGTTGCTGTCGCCGTCTCCGTTGACGCTAAATCGTTTGCTGGTTGGTGCGGGCAGTTAACTTCCTGCCACCAACGAAAACTTAGAATCGTACGTCCGATCTCCACGCGCACTAAAACAAAGACTCCTCGATTTCTTCTAAGTCTCGCCTTTTATACTCGCTCTCTCTTGGTATGTCGATATGCTTCTTCCTGGCATTGTACGTATTCGATTCGTCTAGAACATCGCGTGATTGCTCCGTTGCTTGGCAGCTGGTTGTTTGTCACCAAGTCTCCCCGTTAAGCCATAAAACCATTAGTACATGAAAGAAAAACATATTATTAAAGAGAGCAGTACCCCTGTAGGGAAAATAAGTTCGACTTCCTGAAAGGTAATGTGTTGGGCATGTTTTCTTTAATCAATTGCACCTTGATGTTTAAGGTAATTCTACTGCAGGTTAACCTACGCCTATCACTAGCAATCTTACCTTCTAAACTTAGTTACTACCACTTAGGTTTTATTCACTTAGGTTATTATTCTTATCTAACTTTATTAACCTACTTTGCCTTTCGGCTTAATTTTACATAAACTTTTCCCTTAGGATATACGCCTTATTTATTTAATATTATTAACTACTAATCCGATTAACTACTTCCGAGGTTATGCAAGTATTCTGGTTGGTGCTTACCCCGTCAGCATATATGCATGAATGAGTTCACTTCCTGAGTGTTAAATTTAAATTAACTGGAGTAATACTGAATTAATGAGTTTATTCTCTTTATCACGGATTGAATAATGTAGCCTGACGTGGTAACCAACTGTGTATCAAATAGAATTCAACTTAAATAAACGAAGTATATATTTTATTCCATTTCTTTCATTTAATTGGATTTCATTATTAATTTAAAAATACGAATTGATTTCATTTGTATGCCGTGCGGGCCCAGACCACCACGTTGTATTCAAGCCTTCGATGGCGCAACGTCTTGTCTGGCTGGGCGAGCACTAAGCTGTTATGAAGGCGCCCCGGTCGACCCTTTCCTGTGGAAACACTTGGGGTGTTGTTGGTCTGATGACTATATGATCCCTACTGGGACAGATCGCTGGTCATTCGCTGGAGAGCGACCCAGTCGTGAACTAAAAAAAAAGAAAATTAGAATAGTATGACAAAATATGTAAGGTCAAATTTAGTAGACTGCTCGTACTTCCGCTTTCACCGCTCTTGGTGCTGTTGCTGCTGCTGCTACTGCTACTACTGTCGCTGTCCGATTCGTCGGATGTGCCGCTGCTGCTGCTATCAAGCCGTAGTCGTCTTGGCGCTGTTTGCGATTTCTTTGCTCTGATACTTGGCCCAGGGTGAGGGTGTTGCCTATCGCTTGGTCCTTCATCGATGAGAGGAGGCAAGTATAGTTCTGGTAGCAGGCCTTGCAGCGCTTTCTTTGCATGCCTCTGAATTAAATTTGCCACTTCGGTACGCTTGTACGAGGCGCTGCTGGGTGTGAACCACGTGCGTAGACTTGCCTCCCGAAGATCGCGTGCGGGGTCTTTGAAAAATGTTTCGACGACGTGCAGCAAGAATGCGCCACAGTCGCTGCTGTTGGTTTGCTGCGGTATAGCTATTTCGTAGCAGGACAGGTCTTCGTCATCCCATGGCGTTGGTGTGTCCTCGAAGTATGCTGCTTGCCATTCTTCCTGTACGTAGCGTCGTAGTATCGGAGCCACGTGAGCTCGGGATGCATTGGCATAGGAGTCAAGAATCCAGATGCACCCACGATGTTTCGTGTAGCTTGGCTTTTGCTTTAAGCAAACTATGGCTACATACCAGTGGAAATCTTCATTTATGGGGACTACGATGTAACGCTTGTGGACTAACTGCACCTTCCGCGTCCAACGACGAATTCGTTGCTTTCGTTCGGGCACGTTTGCTGGGGGTACGGGCTGAGCCAGTAGACTGTAGAAGTGGCTACTGAAAATATGCGTGTCGGCTCGCATCTGCGTAGTTTGCTGGTCGTGCAACCACTTTAAATAAAATTCGATGACGACATCGTTGAGGAATAGGCCGACCTCGAGGCACATGTAGTCGCATATGCGAATAGTAACGCCACCTGGGCCATCCGGGTAGGTCGTGATGACGATTTCAGGGGCCGCTATGGCAATGTGCTTCTCCTGGACCATTGCTCGCAGATTTATTTGCGCCGCCGTCGCCGGCTTGGCTATATTTGCTCCTTTGCTACTCGGACCGCCTGAATATTTCGTGGAGCTGGAGGGTTCCAGGTGCTCGACACGACGACATTCTTCTTCAAGATTAACACTCTCCTCGTCTTCCTGCATAATTTGCTTCGTCGTTATAATTAGGTTTTCGCTTGAAAATCGTAACTTTTATCATACGCTGTAAAAACACTAGTGGTCAGTTGGCTTGAAAAATTAACGATGTTAGTTTGAATTAAATGGGGTTGCCATATCTGTGCAATGCGTATTTTTCGCAACTAGATATTTGGCAATGGTGGGTTCACACTAACCTTTAGTTTTCTGTATAGACCAAACCTCGTGTTTGATAGACAGCTCTGGAGATGTTGGACGACGGTTCGTCGAAGTCGACTGTGAAAGAGTGGACATAACGTTTACTTGACGATCTAATTATGCAATTTATGCATCTTAAAGGGGATACTATTAGCCCTGGCGCTAATGGGAGCCGAAATACCCTACATGCCGATTAAAACAACGTATGCTCTCGGTTGAGAATTTTTTAATTGTATGCCACGCAGCTTTTATTTACAATTTATAATATTTTGTTTTAAAAGGAGGAGCGGTTACCTGGAAATTTTGCCCGTGATGAGTTTGGTGAAGAGCACCGTCATAGTGAGTAGTGGTGGGACGTGAATATTGCTTGGCCTTTCCATACGTATGGTATGTTGACTGGGTTTGGCTTGTGGCCGTGATCTTAACTGCAGATTCCGCCTTGTGGGGTGTCTGATTGATTGGTTTGCGCGAATTCTCGTCGCTGTTGCGTTCTGTATACGCTGTTTTGCGCTGGCATTTGGCTGTAACAGGTGACTGCTGCCGGCGTTGGTGGGTGGGGTCATGGGTTACTTCTCTTTCAGTGATACTACTCTGAGCATCCGATGGTTTCTCCTCTTGACGCGCCTACCGTTGGTTTGGCGGATGCTGCCGTCCGCTGTTGTTCACGCGGTCGCCGCCGCGGGTTTGCAGTATTTTGTTGTGGTTGCTGCCACTCTTGGCAGTTTTTACCGTGGTTGCAGCCACTTTTGGCAGTTTTTACCGTGGTTGCAGCCACTTTTGGTAGTTTTTACCGTGGTTGCAGCCACTTTTGGCAGTTTTTACCGTGGTTGCAGCCACTTTTGGCAGTTTTTACCGTGGTTGCAGCCACTTTTGGCAGTTTTTACCGTGGTTGCAGCCACTTTTGGTAGTTTTTACCGTGGTTGCAGCCACTTTTGGCAGTTTTTACCGTGGTTGCAGCCACTTTTGGCAGTTTTTACCGTGGTTGCAGCCACTTTTGGCAGTTTTTACCGTGGTTGCAGCCACTTTTGGCAGTTTTTACCGTGGTTGCAGCCACTTTTGGCAGTTTTTACCGTGGTTGCAGCCACTTTTTTTTTCAAAATTTACAATTTTATTTACTTATGTGGTCGCAGGTGCCTCGCTGTGATACTCTTTTAGCTCGCTTACATGTACATTCCGTATGCGTGTTTCGCCTTTCTTGCGAACCTGAATAATGACGGGAGAGACATAGCCAGTGACGACGAAAGATCCTTCGAACTTCGGCGCTAGTTTGGCCGCGAAGCTGTTGACTGCGCTGGAAAGGTGGTGTTGTTTGATCAGCACGCTGTCGCCTACGTTTGGTTTCCAATCGCGCCTGCGCAAGTTATAGTGACGTGCTTGATCGCGCGTAGCTTGACTGAGCTTGTGGCGGACGAGTTTGAAAATTTCCTGTAGTTGAGTAGCTCGGGCCGTTGGGGTCTGCACCTCTCTGCCAGTGCCGGTCGTAACTTCATCATAGAGCGCGCCGGGGAGCCTTGGCTCTCGGCCTTGGACCAAAAATGCTGGGCTGTACCCTGTGACGTCCGACTTGCTGGTATTTATGGCGAGTGAGAGCTCTGGCAGATGTTCGTCCCAAGTTTTGTGCTGTTCCTGGCAAAATTGCGCAACCATCGTCTTCAGTGTTTTATTGGCTCTTTCCGTAGGGTTTTCCTGCGGTGTATATTGAGCTGTAAACTGCTGTCGGGTTCCGATTTCTTGCAGGTATTTCTTGAACGAGCGACTGGTAAACTGGGTGCCGTTGTCTGAAATGAAGACCTTTGGGACACCAAAGCGTGCCAGTATACGCTCACGAAAGCTCTTCTTCAGGCTATCACTTGTGGCTTTGCGTAATGCGGCGACTTCGGTCCATTTGCTAAATTTATCGTAGAGGACCAGGATGGTCGTATTGCCGTGTTTCGAGCGCGGTAAGGGTCCAATGAAATCAGCGCATATGACAGCCCATGGTTCTTCGGCAATACGTGACAGCATTTGGCCTGCTGGAGCCTGCTGACTTACTTTGTACCGTTGACAGATTTCACATCGCCGTACATAGCGACTAACGTCTCGGAAAAGTCCGGGCCAGTAGTACTTGCTGGTGACTCGTGCAATTGTCTTGCGCACACCTAAGTGTCCGGCGCTGGGTTGGTCATGATTTTCCCTCATGACCCGTTGTCGAAGCTGGGTAGGGACGCACAATTTCCAGGGGGCGGCTTCCTCGTCACCGATTTGGTTTGGGATGTGTCTGTACAGCTGGCCATCTTCTTCCATATAATCTGAAAATTTGGTTGGGTTTTCACGTACCTCAATTTTTCGCCGCTCCAGCCACGGGCAATGCGGTGTCACTTCTGTGTTGCTAGCTGTCTGGCGTAGATCTTCTAACGGGCGGCGAGATAGTGCGTCGGCTACCACGTTGAGTTTATCTCGTCGGTATTGGACTTCAAAATTGTATTGTTGTAATTCTAGCGCCCATCGCGCTATGCGTCCTGACGGGCTCTCTATGGAATTCCACCACTTTAATGATAGATGGTCCGTGATCACGACGAACTTATATCCCTCGAGGTAACATCGCATTTTCCGGATGCCCCAGACGATTGCGAGACATTCCTTTTCCGTCAGGCTATAATTTTTCTCGGCCTGGATCAGATGTCGGCTCGCGTAGGCGATCACTCTCTCAACTCCGTCGAAGTTTTGAGTCAGCACGGCGCCTAGGCCGTAGTCACTAGCATCGGTTTGTAAAAAGAAGGTCTTGTTGAAATCAGGGCAGGCTAGAACTGGTGCCTCGGTTAACTTCTCTTTTAGGGCTTCGAACGCTGCTTGCTGTTCCGGCCCCCAGCGCCAGTGTTTGCCCTTTTTCAATAGTAGCGTCATAGGGTGAGTGATTGAGGCGAAATCCGGGACAAACCGGCGGTACCATGAGGCGACTCCCAGATAGCTGCGTAGTTCTTTCAGGTTGGTTGGAGGTGTGAGCATTTTTATAGCTGCTACCTTATCGGGGTCAGTGTGAATGCCATCACTACTGACAACGTGACCGAGGTATTTTGTCTCCGCTTTAAAAAACTCGCACTTTTCAATATTGAGTTTAAGGTTGGCCTCACGCAGTCGACGGAAAACCTCCTTCAGATTTCGAAGGTGCTCCTCTTTCGTGCTGCCTGTGACAATGATGTCATCGAGGTAAGCGAAAGCAAATGGTTCGAGTTCTGGACCAATTACTTTGTCGAGGGCCCTCTGAAAAGTGGCCGGCGCCGAGTGGAGGCCGAACGGCATCACTCGCCACTGAAATAGACCACGTCCTGGTACCGTAAAAGCCGTGAACTGTTTGCTGTCGGGGTCCATGGGTACCTGCCAGTAGCCATTTTTCAAATCGAGGCTACTGATGAATCGTGCATTCCGCAAACGGTCTAATATGTGATGGATGCGGGGTAGGGGGTATGCGTCGGGCTTCGATTTCGCATTTAACTGGCGGTAGTCGACGCAAAGCCTCCAGGTACCTGTCTTCTTCCGCACCAACACGATTGGTGCGCTGTGTGGGCTGTGTGATGGCTCGATGCACCCCTTCTCCAGTAGTTCGTCAACCTCTTTATGTATTATTTCCTGCATCGCCGGGTTCCGAGGGAAATACCGCTGCTTTAAAGGCCGGTCGTCCAACATCACTATCTTATGCGGGGTGACTCGGGCTGGTCCTTTTAAACTTTCAAATTTTTGCAGTTCATCATGTAGGAATTGGTCCAGTGACGGTGTCACTACGTCCGGTACCTCGGACATTGATGTACAGGCTGGTTCTTCGTCGATAGTAGCTACGGTGGGGCGTAACGTCAGGGTGTGACCACCACAGCTCAGCTTGGCGTTGGCTTTTACTAGGAAATCCATGCCCAGTAACAAATCATCAGCCACTCCTGGTAGGATTAGTAGCGGTATTTTGCATGTTCTGGATCCTAAGGTGATGTCGATGAGTAGACTCTTGGTCACTGATTTTACTGATCCATCCGCTAGGCGTACGTTCGTGGAGGTGATCCTTTGGTTGTAGGGCGTTTGGAGTTTAGCTCCTAGCATTTGACTCACGAAGCTACGCGTGGCTCCGGTGTCAATTGTCGCATTTAGGTGGTATGGTCCGGCTTGAACGCGAGCAAAAATGTGGCGTTCATCGGACTGTAAGGTTTTTAATGATGTATTGGAGGTGGATGTTCGGCCGCGCTCTCGCCTCCGTCGAGGGCGTGCCTGTCGTCGTTTCCCGAGGTAGGGCCAGGTCCATGCGTTGTGTTTATCCGTTCGTGACGGTTGCACTCGCATCCGGTGATCACCTGTTTATTCCAGCATTGCTTAGGCAGGTGGCCCCGTTGACCGCAGACCATACACGGCTGGGGGGAATTTGTAACGTCATATTTCTCTTGTTGACTCCGGCTGGGTTCTGGAGTATTTTCTTCAGGGTAGAATGTTATCCCTCTTCGACGCTGTTGGTTCTGAAGAGCTTGGCGTGGTAGTCCATTTCCAAATGGCTGCAGTGCACGAGTTGGATTACCTTCACCACGCAGGATCTCGTAGTCCTCCGCCATCGATAGTAGCTCATCAAATGCCGTGAAATCCTTACGCCGGATGTACAGCTGGTATTCATGGCTTGAGTTCCGGTATACTCGCTCTAGCCGCTGAGTAGGGGTGTAGTTGGCATGCCGCATCAAGTCGAGGATGTCTAGGCTGTACTCCTTAAAGCACTCGCGTGGCCTCTGCGTTCGGCTCCGGATCTGGTCCTCGAGGCGTTCAAAAAAACGCACTGGCAAGAAGTATTTCAGGAACTTTTCCTTGAAGGCGTTCCAGGACTCGTTGACCTCCCGGTTGTTGCGCCACCATACTAAAGCGTTCTCCTTCAGTAATTCCGGCATTGTCCGGGGTAGATGATCTGGGTCGAGCCCATTAACGCCTACCAATTCTTCGAGACGTTCGATGAAACTCAACGGCGCTTGACTACCGTCAAACCGTACTGTCCATCGGCGGACCTGGTCGATGATCCCACCGTACGCTGCTTCTCGATGGTAATCTCTGCTGATCGGTCTCTCGGGAACAGCCAACTGGATGGATACATTATTCATAGGTGCCGTGGCCATATTGGTGGGCATTGTTTGTGCGGGAGGTGGCCTCGGCCGATCCTCTGTTCGTCTGGACTCAAAAGAGGGCGTTATTGTGGAACTCTTCTTCGGCGGCGTGACGTCGCTCGTAGGGACGGCTGTGCCTGGACGTGGTGATGTGGCCCGTTTGTCGGCATGCTTCACTTCCAGTTCTTCCAGTCGTTTGAGTAGCGACGCGTCTTCTTCTACGTCAGCCACTGCGGCCGCAAATCTTTTTCGTAACTCTTCGACTGTACCTTCTGCATTAAACCCGAATTCGTCGGCGTACAGGAGTAAGTCGTCCTTGCGCAGCGAGTATATCCATGAAGTTTTTACCATGGTGAAGACGCGACAGTATTATATGGATATAGTTGACTTGCAATTGCCGTATTTCGCTTCCCGTGATGCTTGGTGGAGGATGTAAGGGTACCCTTTCTACTCCAATGCTGTTTGTACAGCTTGGCTTTCTCAGCTTTTGAAATTTTATTATTCGTTTTGGGTTTTGCTGAAACCAAATTCAAATAGTTTAAGTTAAGGAAACGGAATTCTTTTGTTTTTTTTTTTTTTTAAAGGAAAAAAAAAAAGTTTTATTTATTTAATTATCAGTAATATGTGGTTCGGTTATCTTGAACCACCATGTCGTTAAGGATTATTCGACTGGGTGAAACCCTCCTTGAGTTCTGGCCCTTTGTTATAGGGTTCAGCCAGCTTAGCTAACTTCTGTTTAGTAACTTTGTACTAAATCCCGCTTTGACAATTTGACGACCTTCTCGTGAACTTGTCGCGGCTGCTTGGTTGACTCAGTGGGCCAGGGTTTTAGTTTGTAAGGGTTACTCAGCCGAACAACCGGTATGGCTTATTATTGAATTTTAACTCGTAATGGGTAGTGACTAATCAGTTAGATGAGCCTGCGTCTAGTTCGTTTGCTACTAGCGCCTTATATGTGTATCTCGACAAAAATTTTAAATTACTTTACGCAGCTGGTAGCGTCGGGTTCTGGCAAACGTATCAGTGGCCGGTTAATCCTTTAGGACACTACCGATCCGATGTCGGTTAAATTGAAAAATAATTTTCACAATTATTGTTCAACTTTATGGTTGTCGATTAACTCTTGGGCCGGTACCAATTTTCAGGCTTCCCGAACGCTACACACATATAAAGTCGTCCTTTCTGGACGGTTCATGACTAGTTTGCGCCCCAGTGGCGTCGATTTGTGATCGCGGTTCAAGTTGGCCACTTTGGATCACTGCTCGACGTCCTTGACCAGCCGCGTTTACTTCGCGAGGTTTATTATTTTAACACCCTGCCCTTAGCTGTTAGAAAAGCTAATGACGTTTGTGGGCGAACCTAAGAGCAAGGTTAGCCACCTTTGAATCCCGTGATTCCAATTTTGGTGAATAGGTTTTTTTCATTTCAAATCAATATACGTAAAAAAAATCTATATTACGTAGTTTATGACCACTAAATTATTCAAATTTTTCTGTAAGAATGTATGTTAAATAAAAGTGTCGAACGGGTAGCCTTCTTAGCTACCTCCGCTTTGAAAATAGAATTTCATCACGTTTACTTGATTATATGAATTTAAGCTTGTAAATTTCTTTCGCATTCATTCATAATCTCCTCAAGTCTCACTATATTCGGTACTTCAAATGGGTAGTGTGTTAAATTACCTTCACATCAAATAATACCTACGTATGAGGATTGAATACAATTCTCATACTACTTAACATATCTTTTATTCGCTTTGTTACTGATTTTGTTCACGTATTTATTTATATCACGACACTCAGCTGGTATATAATTCATTAAATGTTCATTTATTCAAAAAAAAACCCAAAAGGTTTTCCTTTCCTTTTAAGAAAATATTTAGTTTTTTTTTTCTGTAGTCGCTTTTGATTATGACTTAGTTTGGTTATTTACGCTAAATCAGCAGACTGTTTGTTTTCACTTCCTACGCTATCCAGTTATGACTTGAAAAACAAACCACCGCATCGACTGGCCAAGTCTTTAGTTTGGCTACCTAGTCTGATTTGATTTGGCGTCCCTGCTCGGGCGCCATTGTAAGGACCTAAATTTTTACCGAGGATGCGCTCGCCGGATCCGAGGTCCGCCACAATTATTTCTATTTTCGACGCCAAATCAAACTCAGGTAGTCTCCGATTTCAGTAGTGTTCTTTATTTAACAATTCACAACTGGACTTATGGCTAACTTAAAATTACCCTAGTTAACTACGGCTAAACTTAACCTAAAGCTTCTAATTCTGTGACCCGCCTCGCCTGTGTGGCTTATTGACCCTTCTATCTAGGTCCGACCCCCTCTATATGATCGCCACCTGACAGGTACTTCGGCGCGATTCTTACTACGGTTGGTTCGTGCCCGTATTACCGATTTCTGTTAGATTACCAGTCGCGGTCGGTTATAGGAAAGGGCACGGTCGTGCCAGGGTATGGTGATCCCCAAGCTTACGCCACTGACACGGCCGTATTCGCGTTAGATGTTTTTATCGTTGAGTCCAGTTATGGTGATCCCCAAGATTTTACCTGGACCCAACTCGCGCCTAGCCTTTAAATTATTTACTCGTATTACCGATTTCTGTTATGTTGCAATTCGCGGTCGATTATAGGAATGGGCACGGTCGTGCCAGGGTATGGTGATCCCCAAGCTTACGCCACTGACACGGCCGTATTCGCGTTAGATGTTTTTATCGTTGAGCCCAGTTATGGTGATCCCCAAGGTTTTACCTGGACCCAACTCGCGCCTAGCCTTTAAATTATTCACTCGTATTATCGATTTTTGTTATGTTACAATTCACAGTCGGTTATAGGAATGGGCACGGTCGTGCCAGGGTATGGTGATCCCCAAGCTTACGCCACTGACACGGCCGTATTCGCGTTAGATGTTTTTATCGTTGAGCCCAGTTATGGTGATCCCCAAGGTTTCGCCTGGACCCAACTCGCGCCTAGCCTTTAAATTATTCACTCGTATTACCGATTTCTGTTATGTTAAAATTCGCGGTCGGTTATAGGAATGGGCACGGTCGTGCCAGGGTATGGTGATCCCCAAGCTTACGCCACTGACACGGCCGTATTCGCGTTAGATGTTTTTATCGTTGAGCCCAGTTATGGTGATCCCCAAGGTTTTACCTGGACCCAACTCGCGCCTAGCCTTTAAATTATTCACTCGTATTACCGATTTCTGTTATGTTACAATTCGCGGTCGGTTATAGGAATGGAGACGGTCGCGCCAGGGTATGGTGATCCTCAAGCTTACGCCACTGACACGGCCGTATTCGCGTTAGATGTTATATTCTACGAGTTTATGTTATTTGGATGAGAGGTTAGCGCGTCGCGATTTGTTAGGCCATTCTCGCCCTCACTGCAACACTAGATGACTCTTTGGCTATCGCTCTATTAAGCCTTTTCCTACCCACTAAGGTCACGTTCCCTTGACCGGCCTAAAACCCGATTATGGAATTATCACTTAGTACAACTAATAATCAAATGTCAAATATCTTTATAGTTAATTAAGGAAAAGAAAAAAATATAATTATAAGTTTAAACGCAAGAAATCAAATGATACTTTTGGTGTCCGACACTCGGTCGATGTGCTGTCGTCGTCGGCGTTTTCCGTTGACCAATCGCTGTCGACGCTCGGTTGTCGACGTCGCTGTTGACGTTGCTGTAGCCGCCTCTGTTGACGCTGCGGTTGGCGTCGTAGTTGACGTTGCTGTCGACGTCGCTGTTGACGTCGGTGTGAACGTTGAAATTTCCGCTGTGGTTGCCGTCGCTGTTGACGTTGCTGTTGTCGTTGCTGTCGCCGTCTCCGTTGACGCTAAATCGTTTGCTGGTTGGTGCGGGCAGTTAACTTCCTGCCACCAACGAAAACTTAGAATCGTACGTCCGATCTCCACGCGCACTAAAACAAAGACTCCTCGATTTCTTCTAAGTCTCGCCTTTTATACTCGCTCTCTCTTGGTATGTCGATATGCTTCTTCCTGGCATTGTACGTATTCGATTCGTCTAGAACATCGCGTGATTGCTCCGTTGCTTGGCAGCTGGTTGTTTGTCACCAAGTCTCCCCGTTAAGCCATAAAACCATTAGTACATGAAAGAAAAACATATTATTAAAGAGAGCAGTACCCCTGTAGGGAAAATAAGTTCGACTTCCTGAAAGGTAATGTGTTGGGCATGTTTTCTTTAATCAATTGCACCTTGATGTTTAAGGTAATTCTACTGCAGGTTAACCTACGCCTATCACTAGCAATCTTACCTTCTAAACTTAGTTACTACCACTTAGGTTTTATTCACTTAGGTTATTATTCTTATCTAACTTTATTAACCTACTTTGCCTTTCGGCTTAATTTTACATAAACTTTTCCCTTAGGATATACGCCTTATTTATTTAATATTATTAACTACTAATCCGATTAACTACTTCCCAGGTTATGCAAGTATTCTGGTTGGTGCTTACCCCGTCAGCATATATGCATGAATGAGTTCACTTCCTGAGTGTTAAATTTAAATTAACGGGAGTAATACTGAATTAATGAGTTTATTCTCTTAATCACGGATTGAATAATGTAGCCTGACGTGGTAACCAACTGTGTATCAAATAGAATTCAACTTAAATAAACGAAGTATATATTTTATTCCATTTCTTTCATTTAATTGGATTTCATTATTAATTTAAAAATACGAATTGATTTCATTTGTATGCCGTGCGGGCCCAGACCACCACGTTGTATTCAAGCCTTCGATGGCGCAACGTCTTGTCTGGCTGGGCGAGCACTAAGCTGTTATGAAGGCGCCCCGGTCGACCCTTTCCTGTGGAAACATTTGGGGTGTTGTTGGTCTGATGACTATATGATCCCTACTGGGACAGATCGCTGGTCATTCGCTGGAGAGCGACCCAGTCGTGAACTAAAAAAAAAGAAAATTAGAATAGTATGACAAAATATGTAAGGTCAAATTTAGTAGAAATTTGGTTCCTTACAATATTGTGGAGGCAGCTTCAGTTTTGACTAATTTATGCTTTATAAAATTTTACTCCGACTGCAGGTTATCAACTTTTTGCATTAAGAGAACTTTGTCCTCTTGAAAAGTGTTTATTAACACGAGTGCACGCTCGCTTGATGATTTAAGAGTAATGAGCTCATTGAGCACTAATTGCATATTAACATTTAAATTATCATCAAAATCACTTTTCGATACCTGCTGTTGTAGAATCCACATCAATTAGCAAAACATTGACACAGGGCAAATGAAACAAATCATTGCACTTTCCACAAATCACTTTAGACTTCCCGCGCTCAACCTTATGACCACAAATACAGGGCATGATGTCAAAGAAAAAAAAAGCCTGCACAAATCAATCTTTAGTGTCCAAGCCTAGCAAAACAATTGCCACGAAACGAATTACTACGCTCTCGCACACGTTTGGTAAATATTAAAATACTTCTTGGAACAAGAAACTAAAGCAGCAATAAAAACACAAGCGCTCTTCGCGTTATCAATGTAGTGACTTTTTGATTAAAAAAAAATGAATATATACTGTTAGAAAGGCCAATTTGTTGCCTTTAACATGAGCTCTTAAAATAAGTTTTGCATGAGTTCGTTTTTCTGCTAGAAATAATAGTATGAATCAAAGTCATGAAATAACAATTAACCCCGTAACTCCTAAGGGTGTCAAAATAGACCCTACCTCCCATACGATTTTTTGCTAAGCTTGAGCTCTTCTTTCACCTCCGTAAATATTCGCACTCTTACACGGGACACCCTGTATGTAACCCCGAAGAATATAGAAGTAAAACCATGCAACACACTTTGATAAAAGAATTCCATGATTCACCCCAGGGAGGACACTTAGGAATCAGGAAAACTATACTGAAACTAAAACAGCGCTATACATGTAAAAACATGCGGCAAATGATAAAAAAGTATGTTAACAGATGTGAAAAATGTGCTCGCAGTAAACAGACGAGACATATAAAAGAAAAAATGATTATAACTGACACTCCGACAACTAGCTTTGAAACAATTAAAATAGACACTGTAGGACCGCTTAAAATTTCAAACGGTTAGCGATACATACTCACAATGCAATGTGATCTTAGTAAATTTGTCATTGCTCACCCAATCGAAACAAAAGACGTAAAGTCGATTGCAATATCATTGGTAGAACAATTAATTTTAAAATACGGTTGTTTCAAAATATTGAAATCAGACAAGGGTACAGAATTTACCAATGAACTAATGAGGAATATATGCAATTTGTTGAAGATAGAACAAGTTTTCTCAGCACCTTATCATCACGAAACAATAGGAGCACTTGAGAGAAACCATAGGGTTCTCGACGAGTTCTTTCTTTCGCAGACGATGGAGAATGGGATAAATGGATTCTATACTATACATTTGCATATAACACAACTCCACATGTAGACACAGGTTACTCACCTCATGAATTAATCTTTGGAAAATTACCGATCCTACCAAATGATTTGATAAATAACAAAAGTAAAATCTACAATATTGATGATTATGCTAACGAATTAAAAATTCGTTTGAGAACTTCCATAAAGAAAGCTAGAGACATAATTAAATAGGTAAAATAAAACCGAAAAACTGAATTTGACAAATATATAAATATATCAAATTTCTCAGAAGAAGACCTAGTATTAGTAAAATTAGAAACTAGAAAGAAAAACCAAAGTCCATACCACGGACCATATAAAATTATTTGTAGAGAAGGAGTAAACTCCATAATAGAAATTAATAATAAATATAGAAAATTCCATAACAATATGTTAAAAAATTTTTTCTAGTACATAACTAAGCATAAAAATAAACATTATTTAATAGTAAAATTTAGTGATGTATAACAATTTATAGAATTACAAAAACAATATTATTAATCAAAAGAGAACTAAAAAATAAGATACGTTAAAACATTAATAACAATATAATCAAAAATTAATATCCTATGCTATAAGTTTGCATATATTTATAATAATTTTTACAAAGCAACACTTTTTCCAACCCTCTAACATCTTAAAAATTCACAAGTAAATTTTCCTTAACCTTAAGGGTAAGGGTGTAGTGTACTTATACAATCACTTCGAACATACATAAATACCACCAGTTAGAACAACTGTTTAACACATGACAACAATTAAACCCAAATAAATTGCACACTCACTTTCATATTTCAAACTCGCTGACCAGCAGAGTAAACAAAACACCTTAAACTCATAACTGCACTTAATATTTATTTTTTTGTTATTTTATTGCACTCATGCCTACACGTTCATTGAATAGCAGCAAAACAAACGCATCATGTTACTTACACTAACAGAAGTATGACTGACTTTTCATAGCAGCGTAGCTGACGATGACGACAAACCGACCAAACGACAGCAGCGTGACTAACCAGCAGAAGGGTGATTGACTTTTCATAGCAGCGTAGCTGACGACAGACTGACCAATCGACAGTATTTTATTATTCATCTTCTCTATTCTTACACGCCTTAAACATTTTAAACATAAATAGAATAGGACAAAAATGCCTACGAAACCCAAATCAATATGACTAACTGTTAACCAACCACATTTTAAATTTTTGTATTATAAGAGGAGACTTGGAAACAATGTCAAAATAATTGTAAATTAATTTTAAGAAAATACTGGTTATTTTAATATTTAAGCGTTTGAATTTAAAAATAAAAACAGAGATTATCTGACATTAACTGAGCTCAGCTTAACTAAATTCTTTTAATCTTCTCATAAGCGTGGCTTCTAGCCACAGTATCTGAGCGTTGGTGCGCTCCAAAAAATACCAAACACTCATCAAGAACAGTTCGTGATTAGTGCAATTTTTTTTACTTAACTAAAATATGAATTGATAAAATTATACCGGTTCCGGATAAAATTATCAGTCCTCTACACTATTTACTACATCTATTAACGCCGACGGCTTGAGTAGAATACCGCGTGTAAGCGAAGAAGTCGCACTAGTGCAAACGCATTAGAAGACAATAATATTGATCTGATTGGTATACTTCCAGAAACGTGTTTAGGGAATTAATATATCTTGATACTCCAAGACGAACTCTCGAAATATTTGAAGTGTATTGCCGTACCTTATGCGAACGCAATCACGATCGGAAACGCCATATTGAATTATAATATTCCTGAAACAAAAATAGCTGATAACAATTCCAGTTTCATATAAAAATTATTTTCGAATGTTTGTAAAAGATTGGGAATTAAGAAGGAAAAAGATTGGGGACAAAACACTATCGGGAAGCTATATGAATCACAAGAGAACACATTTTATTCACGAATATATATCATAATACTTTTTAAAGTCGGATAGAAGATTCCCTGTTGGCAACAAGGGTTAAAAGAAGCAGCAAATTTATATAATAAAAAACACAGAAGAATTATTTTCAGGAGTTACACGGGGGGAAGGCAGAGTTCATATACAAAGAAGTTAATATGGTTAAGACAAGATCAAAGACAAGATAAATTTAAATAGCATAGAAAGGATATAAAAAAAATATTAAAGGATTTTCATGATTTTCCATTAGGATTCATCAAGAAGCACTAAGAACGTTCTTTAGAATAAGACAACAATAAAAATTTAAAGGAATGCAGAAAGAAGTTAAGGAGTATGTAAGAGCATGCCATAAATGTAAAGTAAATAAGAGTTCTAGACTCACCAAAATGCCTATGATATTGACAGACACACAAACACGTCCATTTGACAAAGTTTATATGGATATTGTTGGCATATTGCTAGAGAATGTGTCTGGTAATAAATACATTTTAACGCTTCAACACGATTTTTCGAAGTAAATAGCATGTGTTGCGATACCAGATGCTGAAGCAAGCACGACATCGAAAGCATTTTTCAACGAAATTATAACTCGCAACAATTCACCGAGGATGTTAATTACAGACAACTTCTCAAATTTTATTTCATGCTTGTTTTCAGATGTATGTAAGATGTTAGGTATCAAAAATTTGCATATTACACCGTATCATCCGCAAGCAAATGGTTCCCTAGAGAGAAGTCATAGGTCTTTGGCAGAATATTTGGGAGGTTTTGCAAAAGAAGACGGGTCAAATTGGGATCAGTGGTTATCATTTGTTATGCACTTTCACAATAAACTTTTAAAAGTAATGCAATATCAAATTCAGAGAGCGGACGAACTGAGAAGACGAAACCAGGAGCGTGAAAAATAAGTATCTAAAAATATTATGATAATACTTTAAATGCAGTAGAATTTAAAATTGGGGACAAGGTTCTAATGAAGAATCAAGCAAGGAAGAATAAATTTTCATCAATATGGATACGACCGTATGAAGTTTTAGCGGTAAAAACCCCTGAAAATACCGAGATTTCGTTAAAGGGGAAACAAAAAATTCACAATTTACTAAAGTCGTTTCATGGGAATTAAAAATAAAAAAAATTGTTGAGGTGTAAGAATTTTAAACAAATCTGAGATTAAAGCGGAGAAGTAAGTAGTATAAGATACATATTAGGACAATTAAGATACACATTAGGAGAATAAAATAAATATTAATTAATAAATAATTAATATTAAAATATATATTATAAAATATTATAAAGAAATATTAAAGAAAAAGATTCATATAAAACAGAATTTTAAAAGGTTACAAAAGAAAAAAAAAATGAAGTAGAGAATGTAAAAGCGAAAGGGAAGCCAATAAATGGCAATAATTACAATTAAATGAAGTAGAGATAACTACTTACAAAAGAAACATTGAATAAAGTTATATTGAATCAAAAGACAATAGAAATGGTTATAAATAGAATATATTAGAGAAAATATTTATCAAAGAGAAAATATATTTTAAATGATTATAAAGAGAAAAAAATTAATAAGAAAATTATATATAAATGAAAAAAGTGAGAGCCAAGAGATGGCAAAAAGAAAAATTAGAACACTGCAAAAGATAGTGACAGAAAATTCTAAAGTACAAGGAAAATGTCTTGGCATCTCCAAAGTGAATGACGTAGTTACGGAAATCCCTCTAAAGAATTATACTTTAATACAACGCATTCTACTCGGAGATCCCAAAATAGGCCCACTTTATTTAAAAGATTATGTGATTGCTGAAGTGATTTTAATGAAGATGTAATTAAAAAGAATACCTTGTTTTAAAATTGAAAAAATTTCGTAAGCGTCCAATGAAGACGAAGTAAAAATAAAATTATACATAAATAATAGCAAACGGAAGGTTAAATAAAAAAAAAGGAAAAATGACTAATTTTTTATAAAATTTGAGAAGAATACAATTTTACTAAGAATTTTAATATAAATAAGTAAATATATACACATAAATGAATTAAAAAAAAGGATAATAAAAAATAAAAAATATATGCATACGCATATAAAGATTGAAAAGAAAAATGCAAATTTGAATAGAAATATCAAAAATTACAGAAAGTACAGAAAGTTCAGGTTGGTGAAAATTTTTCGGGTCTTTCGTCTGTTTGCAATGGGGTTTCTCAAGGATCGGTACTAGATTCTCTTTTATTTTGCATTTTTACAAATGATATTTGCAGCGTTTGCAAGCATTCATCCATGCAAGTTAACGTTCCTCTCACCATTGCCTTTAAATGAATTTTATAAACAATAAATAACTTTAAACGCATATCAATCCTATGGATATGCGTTTCCACGAAAATAATATAAACAAACTGCGGATATTGGTTCTTTCTTATTGCTTATTGAATGGAAGATGCACAACATAAACAAACTACAACATAGTCAGCAAGCGGGAAAATAATACGTAAGATTATTTTAAGAAAATTAAGTAGAAAGTTTAATTCATATATGAAAAATTATTATATATAAAAATGAAAGTGGAAAAATTGCAACATAAATTATATTAAAAATTTACTACAAAAAGAAAAAAACCCAGTGAAACTTAAAATCTATTATAAAGTTACAACTGGAAAATATTATAAACCAATTTTCAAAAATGTCTATAAGTAACGCTGATGCTTCACATACAAGCCTTACTCCTAACATGATTGCGTGGTTAATAGCAGCCAGTACGGCTAATCTAAAAGATGAAATTAATCAGTTAAAAAATCAATTAAGTGCGGTAATACTAAATGACGAAGTGACTGAGTAGGCAACTTAAAGTATATATGAAAACATTTTGTGCACAGAACCGTTAGATATTATTAAATCATTACCAGAATTTTCCAGTAATAACTTGCCGTATATGAGTTGACGGGAAGACGCACCATGGGACTGTTCTTAATTTCGACGCCAACAGAAGTCGTCTCGATTTTGCTTTGCAGATTAGCGTCCGCTGCACATAATAGAACAAGAACTAAGTGTCCTTCGGCAAGGACCAAAAATAATTATAAATTACTATAACGAAGTTAATAAAAAGTTAACACTATTAATAAACAAAACAACAATGTCGTGTGGATTAGAGAGCACTTTAACAAGAGATTTAAGCGATAAGAATAGAAAGAATGCTTTACGGGTATTTATTACTGGCTTAAATCCACCACTTTTAAACATAATGTTTTCATTAGGGCCACCTGATTTTCAGTAGGTACGATATGCCGGTTCTGGCTCAGGCTCCAGGCTCTATTACCATCAGCGCCATATGCGGTGGAATGGGGAACTATTATATTAGGTTTGTGTTTATAATATCATGTGTTAGTGTGTTTTGTATAGAAGAATGAGAGAATTTTTAATGTGGTTTGTGTCAATAGTACAGAAAAACAAAATAGGTGTGTGACTATAGTATATTCATCTACAGGGTCCGCCAAATAACTTTTTTTTTTTTGAAAATTCAATAAAAAAAACTTCTGGATATTTTCTCAAATTTCTTTTTTTTACTTGAAAGTATAATCCTTCCGGTTAATAATGGAAAATAATTTCATTCAAATGGCTGCCTCGGCTGGCCATGCAATAGCCTACACGATCGTTCCAATTTTTAAGCACATTTTCGATTGTGTGCAGCTGTATTTCACCAATGGCTTCACGAATATTGTCCTTTAAAGCGTCAATTGTCTCTGGCTTATCGACGTAACACTTATCTTTGAGGGCACCCCACAAATAATAGTCCAACGGTGTCAAATCGCAGCTCCGAGGTGGCCAAACGACATCAGCTCTGCGGCTGATAATGCGATCTTCAAAAACAGGGCGCAAAACATCGAGTGTAGCTTCGGCTGTGTGGCACGTAGCGTCGTCCTGCTGAAACCACATGTTGCCAATATCCTCCTCTTCAATTTTTGTGAACAAAAATTCGTTCAACATGGCCCGATAACGATCGCCATTGACTGTAACGGCCACTCCTTGCTCATTTTCGAAGAAAAATGGCCCAATTATGCGTCTGGACCAAAATCCGCACCAAACAGTGACTCTTTTTGGGTGCAGCGGCTTTTCAATGTATGCGTGCGGGTTTTCTGTGCCCCAAATGCGACAATTTTGCTTGTTTACATACCCGCCAAGATCAAAATGAGCTTCATCTGAAAAAAAAAATTTTTTGGCAAAATCGGCATCTTCTGTAAGTCGATCGCAGGCCCACTTGTCAGAGTTGTTCAAGCGTATACACAACCATATTCGTTTAGCGGAAGGATAAAACTAATTATCTGTCAAATCAGACATGAGCTAAGTGTTACCATTCACGAAATAAGCACTAGTTGAAAAAAAACGTTATATGGCGGACCCTGTAGTAAATATCATGTGTTTGTGTATAGAGTATAGAAGAGTGAAAACATTTTTTTAACGTGAGGTTTATGTCTAAAACAGATTCATCTAGCGAATATCATGTGTATCCACAGAAAAAAAAACTCATATGTTTCAATTAATCTAAAGTATAGAAACAAAAATTATCATGTGTTTATATGTATAGTTGTCTACAACAGATCAATGTAATGAATTGAAGTAATAAACTGCTGTTGCTGTTTGGTGTTGCTGTTGTTGTTGGTGTTAATGCTGTTGCTGTAAAATTAAACTGATATACAAACCCTACTTATCAATGAAAAGACAAATCTATCCCATTTTTAATAAAAGACAAAAAATTTTTTCAATTTTATAGTTTTTTATTAATTTATTAATTTCTTATATATAATTTAAAAAAATAATAATAAATTTTAAAACAAACTGCATTTTAATCTATTATTATTATTGTAAGTGGTTCTTCCTCCTCCTCTAGTGTAATTGTGGGTGGTGGTGGTGGTGGTGTTAACGGCTTTACCATACCAATTTGAGTTGGTTTAGGCCTTTTCAGTCTAGGAAGCTTGTATTTATTGTTTTGTATATATTTCTCCAACTTCCTTTTCATGTAATAATTTTTTTCGTATTTATTCAAATCCATGTTTTTATGTATGAAAATAAATTCAAAAAAATTTTTATTACAAAAGTTCTCATAATTAATAATAATCTCTATAAACGAAAAAATTGTATCATTGTTCCTTAATAATAATAAAAATAAACTGTTGTTGTTGTTATTACTTAAAATTGATATGTAAGCTATGCATTCAAGTTATACATGTCAATGAAAAAAAAAAAGTATTAAAAACTTTGATTTATGATATGTTTCTAGAACATTCTAGAAGCCTAGCTTTTTTGATAATAAGCTTCAATAGGGTTAATATTTTTGATAATAAACTATTGTTTTTAATGTAAATTAAATTTAAATATAAATGACATTAAAAAAAAACCCATTTAAACATTGAGTAATGTATGGCTAGACGTCTAGCTTATTGATAATAAGCTTCAATAAACAATAGTTTTTAAAAAGTATTTTTTTCATTTTCAAAGCGCGAAGTGCAGACTGTGCACCAGGTCCGGGAGTCTTTGTTTTGTTTCCACCAGTAGCACGCAGTTTGATGTGAAGAACGGTGATGCCAAGAGTCTTGCACTTTTCAGCAACATCTTGGGCAGCCAACATGGCGGCGTAGGGAGATGCCTCATCACGATCAGCCTTCACTTTCATGCCACCAGTGACGCGGGCAATAGTTTCCCTGCCGGACAAATCAGTAACATGGAAGAAAGTATCGTTGAAACTGGCAAAGATGTGTGCAACATCAAAGACGTATTCACCATCGCGTACTTGTGGGCCCAAAGAAACTTGGACTTCTTCTTTTTGTGCTTTAGCCTTTCTGGGAGCCATTATTTACTTTGGAAAAAGTCCCTCTAATTGCGTGAACCGGATATTGAAAAAAGGAATAGAGATTATCATGTGTTTTTGTGTATTATAGTCTACAACAGGCTAATCTAACGAATTGAAATTAGTAAGTGTTGCTGTTGTTGTTGTTGCTGTTTGCTGTTGTTGTTGTTGTTGGCGTTACTGTAAATTTAAACTGATATGCAATCCCTACATATTAATGAAAAACATAGACACTTAGATTTAAGTGCTTATAAAGGTTAAAAAAAACCCCATAAAAATTTATACATAAAAAGAGCATAAGAATTGATTTTCCGTATATTTTATTTATTTCAAATATATTTTGAAAACAAAAATTTTTAACATAAATGACCGCAATTTATTGTATTAAAATTTTGTAATCTATTATAATTATAACTAATCTTTTCTCCTAAATATTTTATAATTTCCTTTGGCGGCCGTAAGTTTATTTATTTATTTATTCGTTAAGCTTAATACAAGCTGATTAACTAAGAACTAATCTTATTCTAACAGGGTCTTAACTTATTCTAACAGGGTTTATTTATTTATTTTTTTTTCTCTCTCCTTCCCTTGTTTTAGTGTTCGAAAGATATCCAATTCGTGGTGGGCGTAATCCGCCCACCAGAAAAACGTAATTATAAGAACACGTCAAAAGGGAAATACGGAGAGAAAAGTAATAAAGGGAACTTACAATAATTAACAGGGAATATGTATCATATCTTAATTGTAAGAAAAAAATTATAGAGGGGGAAAAATGGCGTTGGAGTTAAGAAGAAGTGGCGTTAGAGTTTAGAAGGGCATTTCGGAGTCGAGATCTGCTCAGATGAAAATCAAATTCGCTGATCAAATTGTTAGTTACACGAAGCATCCTGGTTACAGGTTCACTGCAACCATAGTCGGTACGATGGAAGTTGAGGTGGAAGAGAGGAATAGACCTAAGGTTACGTGGGTTGGTATTAAAGGATATTAATTGGAGTAGTGCAGAGCAGTTAATGGTACCGCATACAAGTTGATGAATGAAGAGTACATCTGCAACTTCTCTTCGTTTTGCAAGAGATTGCGTGTTAATCAACTTCAGGCGGTCTGCATAAGGAGGTAAGTTGAAACTGTCAGAACCGGGAAGACCGCGTAGTGCGAACCTAATGAATCTTCGTTGAACGGCTTCGATTCGCACAGAATTGATGTTGTAGATAGGAGACCAAACCTGGCTGGCATATTCGAGGATGGGTCTAACAAAGGTAAGGTAGAGAGATTTAGTAACGTAAGGGTTGGAGAATTCTCTGGACCAGTGTTTCACAAAACCCAGTGCAGAATTGGCTCTACTAATGATATTATCAATATGAGACCTAAAATTAAGTTCCTTGTCACATATTACACCTAAGTCCCTTAAAAAGCTTACAGGAGGAACTGGCTTGCCGAGTAAGTAATATGTTCTTGGGGGAAGCTGGAGACGCTTGCGTGAATATGTAATAGCTTGACATTTACTAACGTTGAGCTCTAGAAGATTTTTTTGACTCCAAGTGGAAAAACTAACTAGATCTTCTTGAAGATAGTGAGAATCGTCGTTAGTTTGTATGCGCCGATAGATTTTCATGTCATCAGCATACACAGAGAGATTGGATTCTTTGATGATGCCATCTACATCAGAGATTGTTAAGACAAACAACAAAGGACCAAGGTGACTACCTTGTGGGACACCAGAGGTAGCTGAAAAAGAATCTGAATTGGAAAATCTAAAGATGACATTATAACGGCGTTCTTCGAGATATGATTTAATCCAAGATATAAAGAGTGATGGAAAACCAAAGGCTTTAAGCTTAAGAAGAATG
Source organism: Dichetophora obliterata (assembly GCA_963920525.1). Classification (NCBI taxonomy): domain Eukaryota; kingdom Metazoa; phylum Arthropoda; class Insecta; order Diptera; family Sciomyzidae; genus Dichetophora; species Dichetophora obliterata. Next base: position 143,119,320 of record OY986436.1, on the reverse strand, counting down.
ATAGTGTGTGAGATTTTGTCGAACGCTTTACTAAAGTCGGTAGACACTACATCAACTTCGTACCCGCTTTCCAACGAGCATAGAGCGTTTGAAACAAATTCTGCAAGGTTAGTGGTAGTCGATCTTCCTTTGAGGAAGCCGTGTTGGCTGGGAGGAAAAATAGATTTGCAATGGAAAAAGAGAATGTTATAAATAATGCTTTCAAACATTTTTGGAGTACATGAAAGTTTTGCAATAGGTCTGTAATTGGAAATATCGTTTCTTGGTCCTTTCTTATGCAGAGGTATTATGTATGAGCTCTTCCACAACTTAGGAAAAACGGAATTAGAAATAGAAAGTTGAAAAAGAGCCAATAGGGGATGAGCCAACACGTCCGCGAATTTTTTTATAACAATAGCAGGCAAGCCATCGGGTCCTGGAGAATAATCGTCCTTCAGATTATTTATCTTTTCTAACACATCAGCTAGTGTAATATCAACAGAAGTTAGCGACGTTTGAGGACAGTCCCTTAACAAAGAAAAATACTCGTAGTCTAGTTCGTCGTTATGATTAGTGTATGATTGACTGAAAAAATTTGCAAATAGGTTTGCAATTATTTCCGGGTTGTCTGAGGAAATGTCCGAAAAAGTAAGGGTAGATGGGTAGTTGTCAGATTTTCTTTTAGTATTTATAAACTTGTAGAAGCTTTTAGGATCCGACAGCAATTTACTTTGAATATGAGCAAGATAAGACTCGTATAGCGTTTCACAGAGTGCGGAAAAAAGGTTAAAGGCGTGAAGATAATTTGTGAGATCAAGAGGAGAACGAGAAATTAAATATGCGCGCCATAGTTTGTTCCTTTTGTTGCGGAGTACACGTAGTTCCTTATTGTACCAGGGAGGACATGACGAAAAGTTTTTCTGCCTGGTGAAGGGGACAGAATGTGTGAAGCAGCCGAAAATTATGTCATAGAAGTGAGCAACTGCAGTATCAACGCTTTCATAACCATTATCGAAGAGATGTTGGAAATCGATTCTACTGAATAAAATTTCTAGTTTTACAAAATCAGTTTTCCGAAAGTTAAAGCTGTACGAGTGCTCGAAATGTGTATTTTTGATATCAATGTGATATGATAAGGTAAGGGATAATGGTGGATGGTACTGATCGAGTGTTGAAAGAAGATGGTTACTTGCGGAGACTACGCAGTTATCTAAATCCGAAGAAAAAATTAGGTCTAGTTGTCTACCTAAATTGTTAGTAACTCCGCTCAACTGGTAAAGGCCGCAGTCTGAAATACAACTAGTAAAAAGAATTTCTTTTTCAGAGGTAGGATTTGAAGAAAGATAGTAGGATTCATCATCAGAGAGGACCCATTGAAGGTTGGGAAGATTAAAATCTCCCAGAAAAATAACGGTGTCAAATGGATCCATAAGGTCCAAAAGTGAATCTATTGCGTCTACTGCGAGCTGATAACCATTCACTGGTTGAGACGGGTGAATATAACAGCAAATAATGAATACATTACGTTTTGTGATGCAAGCTTTGGCACATATAAATTCAAAGTTGGCAGTGTGGGAGTTTTTTATAATGGTAGGATTGAAGCGATTGTGAATAGCGAGAAGGACACCACGACCTGAGGAGAGATCATCTTTGTCGAGACCATCGTCTCTGAAAATCACGAAATCGGACGCGAAGACCTCAGTATCCTTAAAGTCGGGCGTAAGATTGGTCTCAGTAAGGGCAAATATGTCGTAGGGAAGCTTAAGAGAATTAAGAAACACTGTAGAGATTTTGGTGCGTAAGCCTCTTACATTTTGGTAGTAGAGAGAGACAAATAATGGGCTGGGAGAAGGGTTTTGAGTAGGAGTAAAAATTTGGTTAGGAATAATATTGTTGCTGCTCTTTACGGGACTTTTGAAGATAAGAGATATGTTTTGACCTCACATGAGTAGCATATGTGTCAAGATCTTCTTTGACTTGATGGCTCGTCAAGCCAAGTAGCTCGTGGAATCTGGTAAATAAAAGGCTTAACTCATTGACATCGGTAGGTAGACCTTCTTGCTGAATCAAGACTTTGAGGTTTGTCTTGGTCTTGCCTTCTATACAGGTAGAGATCGGTGCTTTATGCAAGTAAGCAAGATAAAGACGCACATTGTTGTAGACACTATTCTCTCTTAGTCGAGAAAGGGCATATCTATTCTCTGTGTCAACACAAGAGTTCATCGTAAGTTTCACTCTTGGTGGTTGAAGAGGGTCAATAAAAGATGTGGGGCTTCCAGCTTGATTAGAAGCTTCACTAGTGACTGAAACAGACGGAGATGGGTTTAAAGTATGGGAATGGACGAAGTTAGGATAGAGTATGTTAGTCTCATTTTTTCTTGCTGTTGTGTCCAAGTGAGGATTAAGATTGAATGAGACTCGTTTAGGGTGAGACGGCTGAAGAGTGTAATTTGTTCTATTTGAAATAGATTTGATCTGAGGAGTAAAACTAGGAAAGATATTAGTTTTAAGTTTCCAATTGGGGTCAGTGCTAGGACGGGAATTAGGTAATTTATTTCCGGATGGTTTGTGGACAGGATAAGGCAAATTAGGATTTTTATTAAGTAGAGTTTTCTTAGGATTAGAATAAGACTTAGAAAAAGCGTTATACGTATTTGTATTAGAAAAATTATTATTACTAGCATTATCGTTATTAGAATTTTTATTAGAGTTAGAATTGGAATAAGAATTAGGGACATTACATGACTTAAAATTTAACGTAGAGTTAGAGTTTGAGTGTGAATTAGATTTATAGTTGGAGTTGAAAGGAGAATAGGAGTTAGAATTAAAATTAGAGTTAGCATTATTCCTAAGTTTACTGGTAGTTTTACTTGCATAATGATTAGACTTGTTTTTAGAATTAAAATAAGAAAAACTTTTCTTCTCGCTGTTAGATCTACGTGTCAACGGCTTGTCTCCAGGCTTATTCATCCATTTGGCAAATATCCACTGGCCATGCATAACACTGTCACCAGAGGAGCTGAGGAACAACCACGCATATTCTGTGTTCCAAAGCTATCAAAATATGCAATGTCATTTTCAGTTTTCCAGTATGCTACCCAATGTGTACCGGGTCCCTTTGAAATATCCAGATTGATTATCCCGCATTCTTTTTGAAATGGTTTACTTGGTAGAGTGTCACACATAAACACACCCCTAAAATGTGGGATATCTTAAGCATATTTCCTTAGATCTACATCAGAAAGGGCTCTTTTAGGTAGCTTCTTTAAAAATTTAGTTGATAAGGTTTTAAGTATAGTCCCAATCCTTTTTTATAGGGTTTTAGGAACATGCCTTTACCCATTGCAATAGCTTCCATTTTACTATTATGACGTTTTGCATCAGCCAGCTGCTCCTTTCCATTTTTAGCTGCATTTATTGCTTTTGTAATACCAGATACTCCACCAGTTAGACCGCCAAGTGCAGCGAATATAGGTGCAAGTGAGAGAAAACCTCCAGATTTAGGTAGTGGTATTACTCGAGGAGTTATTATTAAAGATTTTTTCCTCTGAATACGTTATTAGCAACTTTTCGTGAAATTTTAATAGCATCATCCAAGTTTTCTGTTTTCTTTATTTTTAATTTAGCACTTTTTAATGCATGTTTAAATAGTCGATGTCCATTTACTTGAGGCGATCTCTTAGTTTTACTATTTACATTCCCCATACCAAATTTTGTGTTTGCTTTCATTACGTTAGTAACAAACCAAGCGTTTGATTTTTCTATAAGACTACTATCACTTGCTTTTACTCTTTGCCAAGCTTTTTCAGCTTAATCTTTATCAGCAATGTGTCTTTTTTCTAAATCTTTGGTGTTTAATTATGCTATATCGTGTTGTCTACAAGCGGTATCTAAAGGATTGATTAATTGGTCATCTCTAGCTAAGCGTTTCTTTAATTTTGTACCAGGTCCACAAAATTGATATCCAGGTAAATGCAATTCAATAGAAAGTTTATCGGTGATTTTATTTAGAATACCTTTCCCTTTGAAGTATGGATAATAACTGTTTATCTTTTTATATAAGACTGTCATAAGTATTTATAATTTTCTAATTAGATGATGAAAGTAAAGTGATTGAAAACCAATAAAATGGTTTGTTTATATATGATATTGCTTATTAGTTTTTAGAATGCGTTTCCTAAAACAACATTTATCAATTAACGTAAAGAATATCGATTCAAAGATAAATTCATCAAAGAGAATACGATATAGTTCATTACTACCGAACACTATTCGAGCTCTAATTGTTGGACCTTCAAATTGTGGAAAAAGAAATGTGATGATAAGTCTGATTGAAAGTCCTAATGGACTGAAATTAAAAAATATTTACTTATACTCAAAGTCAACAGAACAATCAAAATATAAGTACTTGAAGCTGTTAATTTAACCTATTAAGGAGATAAATTTTACATTATTTTCCAATAATGATGACGTCATATCTCCAGACAAAGTCCAACCGAACTCAATATTTATATTCGATGATATAGCTTGTGAGAAACAAAACCACATCCGATCTTACTTCTGTATGGGACGTCACAAAGATGTTGATAGTTTTTACTTATGTCAATCTTATATACGTATTCCAAAACACCTAATTCGTGACAATGCAAATTTAATTATAATATTTAAACAAGATGAAGTGAATATTAAACACATTTATAATGATCATGTTTGTTCTGATATGTCTTTTAATACATTTAATAAGTTATGTTCAAAATGTTGGAAAGAAAAATATGGTTTTTTAATTATTAGTAAGGATGATTCTATGAATAATGGACGCTACAGAAAAGGATTTAACTTATTTATAAGTTTATAAAAGAATAGTAAAGATATTATAAAATCAGTACATTATATGCTGCTAAACTGATCTGTTCTATCAAAAAATAAAAAAAACAACTATCTGCTAAACAGTTCACTTATAAACAGATTTAACCTATCAATATGGATGAAAATCTAGTTACAAATCTTATTAAAACACGAAATATTTTGAAAAAAAAATATAAAAGCCTTCAGCTAGGAGAAGTTGCAAATGATGAGTTATTAGAAAAGACGTTTAAACCAATAACAAATCCATTAAAAAAATATTTCAATCGACTCATAATAATAATAAAAGATCAATAATAATAAAAAATGAAAAATATTCAGATAAAAATTTTAAGGATAATAAAGTTACTACCAGCACACCATTTAAAAAGAACAAGCCTGATTATAATGCATTTTCTCCAAGCTTTGATAGCAAGGAAATCGAGAAAAGTTCATCCGCGTGTAAATCATTTGATGATGATAATGATGATAATGATTACGATACTAATGATGATGATGACGATAATGATGATGATATTAATGATGTTGATAACACCATTGCAATACATTCCAACCAAAGTATTCAATTTGATTTATCAAAAGTTAATTTAAATAAATTAGATAAAACCTTTGGTCATAAGTATAAAAATCTTATATTGAGACTGGGTAATGACCCTATCACTTTTAATTCAACCAATATTACTGTAGGTAAAACAAAATGGCCCTTCACATCAGGTTTATATGAACTCTTAATTTATAGGAAACCAGACAGTTTTAATACAGGAGATTTAAATGCTTATAAACAAATATTGGAGATGACTAATGCTCATAGAAGAAAAAGCAGCATTAATGGTCAAATTAAAGGAAATCGTTCGGAAAAATATACTACTATTATTAGAAAACTATTTAAAGAACAAAGAATGCATAAAGGAAAAGGTTTAATGAAGTTTAATAAAAAAAAGCTTAATTATGTTTATTGGGATGATCCAAATGAATTGGTTGATAGATTACGTTTATTGATTTCATCTACAGCAGCTGGTCACTCAAATCATAATAATGAAATAGTCTCAATTATAGAGAAACTGAGAAAAGCAAAGATTATTGTATAAAAAGTTTATAAAATATCAAACAATCAATATTCATAAAATGCCTATCGATAAGTTGGTCATTATATTGGTAGCTCTGAAAGATATCAGTACCATCTCACTAATATTAATTTTGAAGAAATAAAGAAACAAAACGTATCGCTTACAGAAAAACTTGAAGTTTTAGAAACACACTTCAGTAAATTAATACAAGATCAAAGTATCTTACAAAGTAATCTTAATCAATCACTTGAAGAAATTAGGTCATTAGTTAATTTAAGAATTGATAAATTTGAAGAACGTCTTAATGAGACGAATGTTATGAGAACGGGACTTATTACTAAGCATTTAAACATAGAAATATAAATTATATTGCTTTTAATCCTTCGTCAACACAACACTTACATGAATGTAATCTGAGGTAGACGTTAGAGATGGAGCGACAAGAGGTAGTTCATAAGCAAGCACGCAGAAATTTTATTCGACGACGAGTAGTAACCAAGGGAATAGACGATCTTTGGCAAGCAGATCTTGTTGAAATGGGTGTTTATTCAAAATATAACAAAGGTTTTGGTTCATTTTAACAGTAATAGATACATTTTCAAAGTTTGCTTGGGCTGTTCCTGTAAAATCAAAAGGTAGTATAGATATTACTAATGCTATGAAATCAATTTTTTTACAAAAAAGAATACCAAAGAACTTGCAAACCGATAATGAGAAAGAGTTTTATAATAAAATATTTCAAAACCTGATGAAAAAACAAAATATTAAACACTATTCTACATATAGCATCATGAAAGCATCAATTGTGGAACGATTTAATAGAACTTTAAAGGGAATGATGTGGAAAAAGTTTAGTTTACAAGGAAATTATCAATGGATAAATACAATATATGCAAGGATTTAGTTAATCAATATAATAGTAAAAAGCATAGAACCATTGGAATGATGCCAAAGTATGTCAACAAAGGAAATGAACGTTCTATACTAAAACAAGCATATAATCATCCTAAAATTTTTAAAAAAGGTAAACTAAAAACTGACGACCTCGTTCGAATTAGTAAATATAAGCATACTTTTGCAAAAGGATATACTCCAAACTGGACAACTGAAATTTTTAAAATTAAAACTATACAGAACACAAACCCTATTACTTACTTATTAGAAGACTATCAAGGAAACCCTATTCTTGGTGGATTCTATGAATATGGAGTATTGAAGACACATTTTCCAAATACATACTTGATTGAAAAGGTTATTAAAACCAAGGGACAGCAAGCTTACGTTAAATGGTTAGGATTTTTCAGCCAGCATAATTCTTGGATTAATAGAGATGAAGTTCAATAGCAGTCTATTATATATATATTTATATGTGTGTTTTTTTTTATTTTATTCGCGAAGGGGGAACCTTCAAAAGGCCCCACCGTGCAGGTGGGAGTGTACGATTTTTACGCACTAAACCTACATGATACCTCGTGGTATCATAACCTCCGCATTGAATCTTCGACCCTATAGGACCCCGCGGGACCGCCGTAAAGCATAACTTCGCGGGGCTTGGGAACAGCACTAGGCTGGAAACCATTTATATGTGTGTGTGTTTTTTTTTGTTTTTTTTTATTCGCGAAGGGGGAACCTTCAAAAGGCCCCACCGTGCAGGTGGGAGAGTACGATTTTTACGCACTAAACCTACATGGTACCTCGCGGTATCATAACCTCCGCATTAAGTCTTCGACCCTATAGAACCCCGCGGGACCGCCGTAAAGCATAACTTCGCGGGGCTTGGGAACAGCACTAGGCTGGAAACTGTTTGGCTACTGCCGGGATCTACTGTGGGATGGTCGTCGGGTCAACAACCTTTACCTCATCTATCTTGCGCGCGCTCAACTCTTCGCAGCTCTTCGGTTATTTTTCTAGCCAGGGTGCTAACCATCGACCAGTCCTCTTCGCTCTTTAGCATAAGAGAAACCATATTTTGCTGTGTTAACGTTTCGCCGAGACAGGCCCGAGGTCTCAAGTCTGGCGTTATGGAACATGGGGCACACAAAAAGAACGTGCGCCGCGTCTTGCAGCGTGTTTCCTGTGCAATTAGTGCAGTAAGGATCGATCGCGTGTTTATACTTGTGAAGGTATGCCCTGAAGCAACCATGTCCGCTCAGTATCTGTGTAAGGTAGAAGTTCACTGAGCCGTGGCTTCTGCCATACCACTTGGTTAGGCTAGGGATGAGCTGGTACGTCCACCGACCCTTCTCTGAACTATCCCAGCGGTCTTGCCATTTTTGCAAGCTTCTCTCTCTAGCGAGTTTTTTACAAGCTGTTGTGCTTTCGCTACCAGCAGTGAGTAGCGCTTATTCCACGAGGAGGTCAATAGGGATCGTGCTAGCTAGAACCAGTGTTGCATCTCCGGATACCGTTCTGAAGCTGCAACAGACCCTGAGTGCGCCAAATCTGTAGACTGACTCTACTCCGTGTCGGTAGGACTTCGTTTTCATCGTTGTGGACTATACAGTCGCACCATACATCATAGTAGATCGCACTACGTTGAGGAGCAGTGTTCGTCGTGCTTGTTTGGGGCCTCTTGTGTTCGGCATTATTCTAGATAGCGCCAGACATGCTTCGGATGCTTTCCTGTGTGTGTACTGCATATGTTGCTTAAATGACAGTCTGGAATCGATCATTACACCGAGGTATTTAACGAACGGCTTCGATTCAATTACTGTTCCACGAATACTGATGCTGGCGGTTTCTAGTTTTTTGCGACTACTAAAAAGTACCATCTCAGTCTTATGTTCAACTAGAGTAAGTCCCGCTCCTCGCAGCCAATCGCAAATCATAGCGATAGTTACACTACTGAGGGCCTCAACTTCTTCACGGTGTTTTGCTGTCGCCACAACTACAAGGTCGTCGGCAAAGCCAACGATCTTGACGTCTGCTGGCACCTCAAGCCTGAGAACCCCATCGTATATGACGTTCCATAGCAGGGGGCCAAGAACCGACCCCTGTGGGACTCCACCGGAGACATTGTACGTCTTCGTACCTTCTTCTGTGTCGTAGAGCAGGAATCTTTCACTGAAATAGTGTGACACGATCTTCGTGAGGTATCGTGGTACTCCAAAGTTCCTGAGGGCTGTCATAATCAGACTCCAGTTAGCTGAGTTGAAAGCGTTCTTTACGTCGAGTGTTGCCACCAAATAGTACTGCTTTGCTCCCCTCTCTCCCTCAATTGTTTCCTGCGCGGTGCTTGTAACTAGCTTAATAGCGTTTGTCGTTGATTGGGCCTTTCGAAACCAAAATTTTCGAGCGGAAAGTTCTCCTTCGGCTTGGATTGCGTTTTCCAGGCGGTTTCACACCACTCGCTCAAAGGTTTTGCCTATTTTGTCGAGTAGGGAAATCGGCCTGTAGTCTGAGGGGGCGTCCGTGGAGCCACTGCCTTTCAGTATGAGCACTAACTTCTGAGTTTTCCACTGTGTTGGGAAAATGCCCTCTAGAAGGCACGCGTTGAAAAGCTGGGCGAACTGATGCAGCTGCGACATAATCGCAATCTTCAGTGCGCGGTTCGGAATACCATCAGGACCTGGCGCCTTGTCGTTTTTTATGTTTTTTACTGCGTTAACAATCTCCTCTATAGTTACAGCCAATATGGTCCGTAGCTCGATGTGTTCCTCGACCGGCTGGGCCGCTGGCTGCTGTGGAAAGAGTGTTCTAACTATAGCACTTAGTACCTGCGGGTCCGTAGGTGCTGGTCGCCTGAACGACTTCAGTTTTTTCATAACTAATCTGTATGCAGTACCCCATGGATTGGTTTCTGCCTCATCACATAGCTGTTGGAAGCATTGGCGCTTACTCGTACGGATTGCTATTTTCAGGCCTTTCTTGAGCATTCGATAGGTTTGGCGGAGATCGTTGAAGCTGATGAACCTCTTGCGCGGTAGTACATCCTCCTTGCTTCGAGGCATTTCTTGCGTGCTTCAGCAATTTCCGCCGTCCACCAGTAGACCGGATCTTGCTTGCGCTTGCTAGACCGCCTCGAGATCATCGCTGCATCGCAAGCTCTTCTTGTTTGGTCCAGGGTCTGCCTTGCCATATCATTTGGCGTGCCAGACAGATGCATATCGGCCATTACTACTTTCAAAATGTCCTCGTCTAGTGTTTCGACTCTGTACGAACATTTATTTCCCGTATTTATGCAGTTTAGCTTACCATTGAGCTTATAAATGATAGCTTGGCGGTCGCTGTGCGTGTACAGATTGCTAACATGCCTGTGTGTGCGTGTGTGTGTGTGTGTGTGCGTGTGTGTGCGTGTATGTGTGTGTTTTTTTTTTTTTTTTTTTTAACGAGGAGTAAAAGCATCGAATGCCTTAGTCAGTGCGCGACTTTAACACGCTAAAAATCTCCTCAGTCGGACGGTTGGTTCCTCCAGGAACCACCGGTGGGTATTACGTCTGGAGGCCGTCAGAGCATTATTGCTTAATCGTCAGTGGTGATCATTAGATCGTCTCAGTCCGGTCGTCCGTCGTTGGTATAGAGGGATTATGGCTGCTTTCACCTGCGTTGCGTTCGTTTATACGCTCATTATATCTTACCCGTTCGATGCGGCGAAGTTCGGTCATAATTTTTGCTGCTGCTGCTTGAAACACCTTCCATTTTTGGGGTGTATCGCACATGTGGTGAACAATATTCCTTAAAGTGGGGGTCACACCAAAAGCTTCTGTCAGTTCAGCTCGCTCTGCGTTAAAGCGTGGGCAGTTGAAAAGGATATGCCGAGCATCTTCAATTTCACCCGGACAGTTTGTGCAAAATGGGTCTTCTTCATGCTTAAATCGGTGGAGGTAGTGTTTGAAACATCCATGACCGCTAAGAAGTTGTGTCACATAGAAGTCCACTTCTCCGTGCTTCCGATTGGCCCATTTTTCCACGTCTGGGATAAGGGAAAAGGTCCATCTTCCGTTTTGAGTCTGCTCCCAGCGACGTTGCCAACACTCATTGCTGCGCCGTCTTTCGTCAGCCTTTGAGGCATTTTCACCAGCTTTGTAGCAGCGCTGCAGTTCACATGCCAGTATATCGATCGGTGGCATAGCTGCTATTAGACCAATAGCGTCATCTGACACTGTGCAAAACGCACTAGCGACCCTCAAAGCGCTGAGACGATAAGTCGCCCGAATGCCAGATATGTAGGACGACCTTTGCGTAGCATCCGCCCATACTGGTGCTGCATAAAGCATGATGGAGCTCGTAACATTTGTTAGGAGTTTTCTTCTGCTGGATCTAGGTCCACCGATATTCGCCATGAAGCGCGAGAGTGCACCATTGACATTCGATGCCTTTTCGCTAACGGACATTAGGTGGTCTTTAAAAGACATGCGTGTGTCAATTACAACACCAAGGTATCGCAAATTTGGTTGTGAGGTTATAATATGTTCTTCTGCTCTGAAGGTGAAACACTCCCTCACTTTACGTGAGCTCAGAAGAACCGCCTCTGTTTTTTGCGCTGCAAGCTTAAGATCAACACTTCGCAGCCACGTCGTAATTCTTGAGATCGCTTCTCTGCATTATGCTTCTAAAGTGTGAAGGTGCTTTGCTACTACAACCAGGGCGATATCATCCGCGTAGCCTACCAATGAAGTATTCTCAGGGAGAATAATACGGAAAATATCATCGTACATAACGTTCCACTCTCTTCTCTTCAGTTGTCGAATAAATTAAATATATAAATATATATATATAAAGAGAAATTACAAAATATGATGAAATACTTTAAGACATTTGAAAAAAAAATATAAAACATGCGAGAACATGTATGATTGTATAGCTTTCTAGGAGAAAGTTTTTTCTTGTATATATAAGCATCTTATTTTTTAATAAGAACTCTAGTTGTATTACATACGTTACTTAATATGTATTGAGGTCAGCTTTTATCAGCTGAGGTTAGCTATTTTTAATCATGAGAAAACAATTTTTTATTGTATATAAGCATCTTATTTTTTAATAAGAACTTTAGTTGTATTACATACGTTACTTAATATGTATTGGGGTCAGCTTTTAAGAACTAATGATAAATACTGTACTTGTCATGAGCAGTGGAAAACATTTCAAATAATAAATGCCGTAGTTTTGGATATTATGATGCAGGTGTTCCTAACCGCAGAAGGAGGGACTAGAACACAAATTTTTTTTCTCTTAACAGAGGACAGCAAATGCCATCAGATATTCCAATATTTGAATTAAACAGCAATCAACATATTAAAATTGAGGTTACTGGTGGTATAATATCAGTGGTTGGAACAGTTTATGAAGGCGGTTATAAAGATATAAATGTACACTCATATAAACCATCATGTGTCTTCAGAGAAATAGATGATGATTTTTCGGAAGGTATGAAAAAAAATCAACAACAACAAAAGCCTCTCAACACCACTAAAAAAAGATTGACGGTTGGCGATAGTAAAGCTATTAAAGTGGATGGTGGTGGTAACAGCTCAGTTGAGAACAAATTGATATGTATTGAGGTCAGCTTTTAAAAATTATGAGAAAAAATTATTTTTCTTGTATATAAGCATCTTATTTTTTTAATAAGAACTCTAGTTGTATTACATACGTTACTTAATATGTATTGAGGTCAGCTTTTATCAGCTGAGGTTAGCTATTTTTAATCATGAGAAAACAATTTTTTATTGTATATAAGCATCTTATTTTTTAATAAGAACTTTAGTTGTATTACATACGTTACTTAATATGTATTGGGGTCAGCTTTTAAGAACTAATGATAAATACTGTACTTGTCATGCGCAGTGGAAAACATTTCAAATAATAAATGCCGTAGTTTTGGATATTATGATGCAGGTGTTCCTAACCGCAGAAGGAGGGACTAGAACACAAATTTTTTTTCTCTTTACAGAGGACAGCAAATGCCATCAGATATACCAATATTTGAATTAAACAGCAATCAACATATTAAAATTGAGGTTACTGGTGGTATAATATCAGTGGTTGGAACAGTTTATGAAGGCGGTTATAAAGATATAAATGTACACTCATATAAACCATCATGTGTCTTCAGAGAAATAGATGATGATTTTTCGGAAGGTATGAAAAAAAATCAACAACAACAAAAGCCTCTCAACACCACTAAAAAAAGATTGACGGTTGGCGATAGTAAAGCTATTAAAGTGGATGGTGGTGGTAACAGCTCAGTTGAGAACAAATTTGGATATGATATTTGGATATGAAATTCAGTTTATAAATATGAGTTTCACTTATTATCAGATCATTTTGAAATATACCACCACCGACATAAGAACACTAAGAAGAAGAATGAATGAAATAAAATGAAAAATAATTTCATCATATTACTAACATTTTTTTGTTATACTCAAGTATTTTCAGCAAAATTACCAAATAATGATACCGTTAGTATACAACTAAATTTTAAATTTTTAAAGTTTAGTAAAATTTTAAATGAAAACGCTGAGTCATCGACAGAAGTAGAACCTAAGCTAATGGGAGATGAAGAACTCCAGCTACCTATTAATCAGACGTTTACTGTGGATGAAGCTTTAGAAGCATTTAGGCAAGACTTAAAAAAAAGGAGAAAAATATTGCCGGAATTATTGAAAGTTCTCAACCATTTTATAGACATTTCCAACTTCAATATAAAGATAATATTAAATTAAGAATCCGCTGTACATATGATAGTAATTACTTAAAACATCGATTAAATATTTCATGTTTCGAATATCATCAAATTGAAAATGAGAGATATTTAAGTAACGGTGAAATTGAGGTGATTACTGAGGAGGATACTACAAGGTGGCGCAAAAGTAACCTTGCGATGTTTTTTGGCTGTAATTTAAAAAAAAATGAAAAACTTTGATTCTTCTTGTGGATTATTTTTATTTGGTATTTTAATTTTTTTTACATCAAGTCGAGAATATGATGTCATGTAAATGGCCGCCGCCACAGTTGATTGTCATTTGAGCCCTTTTTATGGCATTTTTCATCAATTCGGCCAAAACTTCCGGCGATAGGTCCTCACATTCTTGACGGATATTGTCTTTAAGAGCTGCAAGAGTCTGAGGCTTGTTGACATAAGCCCGCGACTTCAAAAAGCCCCACAAAAAGAAATCTGGAGCGGTCAAATCAGGCGATCTTGCTGGCCAGTGCAAATCGCCAAAACGAGAGATTAGGCGCCCGGGAAATGCATCCTTCAGCATATCGGTTGTGGCACGTGCAGTGTGTGCCGTTGCACCGTCCTGTTGGAACCACATGTTTTCCAATCCCAATTCATCAAGTTGCGGCAAAAAGAACTCGCTGATCATTGCTCTGTAGCGCTCACCATTCACAGTAACCGTTTGGCCCGCGACGTCTTCGAAGAAAAAAGGTCCGATGACTCCTCCAGCGAAAACAGCACACCATACAGTGACTTTGAGCGGGTGTAATGGCTCTTCGTGGGTTACACGCGGATTTTTAGTGCCCCAGAAGCGTAAATTTTGCTTATTTACGTACCCGCTAAGATGGAAATGGATGAAGCCCATGATTATTTTTGATGAGAAATCATCTTCCTCTTGGTGGTGATTAAGGATGGCTTGAGCGTATGTTAGACGCGATTGGCGGTCAGCAGCTTACAGCTGATGCACCGTCTGGACTTTGTACGGTAACATCTTCAAATCTTGTACCAAAATTCGCTGTAAAGACCGTCGACCGATACCCATTTACGTGGCACGTCGTCTGGTCGATGTCGACGGCGCTTCCATGACATCCTCGGCTACAGCAGCAATATTCTCTGCAGAACGGCTACTCCGGGGTCTGCCACGCCTGGCAACATCTCGTGTTGTGCCAGTCTCTTCGAGGCGAGTGGCTAAACGTCGCAGTGTTTCACCAGTAGGCGTTGGACGGCCAGGGAATCTGCGACGAAATTCACGTTGTGCCAAAGGCACCGACCGATTATTGGTCAAATAAATAGTCACCAATATTCCGCGTTCTGGAGCAGTGTAGCGTAACATTGTTTATTAACGTGTATTTCGCATGTGTTTACTACACAAATGTCAAAACAGAACTGACATTAGGGGCCAATCGCAAAATTTATAGCATTTTCTGGTAGGAGAATTACTTCTGCGCCATCTTGTACTTTCCGCTCTGATATGATATTAATCAACATCGAAGACTATAATCATGAATCTGAACATCATAGAAAATGTTTGATGAGAGAATATTAATTATAGATGTACATGGTTTTCACATCAATAATGAATTTTTTTTAAAAGAACTAAGTATTTCAGTATACGATGATTCACAAGTTAAAACGTGTATAATAAAACCACCACCTTTTCAATATGCTATGCTTTCATCAAAGAAAAAAGCTTCAATAAATTGGCTTACTAGACATCATCATGGATTAAAATGGGAAGATGGCGATTCAACTTTATCAACTATTTTAGAATATTATTTTACACATATTAGAGATAAGAACTTTATTTGTTATGTTAAAGGGTTGGAAAAAATTAAATGGATTAAAAATCTTTTTAACGATGAAATTATCTTTTATTATCTAGACTTAAATTGTCCAAATTTAAAAACTTTATATAAAAATGATAAACTATTAAATGTTTGTAGATATCATAAGAAAAATTTTATATGTGCTGAAAAAAATGTATAACTCTTAAAAAAGTTTATTAATTTGAATATAAATAAAGAAAACATGAAAAAATATATTAATTTGTAGTTCTCATTTAATACTTAAATCATATTAAATAGATATCAACCGTTAGTTCCTAATGAATACTCGGAATGTCAATAACAATCTCTTTAAGCGGAACCTCATCAACTCTTATTGGAACATATTTTCCGCCAATTGGATTGAGTACAAAATATGTTTGTGGACTTGTTGATTTTGTAGCATTTAATGCTATACCTAATATAGATGTTTATAACAATTTATTTCATATAGGAAGGCATACTATTACAGTTCCAGTTGGTTCATATGAACTTGAAGGTATAGCTTTTTTTTGGAGTCAGCTGTTAAGGAAATTGATGAATCAATTTTCTTTGTAATTAAATCGAACAACAACACCCTTAAAACTGAAATTGTATCCTCTGTAGATATAGATTTTTCAAAATCAAACAGTATAAGTCAGCTACTTGGATTTAGTAAGAGAAAGTTGATAGTTAATGAGTTACCGTACAAAGACTTTATCAAAGTGATTTCTGTAGAACCGCTATATGAGATAGAAACAACAAAAAATAAACATCCAGATCAACCATATAAAACTATAAAATTTGAATCTGATTTACCTTTAAATATAACAAATGTAAACACAATACGAATTGAATGTAATTTAACAACAGGATCATATCTGAATAACACTTCAGTACATACAATTCATGAATTTTCAATTGATGTTGCTCTTGGGTATAAAATAAGTGAAAAACCTCAAATTTTATTTATTTACCCGTCAACTGTCAAGAAATAAACTACATAATCATAAGAGTCTTAAACCAAGACGGCGAACTTATAAATTTTCGTGGAGAAAAAATTTCTATAAGACTTCACTTTAAACCTGAGTAAAAAAATGATTATTTACACTAAGAATAATAAAAGCTTAACTGATAAAGGGTTTGGATTTAGTCCTGCATCAACACTCGATCGAGGATATACAAAAACAAATAAAATTTTAACAACATCTAATAGAGAATATTTGTAATCCTTAGGATTTAAGCTTCAATCATGAATGAAATATTAAATGTTCTTCAAAAACCAATGTATGATGATAGTATTATAAAGAGGGAATATCATAGCTACTCTATATATTTAAAGTCCTTCAACAATAATGATGAGATTCGTATACCAATTCAAAATCAGGACCTGTTTGTCGTACCGAGTGAGAGTATGATTTATATTCATGGTTTTATAGTCAAACATGAAGGAGAAAAAGATGTGGCAGCATCGGGTGTGAAATTTAAAAACAACTTTATTTCATATCTGTTTGATGAAATTCGATATGAAATTAATGGATTTGAAGTTGATCGTACTCGTAGTCTTGGAATTTCATCTATAATGAAAAATTTTGTATCGTTGAATGAAGCTGAAAGTAATACCTTAAAAAATGCTGGTTGGTGTCTTGAAGAAAATTTCACCTTGGAAAGAAAATGTTAATGGGTTTTACCGAAGATTATACTAAAATAATATTAAATTCAATGCATGAGCTTATCCTCCAACGTTCTTCATCTAATGATAGATCATTTCATCCTACTAATGCAACAGAACAATTAAAGTTAACAATACTGGATATAACGTGGAAAATGCCACATTTACAACTATCGGATATGGCTAAATTAGAAATGTATAAGATAATAAATAATAAAAATCGTATTTTAATTCCTTTTCGAAGTTGGGATTGTCATGTAAATCCTATACTACCCAAGAGTACAAAGGTCTTGTGGAATGTAAAACTGGCTTCACAAAATGAAAGACCTAGATTTCTCATCATTGGTTTACAAATTGAGAAGAGTAAAGAGCAAGGAAATACATTCGACCATTGTAATATAACTAATTTAAAAGTATATCTAAACTCTGATTCATATCCTTATGATGATTTAAATAGTCGTTTTGAAATGGGACAGTATGCTGTATTTTACGATATGTATGCCAAATTCCAGCAAAGTTATTATATGCGGGAGCCTCAACCATTATTAGAAATCGTTAAATATAAGGCTATTGCACCGCTTATTGCTGTCGATGTAACACATCAAAATGAAGCAGTTAAAGTTGGACCTATTGATATACGAATAGAATTTGATACTGAAGCAAACAAACCAATTCTGGATAAAACTTCAGCCTACTGTTTAATAATCCATGATCGTTTAATTGAATACTCACCTCTAACCAGTGAAATTAGAAGAATTATGTAAATGTATGTTAATTATAAAAAATGGTAATCAGTCATCATCTGATCCTTATTGTAGAAGGTATTGAATACAAAAAAAATGCATAGATTAAAAGGATATCAGAGATTAATTTATTGTAACTATTGTGGCAGCAACGCTCACTTAGAGGATAAGTGTAAGAAGAAAAAAGATGATCAAAAGTTAGCAAAATGATTCTTATCATCATCATCATCATTATCACCATCAACATCATTTAAAGGTTTTTCACATATATGACACATGGTGGTACTATTATTTTGAATATATAATTCTTCAGGAGTGAGGAAATTCATTGGAATAACTTTACTTAAATAGTCAATATAAATGCTCTTAGCATCGCTAACTAAATTTATAAAAAAATGTTTAGGTGCATCTTCACCAGTATATACTCTAAACTTATCTAAGGAATTATTAAAACTACACTTAATATAGTAGCTATATGCGCAGGGATTATGACTCTGTACAGTTTTTATAGAGTCAGAATTTTGAATGTTTTCTGGTGTTAGAAAACATTCAAAATCCGCATATACTACGAACGGTACATCTAACTTATGTTTAAAATTTTTAAAATTTAGTTTACTATTTTCTATATTAGGAACCTTTGTAACTATTCGGCTTCACTCTAGTCGATGACGCTGTAATTTATATTCCGAACTGAAGTACTGCAGGCAGCAATTACAAGGAAACATTCTATGAGCATGTCCTGTAACTTGGCTACATAAGAGTTTGTAAATAAAAAGAAAAAATTTGTTAAAAATACTGTTGATATATATATATATAATAAAGAAAAATAAATATATGAATGAATATAATTTTTTTACCTTGAAATATTTTTGATCCATATATAATGAGAATTGTCTCCTTCCTGAAGTAAAAGCAAATTGAGGTGTGTCCTCTTCTCCTCCTTTGTAAAGTAGTAGGGTCCGACAATACTTTTGATCTCATCATCGAACCCGAAGACATTAATGCTTAATCTAGGATTATTTTCTTCGAATATTTTAATGTCTTTTACTGGTAGCGGAAAAACAAGACTTTCAAAGTTCATTGTTAAGTCATTGCCCAAGTGTATTATGGAGGCTGTAATATCCTCCACATTATAGCTGGAACATCTATCAGAGTTTTTATTAACTGGAGCCAGTGCTGATATTACTGCCCATTTGAAGCAATATTTATCAGAATTTTCTACATTGATACAAGCCTTTTTATTATATACAAAATTTTGGTAATAGGATATACTGCGATCCTTTTATTGGCTTGTACTGGTTAATATTAATTTCTAAATGTAAAATTCTAATGAGAGTCCAACCGCTGTCACGTTCTTGAAACTCTGACATTTTTGACACTAAATTATCACATTTTTCACCAAAAATGTTATTTAAGTCTGTCGACTCTTGAATTATAACCATTTTGGTTTGATGTGATTTAATGTCAATTGACATCTCATTTTCGCTCATTTTAACGTATTCACAAAACAATTTCATATTAAATTTAATATTAAAGTGCTTCTGCAACATTTCTTGAAGAGTTTCTAAAACTATATTTTTGGCGTTTGCTAAAAACTCTTCGGGAATCAATAAATTCTCATTATTATTTTTGTGTATAAATGACTCTATACGTTCATTAAGTACAGATGAGATTCTAGTTAAATTCTCATTAACTATTTCACCACTATTTTTTTATGCTCGTTTGTTCTGATGTGATATGCCCAATTCTTCGTCAATATCTCTTTCTTACAAGTATTGCAATAGAGATGGGGGACTGAATTTGGTAAAATCGCCTGGATACTTTGCATGCTTGTTGTGTTTCCTGCTGCTGCTTCTGCTGCTGCTGCTGCTGATGTTGACGCTGCAGTCAAGGAAGAAGAAGATACTGCATGTAGTTTTCCTTTATGCTGATTTAAATTATCCTTCCGTGAAAATAACTTCTTACATACATCGCTTTGAAAATGTTGCGATTGTTTGTTTTAGTGTTTTACTCGTATATGTCTGTTTAGACTACACATTACGGTGAAACTTAATCCGCATTCGTTACAAGTAAATAATACCATTTTTATTGATATTTTTTTTATTTTTTATTTATTTTAATGTTTAATAAAGTGTCTTTGTTTGCTTTTTTAAATTATACTTTCCTTTCTTTTAGTCGTATAAGCTTTCAATGAAAATATCTTTTACGAACTAAAGCTAATATATTTTTTGGTTCGCCTTATATTGAAGTTTTTTACAAACTGGTACTATACATTCATAGATACATCTCTCTCTCTCTCTCTCTCTCTCTCTCTCTCTATCTCTCCCTCTCTCTCACTCTAAAGCTCTATGCAAAGCTTGCATATAAATTTCATTTTACAGCAACAATAACAACAACAACAGTTTATCACCAAAAAGGTTAAAGGTTAAATTTTTATGTTTCATATGAAAATTCTTGTAGGGTTCTAAACTTTCTAAGCACACATATCATAAATCAAAGTTTTAATAGCTTTTCATTGACATGTATAACTTGAATGCATAGCTTGCATATCAATTTTAAGTAATAACAACAACAAAAAAAAAACACATACTAACCTCAATTCGTTAGATTAGCCTGTTGTAGACTACTATACATATAAAAAAAACACATGATAATCTCTATTGAAGCTTATTATCAAAAAGCTAGATGTCTAGCCATACATTACTCAATGTTTTAATGGGTTTTTTTTTAATTTCATTTATATTTAAATTTAATTTACATTAAAAACAATAGTTTATTATCAGAAAGATTAAAGGTTAAATTTTTGTGTTTCATGTGAAAATTCTTGTAGGGTTCTAAACTTTCTAAGCACACATATCATAAATCAAAGTTTTAATAGCTTTTCATTGATATGTATAACTTGAATGCATAGCTTGCATATCAATTTTAAGTAATAACAACAACAAAAAACACATACTAACCTCAATTTGTTAGATTAGCATGTTGTAAACTATAATACACACAAACACATGATAATCCCTATTGAAGCTTATTATCAAAAAAAGCTAGGCGTCTAGCCATATATTACTCAATGTTTTAATGGGTTTTTTTTTATTTCATTTATATGTAAATTTAATTTACATTAAAAAACAATAGTTTATTATCAAAAAGATTAACCCTATTGAAGCTTATTATCAAAAAAGCTAGGCTTCTAGAATGTTCTCGAAGGAATTGATATCTACAACAACAACAACAACAACAACAACAGCAACAGCAAACAACAACAGCAACAGCAGTTTAATACCTCAATTTATTACATTGATATTTACTAGATGAATATACTATAGTCACACACCTATTTTGTTTTTCTGTACTATTGACACAAACCACATTAAAAATTCTCTCATTCTTCTATACAAAACACACTAACACATGATATTATAAACACAAACCTAATATAATAGTTCCCCATTCCACCGCATATGGCGCTGATGGTAAAAGTTCCCCATTCCACCGCTTATGGCGCTGATGGTAATAGAGCCTGGAGCCTGAGCCAGAACCGGCATATCGTACCTACTATTTTCCAAACGCGCTAGCAAAAGCACAGGAGCTAGAAGCTAATAATCTTCGAGCAAATTTTGCTCTTCAGTATAATAGGAACAGGGAACAAAGGGTTCCAAAAGAGAATTTGGATTTCAATGAACCATGTAACGGCAATAAAGATAATTGAAGTAACAAAGACATAAAAACAGTAAATAAAACTTTGGTTGGCGAAATTATCAGTCAAGGAATGGAAAATACATTGTTCAGCGAAATTATCGACAATGTGAATAATGAACAAAGTTGCAGAAATGCGACATCATTTAATATAAATGATGATCAACAAAACAAAGAACTAGTGAAAGTGAAAAACTATTAAAAGGGAAGAATAAATTAAAGACAACCTCGAAAACGAGGCAAGGTATAATAAAAGCTCCAAATACTCGGAAAAACGAGGGAGAAAAATTAAATGAGAAAATTAATAATAGTGTTGTGTTTGGAAACACATTAAATCTAACTCAAGGAGAATTAAAAAATTATGAAAATCTTATTGAAAGTTATAGGCAAAATATAATTGAGAAAATAAATGTAGCCCATGCGAATATTAATATAAATTTACCTTTTAGAACCGATATAAAGGCAGAAATATGAACAACGGTTAACACACCAATTTGGAGAAAATAGTACCCGTATCCACATTCTTCCAACGATTTCGTTAATGCTGAACTAAATAAAATTCTTAGGGATAAAATAGTTAAGCCTAGCGAAAGCTCCTTTATCTCTGCTGTTTGGGTAGTACCAAAAAACGGGAACCAACGAGGATGGAACACCCAAAAGTAGAGTGATTGATTATAAAAAACTGAATGAGTTCACGGTACCGGATATGAATGTGATTCTTATAAATTTGCGAAAGGCAAAATATTTCTCGATCAGACTTAGAGTCTGGCTTTCATCAAATTGTGATGAATGAAAAGGACATTGAAAAAACATAATTTTCTGTAAACAACGGAAAATATGAATTTCTGAGGCTACCATTTGGCCTTAAAAATGCTCCGAGCATTTTTCAACGTGCTATGGATAATATATTGAGAGAATTTATAAGCAAATTTTGCCACGTTTATATTAATGATATTTTGGTGTTCTCGGAAAACTATAATGAGCATTCAATACATTTACAAACTATTATCAAAAGATTAAAATAATCTCATATGAAAGTATCCCTGGAAAAATTAAAATTTTTTTAGAAAAGAGGTGGAATTCCCAGGCTTCATTGTAGCCTACAATGTAATAAGAACAGACCTGAAAAAGATTGAATCCATACGTGATTACCCAACCCCTCTAACTCTACGAAAGTAAAGCGGATTTTTAGGTATGACAGGTTACTACAGGAAAATTATAGAAAGTTATGCAGATATAGCTAAACCTCTAACCAAATACCTTTCAGGAGGAAATGGTAGGATATCGCAGTTTAAATCGAAGAAAACTGAAATAACATTAGATCAGGAGGGAAAAGTTGCATTTAAAAAAAGCATTACTCAATCAAGTAGAATTTGTGCAACCAGACTTTAAAAATAAGTTTGGACTGACAACTGATGCTTCTCATAATGCGATAGGAGCAATTTTGTCTCAAGATGGGAAGCCCATCACTTTCATATCAAAAACTCTAAGCCCTACAGATCAATTATGCAACTAACGAAAGTTGCAACTATGCGATTGTCTGGTCTTTAATAAAATTGAGGAATTACTTTTACTATTACAAAAACTAATCATCAACCCTTGACATTTGCCTTGTCACTAAGGAGCCCAAATACAAAAATGAAGCGTTGGCACGCATTCATTGAAGAATTTGTCCCAAGATATCTTATAAACCAGGAAACTTAAATAAGGTTGCAAATGCATTATCTAGACAATATTAAAACAATGCGATCGGATGAATCAATTAGCGAAGATGAGTCAAGTCATGAAGGAAACACATTCTGTAGAAAGTAGCAAAGAAGAAATTATAAAGAAGAAAAACAAAGAAACCTTTGAATCAGTTTAAGCAGCAAGTTGTTTAAGACAAAAATACGCAGTATCCAAGATCAATCCATGAAATTATTAGGACTTTTGGAAGAACAAGGCACCTTAAAGAATATGACACATTGGAAAATCTAGTTACAGTTCTTAAAGCACCAATTTTAGTTACAGCGTTGTTTTGTACTCCGAAAGTCCTCTATGAAGTAAAAAATATGTTAAAAACTACATTTAGTAATAAGTTTTTGTACACAAAATATTTTTCAATGGATATCTTTAAAAGGGTGACCAAGGAACAATTATCAAACAAACGCGCAATAGGGCGCACAGAAACTACAAGGAAAATTTTTTAACAAATTACTGATAAATATTTTTCGTCCGAAATGAAATTCGCTCGTAATTGTGATATTTGCAATAAAAACAAATATGAGAGAAAACCCAAAAGAATTAAAATAGGCAAAGCACCTATACCAGAGTAAGAAGGGGAAATCATCCACCTAGATATTTTTTACGCACAAAAAATTAAAGTTTATTACCTGAATAAACGCATATCCAAAATTTTTATTCGTAAAAAACATAGAAAATAAAATAAAAATATCAGATAAAGTTTTAGAAATTTTACAAGGATTTCCTGATGTAAAGAAACTTATGATAGACAATGAACACAGTTTTGCCACACCCCAGTTTAAATTATTAATACAGCGAATAAATGTGGAAATTTCATTCTGTGACATAGCACGACTAACGGACAAATAGAGAGAGTTCATTCGACACTTATTTAAATAGCTAGATGCGTGAAGCAGGAGTTTAATTTAACAAGCGATCTTGAAACTTTTATTCAAGCCGTACTAAAATATTATAAATCCATTCATTCCGTGACAAAAGAGAGACCAAACAAATTATTATATAATAAAATTAATCGTAGTGAAGTAAGAGAGAAAATTAAGCAAGCACAAGAAAGGATGCTAGAGTTTCATAATAGGAAAAGATTTGAAAGAAAAATTGATCAAGAAGCAGTTATTTTTGAGAAAAAAATAAGAGAAATAAATTAAAATCTAGATTAAAAAACAGAAACTACAGCAGGATTTAGGAAATAAAGTTAAAATATATTCAAGAAATAGAATAAATCATAGAGATAATATTAATTCTTCATTTTTTCAGGCGATGTTGCACCTAATAGCAATACTGATGATGACTCAGAATATATGTTGTGGAATAATTGATTACACTAGAGAAAATTATATACTAATATAAAACGGAAGGGTGGTAACATATTCCACGTGACAAACTTAACATACTACACACAAATAGTCTCAGAAAATAAGAATAATTCACAATCAACAGATATTGAAACAAAACTAGAATTTGGAATAATTGAAACCCTTCTCCAACAACTAAAGAGAACCACACAAGGAAAAAAAGGGAATAAACGAAATAGAAATATTGTGGCAATTTATATTGGGCTCACGATCATGACGATATGGTTTTTGTTACTAACAACTTAAATTCATTACTTCCAAAAATAACAGACAATTTAAGAGCAATTCAGAGATGTTTAAGGCTATCGCACACCTGACAAGTATGATAGAAAAATTGCAGGGAAGTTCTAATAAACAAATAATTAGCAAATAATTAGCAGACAAAGAAACAAACTAAAAACAAATGAATTACAAAATTTTATTCTACCTATAACTTTATCAAAGTCCGGGAAACTGAATACTTCATTTCTCAACTTAAAAGAAATTCGTAATATAATTCAACATGAGCATACTAATCTTACGTATCGGATTTAACTTATGTATCAAAATTTAAAATAATTCAGAATGATGGCATTATTGTTATTTACATTCAATATCCAATTATTAATAGGGATGCAACATCGTTCTTAAAAACATCGATGTTTGAAAACATCGATATTCACTTGACAATAATCGATGTTTAAAAACATCGTTAATAAGACCGATATATCGATGTTTTCATTTTTGTATTAGGCCTGAAATTGGATTCTAAAAATATAAGTATTATTTTTATAGATTACATATTTTTTATTTGCACTCTATTATAAAATATGAAAGAAAGAATAATTACTTACAATGTATGGACGTAGAAAAATTTATAAAAACAAAATTTGAAAAAAAGGAATCGACAAAATTTCTGTATTTTGTGTGAAAAATTTCTTTTTTTGTCATTTTTCTTTCGAAATCAAAAAAACGGTTTTTTTATGTTCATACAAAACACAGTTTCTTTATTTACGAAGTTTATTATTATTTTTTTTTTTTCTAAATTTTGTGAGAAAAAATCTCATATTCGTTTTGTTAACTTTTTTGTGTCCGTTTTTTGAATTAAGGATTTTTTTTTCATATTTGCCGACCTCAAAATTAGGCTTTATAGCAAAAATTAGCATCGATGGCGTCAAACGATGTTTTTCGGTGGTAAACTTCGATAGTTTTGTTTCAATACTTATCCTTACTTTATAGCACGGGCTATCTGCTGGCATAACTTAGTTGCACCAGCAGGATGGTGTCTTATACCTATAGACCACCTACCAAAATAAAATCTGCATCAAATAGAAAACATGTTTTCCCATTTCATAAATTTAAAACATTTATTTGTTGGAGTTTATCAATTTGGAAATTGAATTAAGGAAAATAAGCTTAGATAACCTCGTCACTAGAAGCCTGTTTCTTTCTTAAGTGATGGTTGCTGCAGCTTCCGAGAACAAGTGTTCGCTGGGTACAGATATAGCATTCCAATCTTCGCAAGTTTTGAAAATAGAGATTTCATGTCATCCCAAATTTCGATCGCATCTTTTTTTATTGGGGTAATGGGAGACTACAGGTACATCTGCACTTTTGTTTTGCTTACATTTGCTATTGAATATGCATCAGAATATTTATTTTTTGTGTTATTGTGTGTTAGTTTTTTGTGGTATTTCCAGATGTCAAATTATGAATCGGCTAAAAATGTGCAAACGATATCGATGTTTTTCCTTTTCAGACCGATGTATCGACGATGTATCACTCATAAGAACATAGATGTTAACATCGATATTAATGAACGATATATCGTCGATGACGATACTATCGATGCATCGTTTGCATCCCTAATTATTAATGGAGTATGCAAATTGTACGAAGCAGAGGCTGTATCACATTCTGATGGCAAACTTGTAATAGAAAAAATTGTATTAAAATGTAATAATAAGTTTTATAAAAGAATCTAAATTCGAACTAAATAATGTATTTTGTAAATGAAATAAGGAAAACACCTGTTTCACAAATATATTAAATAACATTCCTACTAATTCCAGTAAAATAAAAAGGAAAAACTATGTTACACAAATTGTAAGAGATGGAACCATTATCATTTCGGGAAAACATATAGTAGATGGACTTGTTTTTAATGGAGCTTTCTTATAACATTTGAAAATGAAACATTTATTGATAATATTACTTAAAAAAATCCAACAGGTATAATTCGTGAATATTTAAAAAATAATTCGATTTTTTTGATTTTACTGTTGTATTGAAACTGAAAGTATTAAGCTTAAATTTAAAAATATTGATTTGTTACAATTTAGTCCATATCATTGTCAATCTTACCTTTGGACATTTTTAATCTTTCTTTCAATAATAATAATACCATTTTTGGTATATAAATTTATTTGCCGCTATAAATTCCATTTTAAAAACCCTCACGGGAATCAGGTGATATTTTTCTAGAAGATCGAATCAACCAATTAACAGAAAATAAGTCAAAAAAAGGACATAAACAATAACTTATTACATTTAAAAATTTTGTAAAATTATTAGTCCAGACGGAGACGTTTCGATTTAACGATGAGGGGAGTTAACGTTCCTCTCACCATTGCCTTTAAAATTTAAATGCATTTTATAAACAATAAATAACTTTAAACGCATATCAATCCAATGGGTATGCGTTCCCACGAAAATAATATAAACAAACAGCGGATATTGGTTCTTTCTTATCGCTTATTGAATGGATGATGCAGTTTATTATCAACCATTGTGAAATTAAACTGCATCAATTCATTCTTTGTTACTTTTAGCTTAGTAAGCAAATTTACGTTATAAATACCCAGCTTTAAGATATTTTACGGAACTCTTAGCTTACGCAGCTCTTAGTCTACATGACTTCATGTAAATTTTGATTGAAAATAAGAACCATTAATATAAAAAAATAGTTTTTTTCGGTAAATTAAGTGTGAACAAGTTAATTTTCATTCTTATGCTGATGATATTAAGATATATCTCTCCCGTAGAACTCGTCTCATGGAAGGCCTGGTATGCAGGCTTAAGGAGGATCTAGAGAGTATAAGTCAATGGGCTGTTAGCAATGGGCTTCAACTTAATGCGTCAAAATCATTTGTATTACCCATCAGCAAAGATAATGTCTTCTTTGAAGATATATCGGGCCTTGTTTTAAAAGACCAAAAGCTAAGTCTCGTCAGCAAAATCTAAGATCTTGGTTTTCATTCTAATTCTTAACTTACCTGCAGTGACCACATGTCAAAAAGGTACCCACAGTGTGGTTAAAAAGTATACTATATTCTGCGTAATCTAAGATTTTCAGCCTGTTGAATTGAAATATAAACTGGTTCTTCAACTTATACTACCTATAATTACTTATACATAATGTGTTTATAGCAATTTGGACTCCCGATCTTAATTAAAGTTAAACTTAGCATTCAACCAGGTTACACGATATGTTTATGGGCTGGGAAAATTTGGTCATATATCTCAGTTTAAAAACTGATTCTTGGAAGTGATATTATTAACTATCTCAATGCTAGAAATTGTATATTTTTGCATAAACTAATAGTGTTTAGAACGACTCCTTGTTTGTTTGAAAAAATTCAATTTGGTCACTCAACGAGAAGTCACATGCTGACCCCACCGAGTTTTCACTACCTCAACTCCACAAGATTATTTTTTATTAATGCCACTCGTCTTTGGAATTCTGTGCCAGTAGAGCTGTCAGTTTTTTTTTAAAAATCGGGATCTTACAAAAAAAAAATCGGGACATAAGAAAAAAAATCGGGAAAAAGATGTATGCATGTCGCTCGTTTTTATCAATAACGTCACAACTCAAAAAATGCAATATCTTAGTTAAGTACATAGAAATACTTGTTATAGATCAATTTTAATTGTGTGAACGATAAGGATATCTTTTTTTACTTTTCGCGATAGAGGAAAATGTGTCGGTCAATAGTTCAGTACCACAGCAAAATTTTTGATGCAAATGTGATATGCATTCTTACGGGCACTGCTTCCAGAAGACATTCTATGTATCAAACTGTGCTTCTTTTTAGCCTTATAAAGAAGTTCGTTCAAGTGGCCTTTTTTTTAAATCCTTTTGGAAGACATTCAAATGGCATTTCAGATCAATTAAATTACAAAAATTACATATAATTAAAATATATGTTTAAGATATTTTTCATGTTATTTTTTAAGCCCCTAATGAAACCCAACAACTTACTACTTACACCAAACTGCTTTGAAAATCGGGGAAAAGGATATTTTACGTAGAATTTTCGTAAACCCCCACAAAACCCAAACAATTCTCATTTCCAACACCAAAATCACTAATCTAGAATTTCGACAAAAGGGATCTTTTCCCAGGGATTTTTTAACCCCCAAACCACAAAAACCATTCCAGTCCATTTAATGCCTTCTTAAAGTTCTCCTGAAAAACACCTACTAGAATCCTTTGATTGAAGGGCTGAAAGAAATCTTCCATTGAAAAAGTCCTAGAAGCACTTCTGGAGAAGACTTAGGAAAGAATTCCTCCCAATGACATGCATATGTTAAAAGAATGCCTTCTGGGTATAAAAGTCGAAGGGATAAAATTCAAGGGTGGACTTTCCCTTCTTTTTTAGCTTCTTTTGAAAGCACTTTTTTTGCTGGGACGCTGAGAATAAAAAAAACTTAAAATACTTTTACTGAAAATCGATTTCTTTGAGTAAACTTCTTTGAATAAAAAGAGCGATATGTAGCTTTAAAAAAATATATTTTATTACCCAAGGAAATAAAACCACACCAAACAGTGCGTTTTTCAAGTTTTATTGGCAGCACTTGAACTGCCTCTGGCTGCTCTTAAGACTAAATTCAGCAATTCTGTTCAGCAATTTTCTAAGTCAAATGGACACGTACAAACTGTAAAAACTGTACAAATTTAACGATGTAGAAATAAAAACATAGAAAATATTTTTAAAAAGTAATAAAAAAAAAATAAAAAATTAAATTGTATTTAGGAAAATCGGGATATTTGGCGTCCCGCTTAAGGTCTTCGCGGGACGCACATTTTAAGGCTGAAAATCGGGACAACCCGCGTGGAAATCGTGACCTGGCAGCCCTAGTACCGAGCCATGTAAGAGCTTTAAGAGAAATAACAATATTTAGACTTGCCTTATTTCAATACTTCGCTTCTAAAGGGTGGTTTTTTATAGAGTGATACAAGTTTTAATCATAATAAAATATAAAAACGGGCTTTATTGGATAGAAAATTTGATGACATTAATGTTTAAATATGATTTCGGCCATGTGGCTGCCACGGCTGGCGCGTAAAAGGCGCAATCTGGAACACCAATTTTCACAAACTTTTCGCAATATTTGCGGACGTATCTCGCCGATAACTCTTCGAATGTTGATTTCCAGGTGTTCAATTGTTTGTGGTTTATCGACGTAGACAAGTTACTTTACATAACCCCAAAGAAAATAATCCAATGGGGTTAAATTACATGATCTTGGGGGCCAATTAATTGGGCCATTTCGTGAAATTATTTTTTCGTCAAAAGTTTCCTTGAGTAAATCAATTGTAGCGCCCGCTGTGTGGCATTTGGCTCCGTCCTGTTGGAACTACATATCAGCAAGATTAATGCCAGCTAATTGAGGTACGAAAAAACTTCGAATCATGTTCCTATACCGTTCACCATTGACAGTAACATTCTTGAAGACATATGGGCCAATGACTCCGCCAGCCCATTAAGCGCACCAAACAGTAATTGTCTGTGGATTTAATGGTGTTTCGACAAAAGCTGGTGGATTCTCCTCACTCCAAATACGACAACTCTGTTTATTTACGTACTCATTCAACCAAAAATTAGCTTCATCGGAAAATAAAATTTTCCATGGAAATTCAAAATCAATATCAATTTGTGCTTCAGCCCATTCGCCGAATTGGCGGCGCATACGATTGTCGTTTGGCTTTAATTCCTGCACAAGTTGAATCTTGAAAGGTTTTAAGCCAAGACCTTTTCGTAAAATCTTCCATAAAGTGGAAGGACATAACCCCAGTTGCTGAGAACGGCGACGAATTGATTGATTAGGATCATCTTCAATGCTTTCCTGTACAGCGGCTACAGATTCTTCAGTGCGCACTGTTCGGCGTCTCACGGGATGCACATTATCAGTAACAGTAAGTGTGGTCCGAAAACAATCCATTCTTCGAATTAGCAGCTTTGAAGGACGATTATGTACGCCATAAAATGTACGAAGTTGTGAAGGCTAATAAGAATTGTATTATATAAAAATAGTTTCGTATTAACTCTGCTGCCGCTTATAGTATTGGGTCCGCCAAATAACTTTTTTTTTTAAATTCTATAAAAAAAAACTACTGGATATTTTCTCAAATTTCTTTTTTTATTTGAAAGTGCAATCCTTCCGGGTAATAATGGAAAATAATTTCATTCAAATGGCCGCCTCAGCTGGTCATGCAGTAGCCTACATGATCGGTCCAACTTTTAAGCACATTATCGATTGTGTGCAGCTGTTTTTCACCAATGGCTTCACGAATATTGTCCTTTAAAGCGTCAATTGTCTCTGGCTTGTCGGCGTAACACTTATCTTTGAGGGCACCCCACAAATAATAGTCCAACGGTGTCAAATCGCAGCTCCTAGGTGACCAAACGACATCAGCTCTGCGGCTGATAATGCAATCTTCAAAAACAGGGCGCAAAACATCGAGTGTAGCTTCGGCTGTGTGGCACGTAGCGTCGTCCTGTTGAAACCAAATGTTGCCAATATCTTCCTCTTCAATTTTTGTGAACAAAAATTCGTTCAACATGGCCCGATAAGGATCGCCATTGGCTGTAACGGCCACTCCTTGCTCATTTTCGAAGAAAAATGGCCCAATTATGCCTCTGGACCAAAATCCGCACCAAACAGTGACTCGTTTTGGGTGCAGTGGCTTTTCAATGTATGCTTGCGGGTTTTCTGTGCCCCAAACGCGACAACTTTGCTTGTTTACATACCCGCCAAGATCAAAATGAGCTTCATCTGAAAAGATGATTTTTTTTGGCAAAATCGGCATCTTCTGTAAGTCGATCGCAGGCCCATTTAGCGAAGCGAAAACGCATTGGATGGTCAGTTGGCTTCAACTCCTGAAGCAATTGGACTTTGAATGGCGTTATACTAAGGTCTTTATGCAAAATTTGTCTCAATGATGTCTCCGAAATGTTCAATTGTTGAGAACGACGGTGAATTGATGTTGATGGCGTTTCACGCACACTTTCTGCCACATCAGCAATATTCTCGGGTGTAAGCACTGTTTTTGGCTTTTCACGCTTTGGTTTATCGATGAGGATGTCAGTTTCTTTCACTTTTTTCACAAGAGAACGATCATACGGAGCTGACAGTGCTTCTCTTCTTCCAAAATCCGTATGCAATTTTCGCACACATTCTGCAACATTACCATGATTTTTAAAGCAATGTAGCAATATTTCCTAGCGTTGTTCAAGCGAATACACAACCATATTCGTTTAGCGGAAGGATAAAACTAATTATTTGTCAAATCAGACATGAGCTAAGTGTTACCATTCACGAAATAAGCACTAGTTGAAAAAAAGTCAGATGGCGGACCCTGTATTTGATTAAATAGATGAAAGAAGAGACAACGCCATCTAGCTGGAAACCAGCACACCAGTGGGTAGTGCAAGGCACCCATGGCACAAACCACGAAAGTACACGGTCAGCTGTGACAAACATAGAAACCAAAAGCACACGGTCAGCTGTTATAAACATAGAAATCGAAAGCGCCAGATCAGCTGTAGTGCCAGCCAATACATACGAGATCTAAATACGAGACATAGTTAGATTTAATTGAGTTCTGTTCAAGTCACGGCCTGGTCCGATATATATAAATTTTTGGCAACGAACCATGGAGCCGGCGAGACATACCTCGGCTAGAGAAGAACAGGTTCGTTACAATGGCGCCTAAACAGGGACCCAGTGCGTGAATTAACGAGAAAAAAAGCCGAAAAAAGAGACACAGAGCTCGAAAACCGAGTGCGTGAGTGAAAAGAAAGAAAATTCGAGTACAGCAAGAAAAGAATATGTAAAAAGAATTTGTAATAAATAACGAATAAACGCGAACAAAAGTCGACAGTGCATAAAAATTAAATAATAATAAACAGTGAACAAAAATAAAACAATAATAAACAGTGCTTTTAATGAAAAAAAATATAGAACGATATCATAAAAAAATGTGAACATTCATATACAGTGGAAAAAAATTATAATTTAAAAGTAAACTAAAAGTAATACAATAATAGTGAACGATAAGGAATATTTTGATAAAAGAGTTCCTAGACGATAAAAATAAAAGTTTTTAAGAAAAGAAAAAAAGAAGCTTAAATAGTGAATAGCCCAATTAGTGAAACAAATGAGTAAACCACCTAGTGTCACGTGGACATACTCCCTAAAATGGGAAGAACTCGATAAGTACGCCGCGGAATTGGATCTTGACAAAGTCGGTACCGTTGAATAAATGCGCAAACGATTCGCAGCATTTTTCAGCGACAAAACGCATGCGCACGAGGTGACCCAGCACCTGGTGGAGCTACAAAACAAGCACCGTCGGGACGTATCGCCTACCCCACCACAACCGACCACGCTAATGATCCCGCCACCGAGTGAATTTCAGAGCCGCAGCGCAGAATGGACATT
The DNA here is from genome assembly GCA_963920525.1 of Dichetophora obliterata. NCBI lineage: Eukaryota > Metazoa > Arthropoda > Insecta > Diptera > Sciomyzidae > Dichetophora > Dichetophora obliterata. The sequence continues at coordinate 143,086,037 of OY986436.1, read as the reverse complement.
TCCACCAAGGCAGGTGACTACGCCTCAGGTTGTTGTAATCGAGCAGGTAAAAAAATGGTCGATTAAGTACGACGGGGGGTAAGGATGCGCTATCATTCGTCGAAAGACTAGAAGAACTGGCCGAAGTCTACAGTGTCGAAAGAAATCTCTCGCCTCGAACAATGTCAGAGCTACTTAAAGAGAGGGCATTCATCTGGTATCGCAACAATAACCAGCACTGGGTTACGTGGGACTCTTTCAAATTTGACTTTTTAAAATTGTTCCTGCCAGCTAGGTATTTCGAAGACGTCGACGACGAGATTCAGCACGACACCAGCAGCCCAAATAGAAAATAAATGACTACGTGCTCGCAATGCAAAATATGATGCGACACGTCAGTTATACAGCAGAGAAAAAAAATTAGAAGCTTCTGGAAGAGGAAAGAATCTTCTGGAATCTATCAGTTATACAGCAGAGAAAAAATTAGAAACTTCTGGAAGAGGAAAGAATCTTCTGGAATCTACAGACGGACTACCAGTGGTACATCCGACGCAAGGACTTCTCCTCTCTAGCGGATTAAATAGAGCTGGCCGAAGACCTTGAAAATCTTAAAATCCAAGAGACTACCCGGAACACCACAGTACGACCACCTTCCGAACAGCATCGTATGGTGTCTCAAGATCAAGCGACCCATGTTAACACTAAGACCGCGTGCAGCAATTGTGGAAAAGAAGGCCACATCGCTAGAACATGCCGCCAAGGATCAGCCACCTTTTGCCGAAGATGTGGGCTCCAGCACATGCTGTCCGTTTCAGCCGGAAAACGACCCCAGGTTCCGTCCGAGTCGAGGGGCGGCGACACCTAGGTAATATAAATCGCAGCTTTGACTTCCTTGTCATGACGGATGCTACCGAAGATGTTCTTTTGGGTTTGGATTTCTGCATTCAAACAGGAGTTAAGTTTAGCTGTGGTGGAGAGACAATCCAGCTCGGACCAGAAGTAACCCCGCTTCATAGTAATGTAAATTTGGAGGGGTCAGTGAAGAAAATTGTAACAAAAGATTTCAGAAGGGAACGTAAACGAACAGCAGCATCTGCGTTATCAACTGCCATCGCAGCAGCATCTGCGTTACCAACTGCCAAAGCAGCAGCATCTACGTTACCAACTGCCGAAGCCGCAGCAGCATCTGCGTCATCAATTGCCGAGGCCGCAGCAGCATCTGCGTTATCAACTGCCAACGCCGCAGCAGCCATCGTCATAAAGGCACCGCAGCAACCACTCAGCTCAGATAGCTCAAGCGACAGCTCAAGCAATAGCTCATGCGACAGCTCCTGCAGCAGCGAAAGCGACGAAACGGATTCAGATGAGTCCCCAAGGCGACCGCGGAAAAACCCCAAACTTGACGTTCAACTATGGGTGCCGCCCCTAAAGCCCCTTCGCCTCCCTGATCGAGTTGTGCTGCAGGAGAGCGACTCGAAGATATATGGGCAAGGTACGATGAAGACATCGTGCAGGAACTGCAGGATAAGATCCATGCCGCGTTGACCAGGCGCAAGCAGTTGGCGCGGATGAAGTTCTGCACCATCGTCCGAGGAGCCACCTTCCAAGACATTATCGTCCGTGGTCGAGTAAGCGTAAGCCAACATCCTCCTCCCCCGAAGTAGGTGGGGTATGTGAAGGCTAAAATGGCATGCTGCATTTTAGTCACACATTGGCAGCAACATTGCAACAACAGAGACGACAAAACCACGAAGCAGCATAGTGAGTCATCCCTGTTTCATTTTGTATTTTATTCACTGCTTAATAATTTTGTTTTAATACTGCAATTAATTCAAATTCAAAAATATTTTATTTCATACACTTAAGTTTATCATTATTTTCAGCATATTGAATTGTTTATATGATTATCATCTTTTCATTTATTGTTAATAATAACCAAGTCAATTATTAATTAGTATTTAATTAACGATTTGAATATGTTTACATTAAGAATTGTATTATATAAAAATTGTTTCGTATAAACTAGATGAAAAAACAGACAACGCCATCTAGCAGGAAACCAGCACACCAGTGGGTAGTGCAAGGCACCCATGCAAAAACCACGAAAGCACATGGTCAGCTGTGACAAACATAGAAACCAAAAGCACACGGTCAGCTGTTATAAACATAGAAATCGAAAGCGCGAGATCAGCTGTAGTGCCAACAATCAGAAAGCAAGAAGACAGCTTGCACTTAGAAAAAGCTCTGCGACTGTTCTATATAAGGCGAGACATAGTTAGATTTAATTGAGTTCTGTTCAAGCCACGGCCTGGTCCGATAAATATAAATTTTTGGCAACCAACCCTGGAGCCGGCGAGATATACCTCGGCTAGAGAAGAACAGGTTCGTTACAAAGTGCACGATAAGTTTGACGAACAGAACCATCATTTTGATTAAAAATTTTCACAATTTGTACGAGTTGCTTTCGTGTAAGTCAATCCATAATAAAATGTCAATGCAAATTAAACAAAAAGCAACTATCAGCTGTTAAATATGTTGTCAAATAAAGCAGTGATGCTAACTCAAAGTTGTATCACTCTACAAAAAACACCCTCTAATTAAAGATTTACAAATTTGCCAGTTTTCTTTCAATCTACACTTTCTTCTTGTCACTTCTACTTTTTCTTAATAACTTCTATTTCATAGTCCATCTCGATTTCTCAATTTCTACTTAATAATAAGTGTTTTGTATTTAAATTACTTATTTATTTGTTTATTTGTATTGCTTACTTTTTTTGACATTCTGTTTTTCTCAGTTATGTATAAGTTCTTATGCTTTGTTTGATTCATTCGTTTTCTTGACTTCGTAAGCGTTAGTTGCAAAATAAATTGATTTTAAGTATCAGAATTACAGTCCATTCATTGGTTTATTAATTGCAAAACAATAAGATTAACTTTATAATAAGTATTATTGTTTTAAATTAGGTTTAAGAAAATCATTTATATATATAATCCTGAATATATTATTCCAACTCGTACATTAAAAGAACTAAGTTCTTATCGTACTATAAATAAATAATAATAAAAAAGCAAATGAGTTAGCAAAAAACACAATGCAGGAAAAATAAACACAAATGAATTTAAAGAAGAATAAAATGCATTAAAAATAAAATTGAGAAGGAAAATTCAACCTCGCATAAAAATTCTCATGAGAAAATACAAAGTAAAGACATAATTGAAAAATATTGAATTAGAAAATTTGGATGAACATAAAAGATAATTTTTTTTTAAAGGTAAAGGAACTAAGCAAAGAAATTATGATAATATATGAATAAATTTACAGAAAACCAAACCCTTAAAAGATAGAAAATTTTAAAGAATTAAGGAAATTAAATCCTTGAAGTCATGTGTTGAGTTTATAACAAGGTAAATGAGATGTAAAATTAAGATAAAAACAATATCAATAATTAATAAGTTTGAAAGTAGAAAAATATATAAAAATTTGGGTCACAAAAAAGTGCCAAAATAGCACGAGTTTTGAAATTTCATTTTGATAATTACCGCTTAATTTAAGAAAAATAAATAACATTTTGGCGCAACATTTATGTTTAAACTCAGAAGTAAATTAATTTTGAAAATAAAAATATTCAAAGTAGGAAATAGTTTAAATGTTAATAAATAAAATTGGAAGTGTGTACTTTAAGGCTACAAAAGGAAAAATGAGCAAGTAGTTGCAAAGTCGAAGGTTCACTCAAAGAAGAGTAGATTTACAACAAAGATAGTAATAAACCTTTTTAAACTACAGAAATAAAAACTTAATGTCATAAAGCAACTGAACAATTAATAATTTAATAAAAAAAAAAAAAAGGTATAAAAACCTTTTTAAAGCCAAAAAAGATGAGGAAGCAATACAACAAAAGGTATAAAAACTTTCTTAAAACGACAAAAATTCAATATTAATGTAAAACAAAAAAGGTACCCTTTTTAAAGACACCAGGAATTAAAGATTTAATATAATAAAATGCATAAAAAACCTTTTTAATGCAGAAAATTAAAAAATATTACAAGAGGTTGTCAGATCCAAAAATTCTGTACATTTTTAGTTTACATGCTAAAGACATAACCTTCTTACTTTTCAGCGCTTTTAAGTTAACGTTTCCGGCCGGGATGCCATGCAGCGGAGGGCAGGTATCTCGCCAGGCAAAGTCAGCCACCATCGATTCGCCCACTAGGCCAGACGGCAACGGTTGGCTGTTCCAGTAAAGGCTAGAGGGGAGCCCATGAATCCAGCCTAAAGAGCTAGTCGGCACTGAAGAAGTGCCTACAACACCAGGGCAGAGAGGGGATAAATGTTTGTGCAGTTAGGTGCACATTTAGGTTGTAAAACCTGATTTAGGCATAAATATATGTAATAAGTATATAAATACATAAAACATTTATAATAAAATATATAAATTATGTGTTATTATAATAAAAATATTCATAATTTGAGGATTAAATATTTTTCAAATAAAATAAAGATATAATTTATGAATAAACTATATGAATAAAGTATATGAGTAGTTTTAATTAAGAAGGGCTCATAGTAATAAGTAGTCTTTTTCCTACTGGGTAAGATTTGGTTAATATGTTAATGAACTTTGTTTTGTTTTGTATTTTCATGGTCACGAGCCGATAGCGGCTATGTGGCAACGGGACTCTGGCATGCGCTTAATAATTTACTTATGATATTGTAGCTGGCTACATAGAAGCGAGCCAGAACGAGAGAGTGGCGTGATGGCAACAACAATATATTTACATCAAGCCACACAAGCAAGAAACATATAAACATCAAGTTGACTACCATTTAGCAGCTGGTTACACAGAAGTGAGCCAGAACGGGAGAGTGGCGTGATGGCAACAACAACATATTTACGTGAAGCCGCACAAGCAAGAAACATACAAACAACAAGTTAATTATCATTTACCAGCTGGCTACACAGAAGCTAGCCAGAACGGGAGAGTGGCGTGAGACCAGTGACCAGGTATCTGCACCCAGCCACACGAAGAGGAATATATAACGACCGATTCACATACACAAGCAAGCGCCGGTGTGAAACCAAGCTACCCAAGAAGAGGAGACTTGAGCAACTAGTCAGTCTTGTGGGAACCTTCAAACAGAGCAGTTCATTTAAATCTGGTTGGGTAGCGTGACTTACAATTTTTTAAAAACGCGGCAGCCCAGTTGGGTAGTGACACGATTTACACACTCGGAAGCGGAAGTGATAGCAGAAAGTCGACAGAGAAAGTCTTCAGTGGAAGTCGACAGTGAGTCAGCGGAAAATCCTTAAAGGGAGCCGACAGAGAGACAGCAGAAAGTCTTCCGAGGTAGTCGGCAGAACGTCTACAGAGGAAGTCGGCAGAGAGACAGCAGAAAGTCTTCAGAGGAAGTCGGTAGAGAAACGGCAGCGAGTCGACAGAGAGACGGCAAAGAAGTCGACAGAGAGAGAGCAGAGAGAAGGCAGAGACACCGACAGAGAGACGTTAGAGACGCCGGAGTCGCCTTTTCGGCAGCGCGGTCGACACAGAGACCACGGCACCGAAGGTACGGTCATAAGACACCCGGAGGAGGACCACTTAAGTATCACTTGACTCAATAAAAATATCAAATTATTTAGATTATTGTTATTGAAATTAACATTTAGGATTAGTATTAATAAGTGTTTACCACTCAGATAAATTGTATGAACACTGGTGGTCACATCCACCCCATATCCTTTCTTTCCTATATTTTTCCTTCTACTTACCTTACCCCTGAGGAGGCAGTCGAATCACTTCTCAGAATCCTTTCCTATATTTTTCCTTCTACTCACCTTACCACTGGGTCGGCAGTCGAATCACATCCCAGTATCCTTTCCTACATTTTTCCTTATACATACTTTACCCCTGAAGTGGCAGTCGAATCACTTCTCAGTATCCTGTCCTATATTTTTCCTTCTACTTATCTTACCCCTGAGGAGGCAGTCGAAACACGTCTCAGTATCATTTCCTATATTTTACATCTACTTATCATACCCCTGAGGAGGCATTCGAATCACTTTTCAGTATACTTTCCAAAATATTTTCTTTTACTTACTTTACCGCTGGGTCGGCAGTCGAATCACTTTTCAGTATCCTTTCCTATAGTTTTTCATCTACTTACTTTACCCCTGCGGAGGCAGTCGAATCACTTCTTAGTATCCTTTCCTATATTTTCCTTCTACTTATCTTACCCCTGAGGAGGCAGTCAAATCACTTCATAGTATCCTTTCCTAAAAAATTTAACCCACCTTAATTGACAACCAGACCTCACGAAGGCCAAGGACGAGAGCATCAGCTCCAATCTTCACCTAAAATCTCACTAAAATCTTTTTAAGAGGTAAAAATAAGCGCAAGCGTGCATAAAATTTCAGCCAGGGGAATATTGACACACTTGTTGAATTGGTAGTGGAAAGTAAAGAAGCCATTGAAAACTCAAAGACGGATAGGTTTTCAATGAGAAGTAAAAACAAAGCTTGGGAAGATCTTTCCTTTCAATTAACCGCAACAAGTACCACAACATCAAACAAAATTTAAAAAAAGAAAGAGAAGAGCACTGGTACCTCAAAGAGATAAAGGGTTTAAGGCACACTCATATTTAACCCATTCTAAGTTGTTTTTGAATCAATATCTAAAGAAGACAGATGTGATATCCAGGCATTGCCTCTTGAAATGAAGAAAATTTATGACGATTGCAAAGAATCTGTTGATATTTCTTGGAAGGTTTATACTCTCCAAACTCTTAAAAGAGAAAGGCTTATAACTACAAAATTGTAAGATGGTATCTGCGCTATCTGGAACAGGGCATGGCACCCGAAGTAGCTCATGAAAGAGCGGTAGAGCATCGGGGTAAAGCACCGGTACCAGAGGCAACGAAGAGGAGCTGCAGCGAGATAACGCCTCCTCAACGTCCAGAGAGCAAGAAGGCCAGAATAGCTCCTGGAAGCAACAGTAGGTCAGTGCCAGGGGCTAAGGTACCCGAGCCAGAACCTCAGAAAAATAGAAAAAGCTATGCAAGCATAACTAAGGGCATCCAAATAGCGGTTCTGCCCAAAGAATACCCCCGGCAAATGCTAAGTCCGGATGAGCTATCGGAGCTAGAAGAAGCCATATTGAGCGAAGTAGTGAAGGGCTGGTCCACCAAGCTACAGTTTGAGGGAATTCACTTTCGTCCGGGCATGTTACTGGTCGACTGTTCGAATCCCTCAACAGCAGAATGGCTGCGAGCAGCAGCACCAAAGCTCGAGCAATGGAAAGGGCTAGAACTTATGGCTTGCCTAGGGGAGGAGGTCCCAAAAGGGCATACCGTTAGAATGTTCTTGCCAAGAAGTTCAAGCACGGAGATCAATAGATCGATGGGACTAATTGCCGCCCAGAACGATGGTCTCAATACTAAGTATTGGAAGATATTGAGCTCCAAGGATGAGGGAAGTGGGCATATGCTCACGTTCTCGATAGATAGGGAGTCACTTGAGACTATCAAGTCAAGGGGCTCCACTATCAGCTTCCGCTTTGGAACCATTCCGGTGTTGGGCACAAAATCGCCACCAACCAAACCGGTCAAAGCAGCAACATCCACAGCTGCAGCGCCCACAGCTGTAACGTCAACAGTGGTATCGTCCACAGAAGCCACATCTGCGACTCCAAATGAAGGAAAAGACGCAACGCCACCAATACAACCAACTGGTGAAGTTGTTACGGAGAAGTTCGCCTCCGTCTCGGTCATCACCGCAACACCTTCAATCGAAGATCAAGCAGAGGGCATGAACCTCGCCGCTCTCACGATTGAAGGTTGTAAAAGCGAACCTCCGACTGAGGTAGTAGCAACGCTGCCTGAAGAAGACCGGGGCAGCAGTCCAGTGCTATGACGATCGGCACAGTAACCAGCACGAAATTTGCCCAAGTAAACCTCCACCATGCAAAAGCTGCTTCGGCAGTTATTGCTCGGAGGTTTACCACAGAACAACTGGGCTTCGTGCTGATCCAAGAACCCTGGTGCTACAGGGGAAAAGTAAGTGGCCTCTACTGCAAAGAGGGTCAGGTAACTTGGGACCAGAGAACAATCAATCCCAGAGCATGTATTCTAATGCAGGAAAATATTAATTATATTTGTCTTTCAGAATTTATGACGCGGGACCTTTCAGTTATCGAGACTCACATCGAAACTGATGGCAAGCACCGCGCCATAGTGATCGCATCCGCTTACTTTCCTGGGGACGATGTCAACATTCCCCCAGCGGAGATAAAAAGACTCGTGGAGCATTGCAGGAAAGAGCACCTTCCACTAATCATCGGCTGTGACGCCAACGCGCACCACACAATTTGGGGAAGCACCAACGTCAACACCAGAGGTGAGTACCTTTTAGAATTTCTTTTAAGTAGTAATCTAGACTTCTTCAATGTGGGGGTAACACCTACCTTTGTAACTAGGGCTAGAGAAGAGGTCTTAGATCTCACCATAGGAAGCCCAGATGTGGGGGATATGATTAGGGAATGGAGGGTATCAATGGAACCTTCAATGTCTGACCATAGAATAATAGAGTTTAGATTTGGGGCGAAATGTCAAGAGACAGAACCCAAAAGAAACCCAAGAAATACCAGTTGGGACACATACACCAACAACCTGAAAGAAAACCTACAGAACGTAAAAGCTAGGAGTAGAATTAGTAACATCCTAGAACTTGAATGCTATGTAGAGCAAGTAAACAATGCAGTATATAATGCCTACGAATCTAGCTGTCCAACAGGGCACAAGGCAAGAACAAAACATACTCCTTGGTGGAGCGCTGAGCTGACCAGACTCCGGAAGAAGGTGCGATGCAGCTTTAATGCCGCAAAGCGCAACGGAGAATGGCACAACTACACGGCGACTCTGACGGAGTATAATAAAGAAATCAGGAAAGCCAAAAGACAGAGCTTTAGAACCTTCTGTGAAGACATTTCTTCCACGCCAGCAGCAGCCAGGATACACAAAGCAATGGCTAAAGGCAGAGTGGAGACAAAAATGTCACTTCTATTGCCAGACGGAAGCTATACGCTTAGAGAAGAGCAACAAGCCAGTCACCTTCTAGAAACTCATTTCCCGGGCAGTACACCGGTAACTGAGTATGAGACAGCAGACAGGCAGATCACTCCAAATCAAGAAGAATGGAAACTTGCAACGAGCATTTGTACTAAGGCTCGTCTAGATTGGGCACTCAGAACCTTTCAACCATTCAAATCAGCAGGTGTAGACGGCATCTTTCCTGCACTTCTACAAAAAGGTGCAGAAACTATATTGCCTCACCTAGTCAAAATAACTAGAAGCAGCCTTGCGCTGGGCTATATCCCAAGGAAATGGAGAAGGGCGATAGTCACCTTCATACCAAAAGTAGGGAAAATAGACTACACGCTACCAAAGTCGTTTAGACCCATTAGCCTTACCTCATTTGTACTTAAAACAATGGAAAAGGTAATAGATAACTATATAAGAACTGAGATTCTGGAGAAGGCACCAATGCACCCCTGTCAACACGCGTATAGGGCAGGCAGGTCTACAGAATCTGCTCTATACCAGTTGGCTAGCAACATCCAGTCAGCTTTCAAAAACAAAGAAACCGTACTCTGTGCCTTTCTAGACATAGAGGGAGCCTTTGATAATACTTCTCACGAGGCTGTGAAGAAGTCTTTACACAAAAAAGGAGTAAATGATACGCTCAGCAGATGGATATGCCAAATGCTTAGCACTAGAACTGCAGAAACAAAAGTGGGCAACACCACTATAAGAATCAAAACAACAAAAGGCTGCCCACAAGGCGGAGTCCTTTCTCCACTGCTGTGGAGTCTTGTTGTGGACGAATTATTAACGATGCTAACCGAGAATGGCATAAAATGTCAGGGTTACGCAGACGACATCGCCTTAATAGCGAGAGGGAAGTTCGAGGATACACTCTGTAACCTGATACAGAGAGGACTGTCAGTAACAAAGGAGTGGTGCAACACAGTGGGATTAAGTATCAACCCAGCGAAAACCACCATAGTACCTTTCACTAACAAAAGAAGCCTGCCAAACCTCCGAACAATGAGAATGGATGGCACTGAAATTCCCTTCAAAGGAGAAGTAAAGTATCTGGGACTTACACTAGATTCAAAGCTTATCTGGAGAAGACATGCAGAGGTAACTATAAACAAAGCAACGCGAGCACTCATGGTATGTAGGAGCCTGGCGGGGAAAAGCTGGGGTTGTAACCCAACAATTCTCCGCTGGATGTATACCATGATGGTGAGACCCATCCTCACCTATGGTGCAATAGCATGGGCTGAGAGAACCAAGCTAACCACAATGAGGAATATGCTAACAAGGGTGCAGAGACTGGCCTGTGTATGCATCACAGGGGCCATGAGAACATGCCCTACAGCAGCACTAGAAGTAATTCTGGACCTAACACCCTTACACCTTGTCATAGAGGGAGTAGCCAAGCGAACTCTGTTGTGCATTGCAAAAGAGGGGACAGGTTCAGGTAAAACTATCAGCAGTAGAGAGAAGGAGGATATTGCAAAGCACACTCCCTACATCGATCTACCAAGAGACGATATAGTAAAAAGGTATAACTTCGAAAAACACTTCGGAATTAAGCTTAGTACCAAGAAAGAGTGGGACAGCGAGATGATATCGCAGGTCAAGAAACCACACAGTATAGCATGGTATACAGATGGGTCCAAGACATTGGAAGGTATAGGCGCAGGGGTGTACGGGCCAAGAACCAAGCACTTTGAACCTATGGGGACAACACCCAGTATCTTCCAAGCGGAGATCCTAGCAATACAGCTGTGTGCACAATTCAATCTGGACCGTAAATACAAAGGTCAGGATATAGTTGTGATGTCAGACAGCCAAGCAGCAATCAAAGCATTAGTTTCCTGTGAGATATCATCGAGAATAACATGGGAATGCCTAACAAAACTCAACGAACTAGGCAAGAATAACACTGTTACTATACTTTGGGTCCCAGGACACAAAGGAATACAGGGTAACGAAGAAGCCGATGGACTAGCACGACAGGGTGCAGCCACAAAATTTATAGGGCCAGAACCATTCTGCGGATTGGGCACACACTCTATAAAAGAAGAACTAAGAAGGGAGGAGAGGCATAAACGATCAAACCTTTGGAAAAGCCTCCCAAAGCTAAGACAATCCAAATTGCTCCTCAGAGATTTTAACACTCGGAGAGCAAAATTGTGCATAAGCTTAGGCAAACCGAATCTTAGGATTCTAACGGGGTTCCTTACAGGACACTGTAAACTCAAATACCACCTGATGAAATTGGGCATAGAGACCGATAGTAACTGCCGTTTCTGTGAAGAAGCAGAGGAGACTCCAATACACCTACTTACAAACTGCGACGCCGTGGCTCGCAGACGTAAACTAGCACTGGGGAATTATGAGCTGAGTCTAGAGCAGGTTTCATCCCTTGAACCTAAGAACATTCTCAAATTCATTAGAGAAATAGGGCTGGATGAAATTCTGTAATCCGCAAACCCAGCGGAGCTTTGAGAAGGAGGTACAATAGATCTCATTTAGGTCGCAGTACGCATCTCCACCACACAACATTAACATTAACATTAACTACAAAATTGAAAAAAAGTAAGTAAAATAGCAATAGATAACAAATAAAAATTGCACAATTAGAGCTAGTTCAAAAGCAAATTAAACTGTGTGACATTCAAATTGAACTCGACAAGTGACAACTATGAATGGATCTGTTTATGTTTTCATTATTAGCTGCGTTCCATTCGCTTCAAAATAATACAGATTATTTTTTTACATGCAAAGCAAAAACAAAAATAATAATCTTATAACAAATAGGATTATTTTTGCTATCCATATAAAATTGTGATATAGCCTTTTAAAAATTTGAAACACAGGTGCCGCACTTGTATATTTTTATGAGTTGTCATTTCATTTTTTGAATTATTTGTTTGTTTGATACAATGACTATTAGGTAGTCATGACAGCTACCTATTTTCTTACGATAGTCGCAGAACGAATGTTAATCAAAAGAAAACAAAACAAACAAGTCACACATATTGGCCGCATTCAGCGGAGCCAACAATTGCACTTAAATTATTTATATATTTGCATAATTATAATAAGTAAATTAAATAATTTACAATCTTCCTGACGCTTGGAGTAAAATACATTCAGAGAAAAACATTGTTTACTAAGGTATCGCTACCATAACAGTTCACAACAGTTTTGAACGACACACGTTCTCATGATACCTAATAGTTATTCTATCATGATTGCTTGTTTGAATTTATATTTGACTGCAACGGTAGTGCCCTCTACGCTACGAGTCATTTTACTTGCCGTTCTTTTGAGAAAATTTGTTATCGCGATTATATTAAGGCGAAAGGAACGAAGCTTTTGTTATAAATAATAAGGGTTCTCATCTAAGCACGTTAACATGTAAAACATTTAAACTTTTGTTGAGCGATAAAGTGTTTATTGTGGTGACTCAATACCACCACATATATGCGCCAAAATCACAACATATAAAACACACACTTTACAAAATATTCACTTACATATTTATCGAAAAAATTATTATTTAAGATTTCAAAAATTGCCATTATTTATTAATCAAAAAAATTTTGTGTATCAATTGATTACAAAAATTGTATTCATTAAATAAAGACCTAAAAAAATTAATTGTTTAAAGAAATACAATTTAAATAAAATATATAAAATAAAAACTAAGCGTTGTTATTAAAAGGAACAACAGGACCCACACTGGCGATCCTGCCAGGAGAACCGCAACAACAAAAAATAAAGCAACGAAGAAGACCAAATTAAATTCTAAACAAAGAAAAAAACTCGCCAACTCAGTCATAAACACAACCGCAACTCAACAACGTCAAAGAAATTTGCTACGAAAACAGCGAAAACAACAACTACGTTGCCATCGTCATCTACGACATTGCTTCGCACGCTCAATACAACGAGGAAATCTTGATATGCAACATCATTTACAATAGCTACAACAACAACAGCAGCAATAACAACAGCACCAACAACAACAATAACAATAGTAGAATTAGAAGCAGCAATAGTAGAATTAACAACAACAATAACAACAGCAGCAGCAGAATTAACAACAACCATAACAAAAATAATAACAACAACAGCAACAACAACAAAGATCCGCATATTAATTTTTTTATTATTTAAAAAATTTTATAAAATTTTGTAATTTTTATTTTTTTGATATTTAAGTAAATTTTTTTTTGCAGGTTGTTTTTATTTTAGCTTTTCACAAACTTATCGTCTTACTTACGTAGTAGGGAGTCCAATCCCGGAAGCTTTTCTTGATCCCGGGATTATCGGGATTGAAAATCTTAATCCCAGGATTAGTTCGGGATTGAAAATTTTAAGAAGTAAATAATTCAAAACGTTTTTAATACAATTTTTTTTTTATTACTTGAAAGTACAAAATGTAAATTTATTCATTTATAATGCAACAAAAATAAAACACATAAAGGGTATTCACAATTGCGTTGTTTTCAGTGTAGTTTAAAAACCCCGTGGTATTGATACCAGACTTTACCGAGCGGTTTTTATATATTATGTTGTTTTACACGAAATCTCTTAAAATCAAGTGTGGTAATTTTAAATAGCCCAATTATATGTTTAACGAACGTGGTTTTTAAAGTTCCATAAACAACTGATCGGTTGCCAGTTATTTTGTAATTGCAAAAATTAAAGAAGCTTAAAGTGCGAGCTAAACTTTTTTATGCCATAAATTAATAAAATATATCAAATTGGATAGTTAATTTATTTGCATAGTAACAAAAAGCTATAGTGGGAGGTTCCCAACCACACATTCTATTTCAAAGGGTGCTCATAATTGTGATTTTCAACTATGGCAAAAACTAGCCTTTATTATTAATTTAACCCTTTCAGTGGATTTGCCCAATATATTGGAATTTTTATTTGTATTTATTTTGCAAACCTTTTTTTAAATCAAATCGTTTGGTTCTATGAAAAAAAGATGAACCAACATGATAAAAAAAAATTTAGAGATATATTTGATATTCAAGTCAGTTGGATTTTCGATTTTGTGGCGAAGAAAAGCAAAAAAAATTTGTTTGCCTATTTTTTAAGAAAAAATCAACCGGACACAGATAAAATTTGTGTTTTTTTATCTTTTTATGGCTTTAAGGATAAGAATATTAAGAGGGTTTAAAAAACAAAGATCTAAAGGGTTGAGAAAGCCTTAAGGGATTAAAAAAAGACTTTGTGCCGAATAGTAGCAAAACAATTTTTTCTTTGTACAAGCTTGTAAAACTTAAGTAGCGCAGGTTAAAATTAAAGGCATGTTTTTGCATCTTTTAAGGACTTAAAAGATCGTAATATTACCTCAAAAAAAATATTTTGTTCTTAGCTTAGCCTAGCCATTAAAAGGGTTAAAGAACAAAAAATATAAAAAGAACATTATTGGTAGTTAAACGAGCTATAGGTCAGATTTTTTTCTTTAATTTATTTAATATAAATTTAAATTCCAATATTTCGTTTTTCGTTGAAAAACATCATCAGGGAAAACACTAAAATATATACAATAATTACAAATTACAATATAATCACATGACATAATATTTAAAATACATGAACTTACAAAAATTAAATAAATATACTGAATTTACATTGATTTTTTTAAAAAAACATTTGAGAAACGATATGACAAAAAACATAAGAACATCTAGCATAAATAAACAACACTTGACGACGGACTTTGATGACTAATTATTGTTAGTTTTGTCTTATAATGTTTTGTTTATTTGTTTGCTCTTTATTTATTAGGTGTCTGTAGATGTGAGCGCAATTGTCCGTGTCAGTCTTAAAATTCAATCTCAATTGTTTAGGGACGTTAATAATGTGTAGCATTTCAAGCATGTATCGTCTCCTATAATTTTTCTCTTGTTGCAGAACTTTTGTTTTGCCAAAATCAGGAGCGTGTCCAGACTTCGTACAATGGGCTGCTAATGCTGTTTTTTGTTCTAAAGGTTTGTCCAGTGCTTTAAAGTCTGACTTATGTCCTGCTATTCTCGTCCGTAATTTAGTTTTTGTTGTTCCAACATATACCTTTTCGCATAAATTGGATCCGTCACCTTTGCACGGAATTTGATATATCAAATTCGATTTGTCCTGCTTGTCAAGTTTACATTTAGTGTTCGTGTAAAGAGTTTGTAAAGTGTTTGATGTTTTAAAAGCTATTCTAAACTGGTCCTTATTAAAAATGTTGGACTTTTTAAACTTCTCTGAAAAACCGGGAATATATGTCATGCTTTTATAAGTTTTAGGGGGGTCGTTTGTCGTCACTTTTTCGTTTACTGTTCTTTCTTTATGTTTAACAATTTTTTTAATTAAATATTCCGGAAAGCAGTTTTTCTTTAAAATATCTTTAATTTTAATCGCATTGTCCTTATGGAATTTTTTGTCACTTATTTCGAAAACCCGGTTTGTAAAATTTTTAGCTGTATTAATTATTATATTTTTTGGATGTTTTGAGTGAAAATTAATTATTCGTCCTGTTGCCGTTGGTTTTTGATACCAATTTATTTCTATTTTATTGTTTTTTCTCATAAGTAATGTGTCAAGATAAGGTAGTTTATTGTCAGTTTCATTTTCTAAAGTGAACTTTATTCTCCTATGGTATGAATTTAGTGCGTTTAAAGTGTTTTGGATTTGGTCATATCTAACTATCGCAAAAAGGTCGTCTACATATTTGGTAACTAATTTTGGTTTCACTGGGAGATCGTCTAAACATTTATCTAAAAGGTCTTCCATTACTACGTCCGCTACTATTGGTGATGCAGGTGATCCCATGGCCGTGCCTCGTAGTTGTAAATAAATTTTGTTGTCTAATATAAGAAAGGTCAAAAATTTAATAAATTAATCTATAAGGAGAGCAAGCCAAATATATAAACAAGATGAAGATTTATAAAGAATTGAAACGAAAATACAGCAATCATACAAACACAATAATCAACAGACTTAGAAATACGAACAAAACTAAAGCCAAAACAATAGGTGCAATACAATTCCTTCAAAAGTGTAGAAAATATAGAGTGACACCAAATTTTTTGGATAACACAACCAAAAATATTAAAACAATTTTCGAAATCAATAAAAACATCCCTCCAAAAACAGACAAAGCAATAACAAAAATAATACATACATTTAAAACGAAAATAATAAATCAGCTGATATAATATAAACACCAAAATTTAACATGTAATGAAAAAGAATTAACAAGCATAAGAAATAAAATCAACGAAAGAATGAGTGCAGAAGATGCTGAGCTTCTATGGCGGAGTGAAGAACACTTATACACAAAGACTTTGAGTCAAATTAAACAAACACATCAAAACAAATTCAATAAAATTTTAGAGAAACAAAAAAGAAAACTCAATATCAACGAAAACGAAACGGAGTGGTTTATCAACACAACAAATACAGACATACCAAAAGAGACTCAATGGCTTCTTTCTCTGGGACCAAAATACGCTCTTCCCACAACGAAACAAAACTTTCCAACACTAACATGTATTGCGGAAGGTGAAGATTTCGTACAAACCAACAAAGACAAAGAAACACAAGAAACGGCGAGAGTAAAACTGACTACACTGATGGAAAACCATGTAACACGCATACATTTGGACACAAGAGACAAGCTGATCTTAGATACAGTGGGCAAAACTAGACGATTCCTCAAAGAAAATAAAGACATTATAATTGTGAATGCAGACAAGGGAAACAAAACTGTAGCGATGAAAAAAGTGGATTACGACAAGAAAATTAGAATTTTATTAAGAGACATTGCAACATACAAGGAAGTTAAAAGGGACCCAACAACGGCTTTGCAACAGAAAAATAACAATTTAGTCGACATTCTATTCAAAAATAATTTGATCTCGGACTATGAAAAATTAAAGATGACAACAACTACTGCAACGGCACCAAGAATATATGGACTACCAAAGCTGCACAAACCGAACATGCCATTGAGACCAATTTGCTCGTCCATCAACTCTCCAACACACGAACTCAGCAAATATTTAGTGAAAATATTGAATAAGTTAACGGTAACATCTAAGTACAACATAAAAGACGCACTGGACCTAAAGAACAAACTTAATAACATATACATTTCAGACGATGAGAGACTAATATCATTTGACGTAGTATCACTTTTCCCTAGTATCCCAGTTGACTTCGCTATAAAAACAATAGAAAGAAAATGGACAATAATAGAAAAATACACAAATATGACCAAAAAACAATTTTCTGACATTTTATTACTTTGTATAAAAGACGCTAGATATTTAAAATATGACAACAAAATTTATTTATAACTACGAGGCACGGCCATGGGATCACCTGCATCACCAATAGTAGCGGACGTAGTAATGGAAGACCTTTTAGATAAATGTTTAGACGATCTCCCAGTGAAACCAAAATTAGTTACCAAATATGTAGACGACCTTTTTGCGATAGTTAGATATGACCAAATCCAAAACACTTTAAACGCACTAAATTCATACCATAGGAGAATAAAGTTCACTTTAGAAAATGAAACTGACAATAAACTACCTTATCTTGACACATTACTTATGAGAAAAAACAATAAAATAGAAATAAATTGGTATCAAAAACCAACGGCAACAGAACGAATAATTAATTTTCACTCAAAACATCCAAAAAATATAATAATTAATACAGCTAAAAATTTTACAAACCGGGTTTTCGAAATAAGTGACAAAAAATTCCATAAGGACAATGCGATTAAAATTAAAGATATTTTAAAGAAAAACTGCTTTCCGGAATATTTAATTAAAAAAATTGTTAAACATAAAGAAAGAACAGTAAACGAAAAAGTGACGACAAACGACCCCCCTAAAACTTATAAAAGCATGACATATATTCCCGGTTTTTCAGAGAAGTTTAAAAAGTCCAACATTTTTAATAAGGACCAGTTTAGAATAGCTTTTAAAACATCAAACACTTTACAAACTCTTTACACGAACACTAAATGTAAACTTGACAAGCAGGACAAATCGAATTTGATATATCAAATTCCGTGCAAAGGTGACGGATCCAATTTATGCGAAAAGGTATATGTTGGAACAACAAAAACTAAATTACGGACGAGAATAGCAGGACATAAGTCAGACTTTAAAGCACTGGACAAACCTTTAGAACAAAAAACAGCATTAGCAGCCCATTGTACGAAGTCTGGACACGCTCCTGATTTTGGCAAAACAAAAGTTCTGCAACAAGAGAAAAATTATAGGAGACGATACATGCTTGAAATGCTACACATTATTAACGTCCCTAAACAATTGAGATTGAATTTTAAGACTGACACGGACAATTGCGCTCACATCTACAGACACCTAATAAATAAAGAGCAAACAAATAAACAAAACATTATAAGACAAAACTAACAATAATTAGTCATCAAAGTCCGTCGTCAAGTGTTGTTTATTTATGCTAGATGTTCTTATGTTTTTTGTCATATCGTTTCTCAAATGTTTTTTTAAAAAAATCAATGTAAATTCAGTATATTTATTTAATTTTTGTAAGTTCATGTATTTTAAATATTATGTCATGTGATTATATTGTAATTTGTAATTATTGTATATATTTTAGTGTTTTCCCTGATGATGTTTTTCAACGAAAAACGAAATATTGGAATTTAAATTTATATTAAATAAATTAAAGAAAAAAATCTGACCTATAGCTCGTTTAACTACCAATAATCTAATATAAAAAAGGTCAAAAATTTTATAAAAAGAACAGTTTAAGGTATTACTATATAAAAGGTACCCTTTTTTACACCGTCTTCATGTTTTTTTAGTTTAAGGCAAATTAATGTTGGAAAAGACTTTTCAAATTAAATTTGTTGTTTTAATTATTTTAAAAGTAATACATTAAGCTGATCAGCGCGTCTTATTTTTCATAGGAGAGTTTTGTTTGAATATTATTACAAATATAACCCGCTGATGAAAAGCACCGTTCTGATTCTATGCTAGTTGGAGAAATAGTTGTACAATAGTCGTAAGAAATTTGTAAGTTTCGATCGCGATTGCCTTCACCATAAAATAAAATTATTTCCTAAGTCAGAATAGCTGACAATTTTAAAATACATAGCTGATTCTTCTAAAACTATTTGAAGTCTTTGCTCCAGTGATTCACACTCATCGTTCAAACAATCTTTTTCAGCCTCAATAAAAATTGTTTTCTAATTCTATATTCAGATCAATTTAAACTGAAATGTTTGCATTTACATAAATATTTGTAATATGAATTTTTTTTATTTATTATCCCGGGATCCAGGAAAGACAATCCCGGGATTTAAAGCGGCTTAAATCATTCGGGAACCCGGGATTGACTTCCCTAATACGTAGGCACTCCACTGCACTAGGGAAACACATTTTAGGTACACATTTTTAAAATAAGCCATGAATCTTTCATACACACCACCACCCCACCTCAGACAAACTCCTACTCCCTTACATACTTCTAACCCTCCCTCACATCTCTCTCATTTCGGCGAAGGTGACCATCGCCCTCTCATTTTTTTTTAATTCTTAATCATTTATTGAACAAAATGATAAAATTTTACAATGATTTGCATATTGTTTTGTAAGTACAGAGGGCGCTTTTTTCAAAAAACTCAAACTAAAAGATATTGTAAAACATATTGGCTATAATAAAACAGTTGTAGTGAGGAAAAATAACAAAAACCTGAACTGATAGTTAAAATTAAACTAAAGAACAACGAAAGGAGAATAATTTATTATTTACACATTTAATGTTGTCTAGTATTATAAACTATATTATTATCGTTAATTGCCCTCTCATACAATTACAAACGAATCTAATCAATCCATTTGATGCACCAATGCATTCAGAAATACAAGCGACTTCAGTAAAATTGCTACAATTTTGAACCACTTGTCCCGACGCATGGTTCGCCCATGCAGAACAGAGAACTGCATGAAAGCATTCATTTGCAGTTATTTGTCATTCACATAAAAACGTATGATGATATAACAGTACGCACCAAGCAGACGAAACGAAAGAATGCACATTTCGTTCAGTTGATAGTGATGCTTGTCGTGTGTAAATAACAGTAAGTGTCATCAACAAAGCAACGAAACATTGGAATTGAAGTTGATGCAATGATAAAAATCATAACCACAACGTAAATACGTGAGCAAGCTAAGTTGTCGTACACTTTTAACTGCGTTACCAGCAACACATTTACATAAAAATTATATCGGTGGAAAGGTATTCTGGAGTAAAATTGTCTGAATATAATTTTTATTTGTATATATTAGTTGCAAAAAATTATTTATTTATTTATAGCGCGAAGTAGGGTGATGTGTAACACGTTTTTATTTTCTTTAATAAAAGTGTAAAAATTTAGTGTGGATTGGTTTAAATTACTATTCCTCGAAGAAGAACCAATTTGAAGTTGGTGTTTCCACGGCTGTTGAATATTTTAAGAAATAGATGAAGTAGAACAAGAATGTCAAACATGACTTTTTTACTTTTTCAACTCGGTGGGGAGATGTAACACCAACAAAATGTTGGTTAAAATACCAGAAACTTTAATTTTTTATGTTTATTTGAACTTTTTATGTTTAGTAAATGTCTTCTTTTTAAAACATAATTAAATTAAATTTTTCCATTTCTTATTAGTTTAATTTCGTTTACTCGACTGTTATGAAAAGCCCTTTCTTCACGTATGTTTGTGGCATAGTTTTAAAGAAAGTAAACTAAAAGTAAAAAATGCAAGAACTTCAATATAACACACAAAATTATAATAGTCGCTTTTTTTCAATTTGCTCTACTCCGAAACAAAACTTTATATACAAAACAAATGTCCCAAATTTTCTTACGAAACGGAATAGTCCGTGTAATATACAAAGGATATTCATAGTGCGTGTCAGTGCGTTTCTAATTTGAAATCTGCATACGTAGTGAATTGATGAGGAACTCACTCTCGTTGATAAAGGAAAAGCAGCGCAAACAGCGTGTGCTCCAATTTCCAATGAACTCAATGAAATAAACCCGAAACAATTATGTCATTAAAATGGCAATATTGCCTTTACAATAACAACGCATATCAATGCAGCTAGCAAGAGCGCACACTGCACAACATGACACACAGTTCTTGCTGACGAACGAAAGCATAGCAGGAACAGTGAATTTTCGAACCGAAAGCAGAGACGAAGCATTCAATGCAGATCTCTGATGCAGAAATACAATTTCAAGCAAAAGGAATCACAACTGACAAGACTAAGAACAAGTACCTCGTAACTGCTCTACCTCAAGAGATAATTATAACAGTGCTAGACTTCATACAAAAACCTCCGTTCTCAAATTTGTATGGAGGTTTAAAGAGAACCTTGATTGACAGACATTCTTTAAGTGAAGCCAAGAGGTTCGACAAAATTTTGTCTGGCACTGAGATGGGTGACCAAAAACCATCTCAATTTTATAGGTCACTTATAATGCTAGCCGGTACTACAGTCGATAGCGACTTAGTTTATAAAATTTGGCTTCGCAAACTCCCCAAAAGCCTTAATATTGCTTTGACCGGATCTGATCATAGAGAACTAGAGAAACAATTAAAACTAGCTGACAATTTGTGGGAAGTTATGTCAGAATCCGAAGTCGCTTCAGTTGGCAATAATGCCCAGCGCATGACAAAAATCACCCAAAACTCTGAGCTTGCGATGATAACGCAATTAATTGCTGAAACAACGTCCAAAATCCTAGAAAGTTTCAACAAACTAACAATAAAGGTCCAAGAGTTGAAAAACGAACGACATCGTAATCATTAGAGTTGGGCGTAGTGCACTAAATTTGCAGTTTCAGCTTACATGTAGTGATAGTGTAAAATTATTCTCTATCTTCTATTATTTTTGACTGCTGAATTGAAAAATAAAAGCCTCACTATACATGAGTGATAGTGCTAGTGAAAAATTTCTCACTCAAATTCATGTAAGAATAGTGGAAAAAAAATGTTTACAGCTTAGTGGAAAAAATTTTTTTTTGCACTAAATAAATAGTGCAAAAAAATACTTCCACTAATAGTGGTACAGCACAGAAATTTATCACTCAATTGAAAGAAAACAGGAACAGTTACTTGTAGTATTGAGTATTTATATATTACTCAGAAATTTGTATGTTTCTATGCTATTCTTAGTAAAATATAAATATATTAAGTAAAACAAGAAAAAAAAGCAATGCTAACAATTATTTGCTGTAAGCGATTTAACTTTCATGAAACTATTATTTTAAATAACACCAATTTTATATAAACTGTCTATCTGATCCTAGCTTAGTGATGCTCATTCAGAGCTGTTGTTGTTGTTTTCTTCGTAAACATATATGACCAGAAAAATAGTTTTTCTTAACTATAGAATTTTTTAATTCGATTTTAACTGAAATAGTTTTAAAACCAGTCATATTTGAAAGTTGAGTGGAAAAACTTTCAATTGCAGTTTCCATTTAGTGGCTGTTCACATTTTGCACTATTTGAGTGTAGTGGAGATTTAGTAACTACCACTCAATTTAGTTATAGTGCAACAATATAACACCACCACTAAAATCCCTAGTGATAGTGAAGAGATGCTTCACTATCACTAAGCTGGTAAATAAATAGTGAAAAATAGAATTTCTTTCAATATATTTTAGTGCTAGTGAAAGGCTGAGTGCACTCAACATTTAGTGCACTACGCCCAACTCTGGTAATCATTCACGTTCAAACTCGAGAGAGTCTAATATTCGAAGATTTTCAAGACGTAGATTCCCGTCAAGAAGTGTGTCACGACAACGACCTGCCAACAGGGTATGTAATACCATTTTAGATCCGGTAGGGCAGCTAGGCAATGCGAACAACCATGCTCATTCGGTCAAAACGACACCCAACACAACACAACTCAACAAACTAAGTGATTCCATCATCGCAACGGCTAATGATGGAAGTCAAACAATACTTACACGCCGCCTTTTTTTACGATAAAAACAATCACAAAGCCCACAAGAAAAATTTAGACTTAATATTAACAGCAGCTAATGGTAGCACAATCTCAACTTTCGGCAAGAAATTACTTGACGTAAATTTGAAACTAAGACGCGATTTCCCTTTTACATTTATACTAGCAGACATTACAAGACCCATCATAGGAGCAGATTTCCTTACGAAATATGGACTCTTGACAGACTTAAAACACAAGAAACTATCAGTTAACGCAATCACAGCATTTACAGAAACATCACTTCCTAAACTAATTACACTAGACAACAAATATCCAAATATACTCAACAATTATCCATCACTAACAGCAGAACCTGACTACAACAAACTAGTTAATCACTAAACAGCATATAACTACAGAAGGACAGTTACCTCTTTCAAAACCAAGACGCCTTGACTTTAACAAATACAAAATTGCCAAAAAGGAATTTGATTTCTTAATCAAAGCAAGCATTTGCCGTCCTTCAGACTCCATGTCAGTGTCTCCACTACACTTAGTACCCAAAAAGGATGTGAATGACTGGAGACCTTGTGGTGACTATAGAAGACTAAACACAATTACAGTCCCAGACCGCTACCCTCTACCACACATACACGACCTAAATATAGATTTACACAACAAACACATATTTTCAAAATTAGACCTTGTTAGAGCACACCACCAAATACCCATGGCCACTCAAGACATTCTCAGCATCTCCAAGACCCATCTCCAATTCTCTTTCAAGTGAGCTAATAGATACGCATACCCATAAACTTTTTGATCACCTGATAATTAAAGTCTGTTCAGGAAATAGTCTTTTTATGTACATAGGTGTCGTTTACATTCCTCCCGGCTCAAGTGAAACAACATACAACGAGTCAGATATATACTGCCCATACTAAGGGAGTTGAACATATTTACATCATCGATAACAAAATCAGAGCACTTCTCAAAATTTGACTGAAAGAATTCAGCAAAAAGATTCACTGTATCTAAAACACTATTAGAATTTTTATCTTTCAAGAACATTGAAACTGGAATATTAGAGCTTGATCTTTTTGAGTTAATGTAACGCCAAAAATTTTTTGGATTTACTTTAATTTCCGTCTCAAACTTCGAGATATAATTTAAGTAGAGATATTTATTAAGAAAATTGAACTCCCTCATATAATGCCGGTATCTCATAAAATAGTTAACACTCCTAGACGAAGCATACAATTTATAAAACTTATTCCTTAAATTCTTCAATTTCTGTAGTCCTGGTGTAAACCATGGAATCTTAAACTTTTTACTTTTTAAACAAGGAATATTTTTACTACAAATATTAAACATGGTATTTTTAAACAAATTAAAGCACTCTTTGACATCTTTTGCATTTAGTTCAAAATCCTAATCAATACAACTCAATAGATTATTAATTAAGTTAAAATCACCAGACTTATAGTTAAAATTAAAACCAGAACTGTTAGACAGATTACTAGAATGAAAAGTGTAGAATTCAAGCTCAATAACTAGGGGGATATGGTGCATATCCGATCTAGATAAAGGAAAAATTGATTCATTAACCTTACAATTTAAGTTATTACTTATAAAAACTAAATCGAGCAACCTACTTAAATTATTAAAGCAGCCATTAATTTGTTTCAAATCAATATCTAATAAACTATCAACTACATATACTTCAACGTCATTATGAATATTTGAAGGAGTTAAGAATGATTTATCAGGTCCAAGTTTCCAAACTACTCTAGACAGGTTGAAATCACCAAGAACACATAAGTGATTGTCCTCCAACATATCGTTTGCTACTTTAAGAATGTTATTCACATGAGCTTTGTAAATATTATAACTGCTATTCGGTGGAATATATGATGCACATATAAATAAGGCTCCAGATGATCCAGAAATTTTTACAATCAGCTGATCCAGTATCGTATCAAAGCTAAATAAGGTAATAGTAGTTGCATGTATACTTCGCTTAATCGCAATTAAAACTCCACCTCCACGATTTAAATTAGTTTTTGCATGATCTCGATCTTTACGATACACCTAAGGTATTTTTGAACAATTACCTAACATTTCACACCCAGTTACACGACCTTCTCGACGACTCATAACAAAAAGATATTTTTGGCCCAAAATGAACACACAAATGCAAAGATACACAAACATACGAAGACAATCCCACACAAGATAGACATTCCACACGGTTGTTTGGAGCATGTTCACGTTGATTTAGTTGGCCCTTTACCAATATCAAATGGTTACATATATCTACTTACCCTAGTTGACAGAAACACACGTTGGCCCAATTAAAGATACTAACGCTAGTGCTATCGTAGATACACTTCAAAAGGAATATATTTCACTTATTTTTTTAAAAAAAAAAGATCAAAGAACCAAGGCATGTGCCTTATACGAGTAAAGTTTGGTCTTTGACCTGAAAGGAAAGGGATAGAGTTATTGAGAGCAATTGATTGGAAGAATACGTGAATTACTGATTAGGCGAAACAACCGTAAAAGACAATTTGAATTGCTTTTAACCGAGTCTATTGTTATGCTTTAACCTCGGCAAGCAATTCCAGCCCTAAGTTGTTCCTGTCCTTTAATTCCACATTTTTCCACAACTAAGCTGTGGATTTTTAGTTTTCCATAAATCTTTAATGTAGTAAAAACAAAGAAAGTGAAAATAACCATGCCCAAGCTCGGATTCGAACCAGCGTCCTCTGGGTTGAGAGTCTAGCGCACTCTCCACTAGACTGCAAAGACCGACATTTGGAGTTCCTCTGGAATTTACTTCTGATCGAGGACCTCAATTTACGTCCACAACATTAAGAAACTTCGTTAAGAATCTAGGAAGTGTAGGCATACGCAATGATAATATTTGTTGCGAGGGTCCATAATAGCTTAAGATTGATTGTAACCTCACCTTAATTGTAATTTAAATAAATTGTAAATCACCCTGTCAAAAAGTCCAGCCGATGTGGCAACACTTTGACGAAGGCGATGGTAATTGAAATAGAAAATAAAGAATAGTATTATCATTTCACCAGTAGACGAGTGCGTTTAATTTTGCGGCATAAGAGTATTTCAGAAGCAAACACAGTCAGAATTTTAATTCGGCGGACACCTTGTCCAAACATAAAGAGACAGTAGAAAATAAAAAGTCAAACATTGCGCATTACAGCACTTCCAACATTATATACCTCAAGCCCTCAGTACTTGTAACTTTGTCATCGTCCGCAACGACACAATTCGTAAAACACTGCAAGATCCGTATGATGGTCCCTTCGATGTTATTGAGAGAACACTAAAATACTTCACAGTTCGTAAAAATAACATTAAAATAACAGTCAACATTGATAGGACTAAGCCCGCCTCCTTAGACACCGAAACAGCACAGACACATTCAACCAAACATAAAAATACTAAAAAGTACACTTTAACTTATTAGCCAACACCACCAAAATTTTTCAGAAAGGAGGGGAAATAATGTGGTGACTCAATACCACCACATATAAACACCAACATCACAACATATAAAACACACACTTTACAAAATATTCACTCTCACATTTATTAAAAAAATTATTACTTAAGATTTCAAAAATTGTCATTATTTATTAATCAAAAAAATTTGTATATTAATTCATTATAAAAATTGTATTCATAAAATAAAGACTTAAAAAAAATAAATTGTTACAAGAAATAAAGTTCAAACAAAATATATAAAATTATAAAACAACTAAGCGTTGTTATTCAAAGTAAAAACAGGACCCACAATATAGCGTAAATGTCGACAAAATGTTAGCTGCGGTTAGGGTTGCTGAATCACTTTTATTCAATTTTAAAACATTTAAAAACCGTTATTAACACAGAAAATTATAATAACAGCCCTATTCTGGCAGCTTAGCTAAGCTCACCACATTAACAAAATAGTTAATATTAACAATTTGTTAAGATTTCGTATTCTGCTGCAAATTTAAAAGCTCTTTTCCTTACAATTTTGTTAATAACAGAAAGAGTCTTAACAACGAATGTATGTGCTTAGATAGAAAATTGTTGTGAAAATAATAAAAAAATATAAATTATAATATAGTATTGAGTTTAAATACATTAAACTGAAAAATGGAAGAATTTTTTACTTATTTTAAGTGTTGATAATGAAATCTTTCAGCAGCCGTGGCAAATTGTTTAGGCGCCTGCAAAGTCAAGCTGCACTCCAAGCATCTGTTTATATAGCGAATCTCTTCTTTCAATAGGCATATCGATTTTCACCATGCATGGTGAACCTTAAAAGCTTTGTAAGCTTTTATGTTGTTAATGATTTTTAAGAATACCAACATTTACATAACATAACAATCAGAATCGGAAATGATGTAAACTCATGCCTATACGAATTTTGACATATAGTTTACGCACATGTAAGCTCACAATGTTTACGGGTCAGTTACATACTTAGATGAGAACCCTTAATGTTTTTTCATATAAAAAACTTGACTTAAAATTGACGAAGAAGTTAGTTTGTTTAGGAAAATTCTACAATCTTCCGAAATTGCATACTATTGTCACAGATAATATAATAGAAAGATGTGCCACCGCCATACAAGCAAGTGGCACAGTTAAATTTGAATGTGGATTTATCATAAATCCGCAAAAAAGCTTTATGAGAGTCAGCGAGCGAACGATTTAAAGCTTTTGAGATCGAGAGAATAAGTAAGCGACAATGTGAGCAAATGTGAGCATAATATTAAAAAGTAATAGAAATGATATGTAGATGCACGAAACATCTTAATAAACGATGTAAATGTAGCAGAATTTCATTAGGTTTTACTTAAAAAAAGTAGGCAACTTTTTACTAAACTACCCTACGAATATTATATAATTTAAAGATATATTTTTTTGCATTACCTCTTATCTTTTTGTTATATAATTTCAAGAATTTAATATCATAAAGATGACATAATCTAGGTATATTTTGTGTGTGGACTTGGTTTTTTTTTTTGCCGTTTTGCCACATGATATTTTTAGTGTTATATTATTGTAAGGGCGATTCTATCAGTTGAAGCTTAGCCGGGAATAATGTTGTAAACAATATTTTTTCAGTTGTTTTTTTGCGGAAAATTTTTTATTTAACTACTTTTACATATTTTTATTAAATTATTGCAAATACATGCTTTACTATATGGAAAGTGCTCAGAAATGCAATTTTCAATTGTTCTTATTTATACAACAAAAACATTTTTTTAATCATTTTTTGAGTAAAAATTCAATATTTTGGACCGTTTTTGAAAAAAAATAAAGAATATATTCACTGACTTAACGCTATAGTTCAAACTATTTTTGTAAAGTGCTTTTATTAAAACTTTGATCAAAAAAATTTGAATTAAATATATTTAAAAATAGCGGATATATTTGCATCGAAAGTAAAAGTTTTGATTTTCATGTCGTTTTTTCTCATTCTCGGGGAACGATGTTTTATGAAAAAGTCGTTGTACCAAAAATTTCTGAAGTTCTAAAGATATGTAAATATTTTTGCTATTAAAATTACTGAAATTTTTTAAATTTAATTTGCGAAAAAAATTTTCAAGATAGATTTTTAATATCAAAATTTACGTAAGTGAAAATGGGTGGAATGAGCGTGATCAAAACGAAGTATGTCACAATCTAATCTAGGATGCACACAATATGTGTACTCAAATTGAGCGAAGTCCGTTTAACCATTTAGATTTGTATAAATGTCAATTAAACAAACAAACCAGAAAATAAAATTTATTAATATAGACCTTGCGTGTAATTTATTCTATGAGTTATGCGTTCTATGAGTATTATAGAACGAATGCAATTCGACAAGAATTGGAGAATTTTCAAAGATTTTTTAGATTTTTTTAAGTTTTGAAAAATATGTCACCAGTTATGATCCTGTAACTTCAAAAGTATTTTTTCATATTACAAAACTTATAAATTTTTGCAAAAAAGACTTTTATATCTTTCATTTAAGCTATCATTTGTATTGATCTAACAATTTTTGTATAAATTCTCTAAATACTACATTTGTGAAAGAGTTTAAAAAATATGGTAAATACTTAAAATTACCTCCTATGCAGGCCAAATATGCGATATCGGATAGCTTTATAATAATGTTTCGAAAAGCCTCAGAATTCGGTATTCGACCTCAATTTACAAGTAGCGTTTCCCTGAAATCATGTGACGGGCGTTGGGAAAGGGGGCGTGGCACCTCCTACACAACCCAAATTTGCGATATCGAATTGCTTTGGAGTTATTCGGAATTCGGTATTTGACTACAATTTACACGTTTCACTGATAACATTTTATGGGCGTTACCCCTCCCACACAACTGAAATTTTTGATATTGATATTAGCTTTGGAGTTATAGGTGGCCGCACATCCTCGGAATCTGGTACTCGACCACAATTTACTCGTGCCGTTTCACTGAAAGCATATTATGGGCGTTTGGCAACGGGGGCGTGGCAGCAACACACAATGCTTCAGCTAGTTATTTATAACAGTGCGAAGATTTCGTTGTTTTGTTTTGATTTATTTTTTACGTATTTTTGTTTACGTTTTTTCTGTTATTTTACTCATTTCAAAGAGTTTACAGTGTTGCAAATCCTAATATAACGTAAAATTGCGGTTTAGGGCTTTTTAAATTTAGCTAAACGCTAAGAACATTGTTTGTAAACAAAATCTTTAGTTAAATATATTACATTTGGGTTTTTAAAGTCGGAAGAATTTGTTTAGTACGAACTCACCACGTCGACTTTGATGCAGGTAATTTTGAGTATTTTTACTAAAACCGAAATACGTAAATATCCAACCTGCTGCAATCATACTTTTTACCTTAATATTTTCGTTGAAATATTTTTTTAACAACAAAGTAAAAATAAAACCAAATTATATATCAAAGTCATATTTTTGCGCACTTTAATATGGGGAAAATGTTAAATAAACGGCATATTTTAAACTCTTTCACAAATGCAGTATTCAGAAATTTTCTATAAAAATCGTACAAATCTAATATAAAATAAAAATTTAAGTAAAAAAATTTTTTAATATAACACGTTTTAAAAACGAACTAAAGAGTATAAAATAATTTCTCCTAGAGTGGGGCTTTAAGATCAACTAAAAACGTGGGACGCATGCTAAAGAGAATAGTAAGAAGTGTTATTAACAATTGTTATACGTTATTGAACGAAGGATTTCTTAACCCAAGTCCCTTGAGCGTCCGGATAGAAGCCTTTGAATGGATGATAGATTCAAGTTTGCAAACATCTATTGTGTTCAGTCCAGCAAGTTATACATGGAATGTATTGCATTAGAAATATTTCAGAGAAACAGTGGCTGGGTGGATTCCACCCTAAGGCTAGTGATGCAGGGTTAATATTCTCTATAGCATGCGACCCACGTTTTTAGTTGAACTAAAAGACTTACTCTAGGAGAAATTATTTTATATTCTTTAGTTCGTTTTTAAAACGTGTTATATAAAAATTTTTTTTACTTAAATATTTATTTTTTACTTTTTAGTCTTATATTACTCATTTTGTTTGTTTACAAAATTTAATTTATATTTTAAATTACATTTTAAGTTTCTATCATTCTGTGATATTTTCCTAAACCACCTCTTATTCAAAATAAATGTATTGATACAATTTTAGCTCATTCGGGCCAGTAGTGTTGGAGATTTTAAATGATTTGTGGGCGGTAAAGGATGAGTGGCCCAATTTTTTCCGAAACCTACTACTGGAAGGAAATTTATTGCCAAAATTTCAGCTGAATCAGCCCGGTAGTTTTTTAGATACAGCATTTTTATTGATTTGTGGGCGGTAAAAGAGGAAGTGGCAACATTTTTTCCTAAACCATCCTCTACTTGAGAGAAATTTACTGCCAAAAGTTTAGCTTAATCGGCCTAGTAGTTTTGAAGATATAGCATTTTTATTGATTTGTGGGCGGTAAAAGGGGGAGTAGTAAAATTTTTTCCTGAACCATCCTCTACTTGAGGGAAATGTACTGCCAAAATTTCAGCTGAAACAGGCCGGTAATTTTTGAGATATAGCATTTTTGTTGGTTTGTGGGCGGAAAAAAGGGAGTGGCAACATTTTTTGGCAACTATTTGAAGGAAATTTACTGCTAAAAGTTTAGCTTAATCGGCCTAGTAGTTTTGGAGATATAGCATTTTTATTGATTTGTGGGCGGTAAAGTGTTTGTTTGTTTGTTCGCTATGCGCTACAATACCGTTCATCCGATTACGATAAAAATTTTTCAACTTATTGCTTGCACTTAAGCGAACAATATAGGCTTATTCAAAATTTGCCACACCCCTTTTTACCGCCCACAAATCAATAAAATTGCTATATTTAAGATAGTTTTTGTCGTATTAAACTAAAATTTGGTAATTAAGTTCGTAGCCCACAAATATATAAAATATTCGCGATATCAAATTGCTTCGGAGTTATAGGTCGCACAGCCTTGAAATTCGATATTCAACCACAATTTACGTATGTCGTTCCACAGATGACATTTTATGGGAGTTAATCCCATAAACAAGGGGGAGTGGAACCTCCGATACAACCAAAACTTGCGATATCGAATAGTCTTGGAGTTACAGGTCACACAGCATAACAACATTTTTTGTTGTTCACTATTATTTTATGAATAAAATGTTCAATATTAATTTTTCATAAATTTTTTATTTATTATTAATTTTTATTCATTATAAATTTCGTATTCATTTCTAATTTTTCACTCACTTTAGAATAATAAATAAAATGAAAAAAATCTTGTTATTGATTTTTAAATAATGAACCAAATTAATAACAAATTAATAATGACTATAAAATTAAAAATGAATTTATGTTGACTTTATATGATTTAAATACAAATTCTAAATGTTTGATAGTTTAAATTATACTTGATTTTTAAATACAAATTCTAGTTCTTTGATAGTTTAAAATCGTTTATTGAGCTTAAGGTCAAAGTTAGAACAATCAATTGTTCTAACGAATCTTTCCAAAGAAACAACAACAACAACAAAGTTTTTTTTCAATATGATATGATTTTTCAATATGATTACTTCAGTAAACATGCTTTGTTAGTGGATACTTCCAGCAGGCTGTTGGACTCCATATAATAACATAAGCATAGAGACTAAAGTAAAGCAAAAATACAACAACAAATGTGAAATTATATTTAATTGAGAAAAACTAAGAAATTGACACTTCAAATCTCATCGCCCCGATGGTGCAGTGCGTTAGTGCGCGTTTGCACGGGTATCACAAAGATTTCTGATGAAGCCCTTAGCCAGGCCGAAATTGCAATAAGATCAGCTAGTGATTTTTTCCTTTTCATATTGAAAAAACTTTGTTGTTGTTGTTGTTTCTTTGGAAAGATTCGTTAGAACAATTAATTGTTCTAACTTTGACCTTAAGCTCAATAAACGATTTTAAACAATCAAACAACTAGAATTTGTATTTAAATATCAAGTATGATTTAAACTATCAAACATTTAGAATTTGTATTTAAATCATATTAAGTCAACATAATAAATATAGAGGTCATTTAGGAAAAAACTTTAAAAATTATTAACACATGAATTGGCAATGAATCAAAAATTAATAATATACAAAGAATTAATTATTGAAAAGTATTAAGTTCTTTTTGGTTTGCATTCTTTGTAAATAGCATTCATTTGAATTAAAAAATAATTAATTATTCTGAATAACGAAAAAAACAATAATTGAAATAAATTATTATTCAATTTTTTTATTCAATTCAATGTGAATAAACAATTTTATTTATGAACAATTTTGAATTCATTGAATGGATTTGTATGTCGTTATTCAGTTTTCCTTAAGATTCTGAATATATATGCAGATTTTATTGCTCTGGCTGATAGTCAATCAAAAATAGCAGTGAATAAGAAAAATCTGCTTCGCACAAAATACTGAAATCATCATGAAAATAATGCAAACAAACAAAAACGTTTGTTGCTGTCAAGCAGAGATCGCTTGTTTCCAACAACAACAACGGAAAAAACAATTACAACATTAAATTTCACGACTCCCGCTAGCTATGAGAAACCATGCAGTGGTGATCTATGCTGTGAAGCATCGTGGAGTGAAGAGTGAAAGAGCATTGCAGAGAGAATGTGCATGCAAGGATTGGAAACTTTTCTCGCAAGAAAGCTTTTTCATCGCGATCACAAAAGCTTACGTATTGATCTGAAAAATATTTGTTACTTTTTAATGTTCTACGTGGCACATCTTTATACTATATAATCTTTGCTATTGTATTTTGGCGATAATCACCCCAATTCTGAATGATTTTATGAGTGATGAATGATGAAAAGGGAATTTTAATTTTTAAGACAGCACATAAAGACATAAAATTGTTTTTTATACTCATGTATATTGACGGTTGATGAACAAACTGGCATTAAAAATATCCAGAATGTTTTTTAACTTTATCTTAACTCCCTTTTCCGATTCCCCGGGAAAAATCATTCAGAATTGGGGTTTATATTTAGCTTTTTCTGGGGGATTTTTTAGTGGGCGTCCATAATTTTCAAAAAAGTAATTGTCAATGCTGTGGCGGCCGTAGCCTAGTGGGTAGAGTGCGTGGCCTCTAAGCTAAAGAAACGCGGTAGCCCGGGTTCAATTCCAGCTCAGACAGAAAGTTTTTTTCAATTGAAATAATTTTTCTGTTCGGTCGTCACCTCTCTGCAGACAATGGCAAACCTCAGAGAGTAAAAATTGCCATGTAAGAGAGTAAAAATTGCCATCTTGAGAACATAAGCCGTTCGGAGTCGACATAAACACGTAGATCCAGTTCTCGGTCATTTGTGATCAAATATTTAAGTAACACGCACAAAACAATTGATCAATAGAAGCTAGGTTAAAGTCCTTCCAATGGCTGAAATGGCCAGTTTATTTATATTTTTTTTTAATTGTCAATGCTGAACATACCGGGCAGGGCAATATTGTTTTCCCACATCCGCTCCGATTTTTTCTGGTATATCAGAAACTAAGTCCCGAGCATCACAAGCTTTATTGTGGAGCACAGCACACGCAACAATGACGCTTTGTGTTGTGTCCATATGAAGATTTATACCGGTGGCTAATATTGGAAAACGTCGCCTGAGTACTTCATATTGCCTTTCCACGACATTTCTCGACCTTATTAAGCTTTTGTTGAAGGGGTATACTCTTTGATTTGAAACTTCGTTCAGTGCAGTCAGGCAGTAAGTACTCAGAGCATATCCCTTATCTCAAGTGCTTGACTTTCTAAAAAAGATTTAATGATTATTGATGAGAATTATTGAAAATTGTGGGTTGGGTGGGAAAAGTCATGCGTGGAACCGGGCCATTTAGCGACAATATCTAAAATTTTAAGTCTACTGTCACTTATCGTCTGAACATTTATTGAAAAGAAATCCCTTTCGGTTCCGATATATTTCTCCAAAACCTCCAACTGAAATCGCAATAAAGAAAACAAGGATTATTTTCATGTTTTTAAAATAAATCAAAACTAAATAGTACATTTTTGAATTATGTGTTTTAAAACATTGTTGGGTACTCTGCTGCTCACAGGCTAAGCTCTTTTTCTGTCACCATAGATTTATTATGTCAACATAGAAAGCTATTTGCTTGCTAATTTTAGAATACCCACCAATGTTTTGAAAGAAATTATCAGTAAAAAATAATAAACTGAAAAACATTCAGCAAGTTAAACTGAGAATTTCTGAGATAAGTTATCGGCGATAAACTTAAATTGAGATGAGTTAACGGGCCTTAGCCAATTAACCAACTATACCTGCTATTGATAGAAAATTCCTGATATAAAACTGTGCGGTCGTTGCAGAAAGAATTTGTGCCCATTTAGGCCACATAAACGATGATTGGGTATTTTTATACCCAACTCATATCTCAACTACGGTGAAAGATGCAAAGTTGAAATTTGATGTGGTACTTTCTGCGATCAATGTAAGAAATCACATACAATTTTTAAAAAATCGTACGAAGTGTTTGGGAGCCGCGTTTAATGGGTTAAAGCAGTGTTTGTCAATTTCCTTAGACAATGTAAAATTCGTCTGTGAAATAAGCAACAAATTTATGAAATTCATTTGACTTCGATTCTACAAAGTTCATGCTTGATGTACGAAACCGTTTGGAACATTTTTAGTTTGAACAAGTTGTTTAAAAAGAAAAATAAAGACAAAAAGTTATATTAACTTTTCACATCGCTAATTTTCTGCGATGATATCATTTTAGGAGATAAATTCTGAAGATGATCTCAAATAAATTTTTTGGAGTTGAAAAACCTCTTTTCGACCTTTTTATTTAAATGAATTATCATATATTATTTTTGCCATAAGAATGTTTTATAGGATATTGTGATTAGCTTATTTTTTCACATTGCAACAATTTAATACGTGCAAAAGGGACATTTTAAAAATCAAATTTTTTTGATTTTACTAAAACATATGAAAGTCTTCAGTCGTCAGTTAAATGAAAACGAAATTATGAAGGATAAAGAATTTTAATACAAAAACTAGTTTTATTAATATCGGTAATCAACGGTATAAAAAAAATTTTTTTAGACATAGCTTTTGATTGGAAAGAGATATTGGGGCAATTTTTTCACATAAATTATTTTTGAGTCTTGACTATTTCTTCAAAAATTTAGAAACAACATTTTGGAAAAAAATTTCTCCAAAAAAATCATAGGGTTGTTTTGATGATGAGAAAAACAGTTAAACAATTTTATGTTGATTTTATATGATATAAAACAAATTCTAAATGTTTGATAGTTTAAATCATACTTGATTTTAAATACAAATTCTAGTTGTTCGAAAGTTTAAAATCGTTTATTGAGCTTTAGGTCAAAGTTAGAACAATTAATTGTTCTAACGAATTTTTTTCCAAAGAAACAACAACAACGTTTTTTTAATATGAGAAGGAAAAATCACTAGCTGATTTTATTGCAATTTCGGCCCTGCTAAAGGCTTCATCAGAAATTTTTGTGATACCCGTGCAAGCGCGCACGAGCGCACTGCACCACAGAGGCGATGAGATTTTAAGTGTCAATTTCTCAGTTTTTCTCCCATTTCATATTCTCACATTTGTTGTTGTATTTTTGCTTTACTTTAGTCTTTATGCTTATGTTATTATTATGGAGTCCAAAAGTCTGCTGAAAGTCTTCCACTAACAAAGCATGGTTACTGAAGTTGTTTTTAGATTTTGCTGATATATTTTCAGGCTGTTTCTGTTTGGTCGTTTGCAAATTTTGCTAAATGCTTTTATTCAACTTTTGAAGTAAAAAGTTTAAATGAAATATATTTAAAAACAGCGGAGGTATTTGCGTCGACAGTCAAAACTTTTATTTTCATTCAGTGATTTTCTCATGCTTATGTAACGATATTTTAAAGTCATTATAAACTTTTATTTATATTATTATTTACCTATTTATGATCGGTAAAAGAGGGTGTGGCAACTTTTTTCCTACACCATCTCGTATTTGAAAAAAAATCTATAATCGCCCCAGTAGAAAATTTGAAACATTTTTAAAAAAGTGGGAATAGCTTTAGTTCGACCACGACCATTTTTAACACAGTTGTCGACAGTTACCATACAAACTAAATTCCCAAATTTAAGTCTAGTACGACCAAAACCATCTGAAATATTGCATTTTTATTGATTTTTTTGCGGTAAAAGGGGCTGGGTAATTTTTTTTTTCAAATCATCCTCTTATACTTAGCCGCTTATTAGTGCATCTGCATCCAACGAATACCATTTAATTTTAAACTTAACTTAAAATACTCCAAACTTTATTTAGACTTGCACATAGAACAAAATAAAAACAGTTTTTATATTTAGTATTTTTGCTCCGTCTTTGTTCTATATGCAAGGTTTTTTACACATAGAACACAATCGGTAACGAAGCTTGTCACTAAAGTGCCGTATAGAACAAAATCGATGTCTCATTTTTCGAAAACTATAAAAGATAAGAGCAAACTGATTACATAGATCGATAGATCTCTAAAATTTCACCTACAAATCAGTCTTATCTCATTTTTCTCAATTTTGTGAATCTAATAATTACGTGCCCAAACCTCATATTAGATATTTTTTACAACTATTGCTGCATATCTCACTTATATCAAAAAAAGACTCTGCTATTATAAAAAATTTCTTATTTCAAAGCACTGTAATATTTTTCACTTAAAAAGGTCGTTTAATAGAATTGTTTGAGGAACCCTAAATGAAAAATATTTTTTAACCTACCCGAAACGAAACAAACATCATCATTAGATGTAGGCGTCAATTGGCCGATTGCAATTCCAAGATATGCTTTAAATAAGCTGCACACTAAGCATATTAATATCTTTCCTGGAAGGTTTCTTAATTTAGGTATCGATAAGTACACCAGGAGCGTCAATGCGTAGAAAGAACAGGAAACAAGTAGCCCAATTGGATACATTTTAAATCGAATCTGGTCATTTTGCACAACAATCTTATCAAAGCAGAGAAAAGTGTGAAGCTAAAAGATATTTTTATTATATTAACTTATTTTAAATTTTATCACTGCACCATGGTACAATTATCAAAGTAAATAAAGTGAGTAACATTAATATTCGGTTTTTTTTTATTTTCTTCTGTATATGTTGCTTTTTTGTAATAAAAAAATCTAAAGTTTTATGTTTTGATATTAATTATCTTCGAAATGAGATTACGCCGTTTAAAAAAAAAATCAAGTAAAAGAGAAAAGGGAAAAATACAAACAAAATTAAACTAAACAATTCATGTTAATTTAATGTTCTGAATTTTAAAATGGGTAACACCTTGTGGTTCAAATTAAATTTAAAGAGAACTCGTGATTAATTACTAGTTTAAAAATAAAACGTATAATGAAATTGCTGAAGTGTTGAACATTTGACCAAGTCAGAAGATACAGGAGCAAGGAAGAGCTAATCAATTAAACAGAAAGGGCACTCGAAGAAATTGACCGTACGGGAGGAGAGGTACATTCTACAAAAAATAGAGAATAAACCTCGCTTAAGTGCACCAAAAATAGCTTTAGAAGTAGCCACAGCCTATGGCAAGAAAGTTTTCGCACAGACTATTCGTCGCACTATTAAAGCAAAAGGTTATAACGGCTGAGAAGCAAGAAAGAAGCAATTTGTGAGTTGGCGAAATCGGAGCATAAGGCTAAATTTCGCTAAGGATCACATAAAAAATGACCCAGCATGGTGGAATGTTGTCATATTTTTTGACTAAAGTAAATTCAACCGCTTTGGAAGTGGCGGTCGAGTTATGGATTGGTGAAAACCAAATGAGCTGAAAACCAAAAACAGAAAACCTACGGTAAGGCACGGCTGTGGCAGCGTGATGGTTTTTCGGTATATTTCGCCAAAGTTGTTGAAAACTTAGTTTTTGTCGATAGTATAATGAATAAAACGGTCTTGCTTTATTATTTTAAGAGACAATTTGAGACAATCAGCGGAAAAAAATGGGAATTTTGAGTTCATTTAAGCTTTACTAGGATAATGACCTGACACATAAGGCTCACGTAGTTCGAGAATTTTTGATCTACAATTGCCAAAAAGTAATCGATACGCCTCTCCAATCCTCGGACTTAAATCCCATACAGAATTTATGGGACGAATTGGATCGGCGTGTTCGCAAGAGTCCTGCTTTTTCTATATGGAATTTGAAAAGCAGACTTCAGGAAGAGTGGCATAAAATTGAACCCGATTATACCTCTAATATTATTTCCAATATGCCAAAACGTCTAAGGTTGTCTAAGTAAAGGTTATAGCCCAAAATATTAATTTTAATGTTTTATTAATGATAGTATTTATTCCTTAATTTAAAAAAATCTAATATTAAAGTTGCATGAGCTTTTAAGTTTTATTTTGTTTATATATTTTCATTTTCTATTTTACATGATTTTATTTTTAAAAACTGTATAATCTCACTCTGGAAATATATAGTAATGGGTGGTTAAATTTTAAGGGCCGATGTTGAATGTGAATCATACCTAAACGTCAATTTTTATTTTGCATTTCATTTGACATTTCTCAATTTCAGACTAATTCAATTTGAACCATGGAAAGATACAAGATATCGAGCAACGCTTAAAAGTTATTCAGGCTTATTATGAAAATGGACGTTCAAATCAAAATGCATATCGTGCACTTCGTGATTTTTTCGGTCAAATTAATCGTCCAAATGTGCGTACAATCGGAAAAATCGTGCAAAAATTTGAGCAAACCGGGTCTGTAGGAGATGTGAAAACACCAGTGCATGCTCGTACAGCTCGTGCTGCAGAAAATATTGCTGCTGTGCGCGATAGTGTGGCTGAAGAGCCGTCCACCTCAACTCGTTGTCGTGCCCAACAATTGCACCTCTCACGCTCGTCGTTGATGAACATTATGCATAAAGACTTGCATTTACACGCTTACAAGGTGCAATTGACTCAAGAACTAAAGCCTCTTGACCATTTCAAGCGTCGTCAATGGTCAGAACGGTGGCAAGAAATGGAAACAGTGGATGATCAATTTTCGAAGAAAATCATCTTCAGTGATGAGGCACATTTTCACCTCAGTGATTTCGTCAATAAGCAGAATTGCCGTATTTGGGCAAATGATAATCCAAGAGTGATTGTCGAAAAACCAATGCACCCACAAAGAGTGACTGTTTGGTGTGGTTTATGGGCTGGCGGAATCATCGGGCCGTATTTTTTCCAAAATGAGGCCGGTCAGGCAGTTACTGTGGATGGTGTTCGCTATCGTGAGATGATAACGAACTCTTGATAGCCCGAACTGGAAAATATGGATGTGGACGATATGTGGTTTCAACAGGATGGTGCCACTTGCCACACAGCTAACGAAACAATGGCTCCTTTGCGTGACAAATTCAATGGCCGTGTTATCTCACGTGGTGGCGATGTCAATTGGCCGCCAAGATCATGTGATTTGACACCGTTGGACTTCTTTCTTTGAAGTTATTTGAAAGAAAAGGTGTACATCGATAAGCCAGCAACAATTCAAGAGCTAAAGGATGAGACAACTCGGCACATTAACGGCATAGAACCTCAATTATGCCTCAGCGTCATCGAAAATTTGGACCATCGGATGAAGGTGTGTTGCCGAGGTCGCGGCGGCCATTTGGCCGTTATTTTGTTCCACACATAATTGAACCATACCAATATTATCATAATAAAAAGAAATGACAATAATTTCTTACATAATTTGTGATTTATTCAAAATCAACATCGGCCCTTAAGATTTAACCACCCTTTATAATTAATATCAAAATAAAAAAATTTTAATACAAAAAAGCAACACACACAGAAGAAAATTAAAATCCGAATATTGCGAAATTTTTTTTTTGCCGCCACTCGTAAAAAAGGGTATTTCTATTCTTAACTATTAAGTTGTACCATGGTTATGTTATACCTTTTGGTTTTCCCACGAAGAGTTCTGAATTTTTTCTAGACAATACTGACTGTTTGAATATTTTTTTTGTGTCGTCATAATATAAAGGGATCCATCTCGATTGCTAATTGTGTGTTCATCATCTGGATACCAATCAGGATGTAGTCTGAATTTCTGACACTTTAAGCCACGAAGTATTCCAAATACTTAAATAAAAAATTAAAATAACATTATTTTTAGTTTTCTTTTACTATACTTTCAGATTTAAATATAGACTATCGTAAAAAAAGTAAGGAATTTTTTTTCGAATTGGCTTAAATGAAAATACCCTATTGGGGTTATAGGTATATTATAAGTTTTTAAGAATTCATAATTTTGCATTGCTGGTATCAGAGCTTATGTGAAAGATTTCAAGTCTATAAATTAGGGCAGGGTGATTTGGCAACCGAAACCGTTCCGTCGAAATTATGATTCCTCTTGTCATGACGAACAAAAAGTCCTTCTACGAAATAGGTCTAAATTAATTTTGAGGCTCCAGAATTTTGATTTTATGGGAAAATATTCTGTTTTTATAGAATTTTCAAGGCACTTGGATTTTTATATTATATTTTCTGTAAAATTTTGTTCTCCGAAGTTTTTTTATCATACAAGGAATTCATTTTTGATATATATTTTTATCTTTACGATAGGAGGTGCCATAGAAAAAATTTTATAGTTTTCAGGGCAAATTTTTTAACAAAACAAGCATTTTTCTTTATTTTCTTAATTTGTTTATATAAATTTCTTTTGACAATGACAATTTATATTTTTACCGATTCTAATGAAAATAACGATGTTTTATATTTTAAAATATGTTAATTTGTTTGTTAAATTCAAAGATTCTTCTGAAAATCTTTCTTGGTCTCCACCCGAGTCAATTTTTTCGGGTTTCTAACAAAACCGCCTTCGCAGTTTTTATGAATTGAACGTTAAGCTTTACGTTTAAGCGTTACCATGATCTACCGCTGATCTGGTAGGGCCGGATCTTCTTCATTGTCGTCATCAAGATATTGTTGCAAATAATCTAATGGTATTTTTCGTGCGAACGGCTGTTGAGAAAATACCTCATCGCCCTCCAAATCAAAGATAACAAAATAGGAAACTTCTGTGGGGAACCCGAAAAGTGGTGAAGAAAAACACACGTATGAGAAAAATTCGTTCACCACGAATTGCTTAACCCTAACCTGAATATGTCTTAGATCCACTGTCAATTTGCTAAAATAGTGAGGTGAATAAGTCAGTTGCTAATTATGTTACTTAGCTTTACCAACACGTTTGTTTTTGATTGGCTACAGAACGAAAATAAAAATATGTAAAAAGCTTTACTTCATGTTAAATACAATTCTATACATAAAAAAATACATTATTTCCTTCCGAAAAGTGCAAAATTATTGCATGGAATGATAATGTTAACAATGCCCGCTTTGTAAATTTATGAGTGAAATAAATCATAGTGTTGCCAACTTTTTTTTAGGCTAACTTTTAAATTGGAAAAAACAACATGAGATTCCGATTAAGTAATGTCGCGGCCAGTTTAGCCATCAAATCAAAATGTTTAAATATATTCTTCTTTCTTTTGCTATGTTATATTTTTCTCTTGCTGTAAACTTTTTTAATATTAGTTGCTCAACATTTGTATGTAACACTTCAATAAACCATTTCTATTCGCATTTTTCTTTTTTTGTTAAATACGTTTAATACTTTATATGTTATTATATACGGGATATTCTTTGTAAAATTAGTCAACAAAAAGTTCGAACACCGCCAATCATGCTGATTTTAATATTTCAGTTTCAATACGCAATACAACACAATAAACATTTTTTCAGATTTTTAATGAGTTATTTTCTCAATGAAAGAATTATTTTATATGTTTTTATTTATATCAGCACGATTTGGTCGAACTTTTTATTGACTTATTTAAAAAAAGAATATCCCACATAATATTATATATAAGTATACTGCGTAAACACTTCGAAATTGTTTATATAAACTTTGAAATATTTTTACTCTATGGCCCACGTTAATTTTTTAGTCCTTTTTTCTAATGTTTTTTTGTCTCAATGTCTGAGTTCATACGAGAAACAAATGCTTGAATGGATCCAAATTTATTTTTGTTTTTGAAGCTAAAAAATGAGTTCTCTGTAAGATCGAAAATGAACTTCGAACGTAATCAAAATTTTGATGACGCTAATGTCCTGGTTATGCTAGGGAAACATATTTGCTATTTAATTTTGTTAATTTTCTTCTTTTATCAAATATTCGTTTCCTGGTTATGGTATGTTTGTTGAAAAAATACAAAATTCAGTTATAAAATTAAAATGTTTGGCATGTTTCAAACAGCAAACAAAAATGTTTGGCGTGAGAGCGAAAAAATGAGCAGAAGAAAAAGTTAATTTCTCATTTTATTCGTAAAACACTAACAAAATTAGTTCACCAAACATGTTTGCCTAGCATACCCAGGGCATAAGACCTGAATCATTGAGTCAAAGACAGTTATACTACGTTCATACTACGGCATAAATTACTTAATTTGCCATAAGATGAATTTCATGTAAAAATCGAGATGCATTGAACCCGACCCCCTCAGATATCGATGAAATTTTGTTCATAGCTAAATTTGATTAATACAAACAAACTCTCATTTTTAGAAATGACTGTTTTGCGATTTTTTGGGCGTGTCACAGTGGGAAGTTTTCGAAAAAACGCGAAAATGGTCAAAAAGAGCCCCATTTAAACTACAATAACTCAGAATCGGCTGAACCGATTTTCATGATCTTGGTATCATTAAAAAGATATTTTAACAGGCTTTATGACACGTTTTATGACACAAAAAATTACACTGTAAAAAAATTATAAAAAAAAGAAAATTTTAACTAACGAAAAATCCAAAAAGATCAAGGGTTTTTTACAGTGTATTAATTTTTTAGAAAGGTTTATCCTTCACCTATACCATATCAAAAAATAAAAATGGGTTCTTTTTTAGTTTTTTTTATATAATTTTTTAAGTAGTGTCACTTCTAGTAATTGCCCTTATATTTTATATTTACAGGTAAAATAAATAAACATAGTCCTAGGAAAATTATGAATATGTTTTAACCCCAATTTTTTAAGTAGTGTCACTTCTAGTAATGCGTACCGAAAGTTTTCGAAATAATTCGAATAACAGCAAAAATATCAGGTCACATTCTTACACATTTACAAAAAAGTTCAACAATTATAACATTTTTTAAATGTTTACAAATAAAAGACCATTAACAATTGTTTATATTATTTGCCATGTTTTTATTAATTTGTGTTTTATTTTATTTACATTTTTTTTAAGTTAATTATTTGTAAGAAATTTTGCGCTGCTCAAATTTGGCACAGTCAGAATATCTGCGCACATGTACAAAAGTTTCATTTATCGGAATGAATGAATGAAAGCCTTGAGTTCCTGTTATAGTTTGAGCTTCTTTATATCTTGAAAATAGCTTTTCTTTAACGTTGTTGTATTCGTCAGCATCTGCGTAAGCAACTTGTATGGTGGTCTTATATGTTTCTGATGCCCAGTGATAGAGTTGCCTCGTTGACTGGATTTCATTTTTTTTTTTGCAATACTATAATTTCGAGCACCTCTCTTCAATGTTCTTCCGATTCCATCACATGCAGATTTTCCGTGACTGGTAGCATAAAAGTGCCATTCAGCGTCAATACCAAAATCAGATTTGTGATGGCATAAATTAATGAAGTTATATTTATTTTTATATTGTGCTCCTGCACCATCTGATACGTAAATGATTTTATTAATATTGTTGGTTATATTGGCCTTCACGAACTGTATCATTTTTTAAATATATAGATGAACTGCTATACTATCATGGGTATTGCAATCAGATATTATGGCGAAGCTTTTATGAGTTAATTTATCGTTATCTGAAAATAAACAAACAAAGGAAAAAAACAAATAAATAAAAAATATTAAATATTTTGATGAGTGTGGATGGATGTGTTTACTAATACCAAAATATTAAAATAATTACCTTTGTAATAAATAACGAACGGATGTATTGTAGCCTGATCATTATTCCAATGGTATCCTTGCACGGCATCTTGTACAAGAAACGCATAATTTTCAGCAAAGTCCATTTGAATTAACATTTCGCCTGATAACAGCGCCGCTCTTTTATTGCTGATAAATTCAGATTGTCGCTTTGCTATGAAGTGATGCAGAATCAGAACTTTGATGTGTTTAGTAAAATCGCTGACAAATGATTCTGGGTTGGAGGTTAACGTTTCCAGAACACATCTAA
Source organism: Dichetophora obliterata (assembly GCA_963920525.1). Taxonomy (NCBI): domain Eukaryota; kingdom Metazoa; phylum Arthropoda; class Insecta; order Diptera; family Sciomyzidae; genus Dichetophora; species Dichetophora obliterata. The sequence continues at coordinate 143,041,157 of OY986436.1, read as the reverse complement.
TCGTTGTATTCCACTTTTTGTATATTATTTCTTCAGTTTGGTTATTTTCAACATTTTTTAGCATATGCGTTTTCAGATTATTTAATTTTTTGAATCAGTGACCACACATTGAAACGCAACACTCGCTTTTTTCTATGTCACCATCACAAACAACGAATTTGAGAACATCTTTGTAGTCGGTAAATGTGCATTCTCTTTCAATACAAATTGATTTTAAGCCACTTTTTTCAAACATCAATTTCATATTCTGATGCAATGTGCATACACAGATATTTTGCTGGTTTCCAACTCCAAGTTTCATACAATTTTTTGGCCTTAACATTGTAAATTTTGTTAAACCCACTTTGGCCAAGGGATGTTTTTTAAAATTCGTTGTAAGATTCGCGTAGTGAAGATAACATCAGTCTTTTTTGAACTTTTTCACGTAAGTTTCCTTGTTTAACAGTAATTGAATCTTGCGATCCTGGCATCATTCGGCTAATTTCATCATCTTCATAAAATAACTTGACTGTGCTTAGAGTTTCGGTTGGTAAACTACGTGTGCTCATTTTTAAAAGATTGATATCTGCAAACTTCGTTTTATTCCTTTGGATATCTTTACTTTTTTTGATACAATCGTGAGATATATCATCCCCAAAACGATCTTTAATTTCTGCGTGACTCATATTGATTGGTAAGAGAGATAAAAGTTTTTCTTTTCCAAAAGATTTGAGTTGTTCACTATTTGATATTTGATGTTTTGCAAAATTTCTTCGTAAATGGCTGTGACGTTTTCAAGTTGCGCTGACAAATCAGACAATGGATCAGCTCCAAGTGAATCTGCTACATTTTCCAAAATTTGCAGTGATTTTCTATTTCTGTATGCATCTCGTTTGATATATTTCCTCTTAAGAGGCGACATTTGGTTTGGTAGATGAGGAATAATATGATCATTTATATTTTCAATGAGTTCGTTGCTTTCGATGTTTGCATTACGGCTGGTACAAGTTGGAAGTTCATTCAATTCTTTCCTAATTTCATTGCTGGGCGTTGTTGGTAAATAATTTGAGACTTCATTCTGCTCCACGTTGGATTCATTACGACTGCGCGCTTTTCTCAGTGTATTCCGGCAAGTTCCGCAAATACGGCTACAATGAATGCTGGCGACAGCTGAAAAATATTCAATTATATTTGCAGCCTCGTTTTCACTTATTTTACGAAGCGAAGCGCAACACTTATTAGATATTTTTATGCATCTGTACTTATTGTTTGAATTCATATTCACTCAAATTTTTAAAATATACGCGTAAAAATTGTAATGGGATATCTTGGCTTCTCGAAACTGTTTATAATTATAATTTTCGGTACGTTCATCAGGTGCATTTATATAGCAATTTTTATGTTGGATTAGAACACGGTTATAATATTTAAATAATTCTCTGTTCTTTACTTTATTTTTAAACTTAATACAATCATATAAATTACTCTTTAAACTTTTATGGTGAATTGATTTGTCAAGCTAATTTGCCTTAGTTGTTTCATTGTTACTTCATTCCGCTTATTATTCACTTTCTCATTGCTTACTCATTGATTTTTTGTACATGAAGAGTTAGTTGCTAAACGACTGTGTATTAATAAACTCGAACATCAACCATCATAAAACCACAGCGTTTTAAATTTAATTTTATTGAACTTTAGAACATACATTTTGGCGACCGTGACAGGACCCTGTTGGTCCTCAGCATATTTATCGTTGGAGTTTAAAGTCAATCCTTCAATCCTTTGATTTTTCGTCGTTAGATGTCTTATTAGTCTCAAGCTGCTATTCTAAGACCTAGCATCATCATCAACTTTAATCATTGGATTTTTTGTCGTTGGATGTCGTAATAGTCTCAAGCTGCTGTTCTAAGACATTAAAGTTAAATCATCATTAACTTTATCTCAAAGTCAATCAGTGGATTTTGTCGTTGGATGTCTTTATAACATCAAATTGCGGTTTTAAGACAAATCATCATCATCGTGACTTTCAGAAACCTTTTCCGGTCGGTAAGTTGGATCTCCCTTTGCACTGAAAAGCAGCATCAAGGCCACCAACTTTTACCACTACGTAAATTACCGTTTCTTGTTTCAATAGTTGCTCAAATAGCACCTGCAGATTCGTTGTTGGCAAGTTTAATCGGCGCATATCATTTGTTATTGTACAAATGACGTAAACTTCCTCTACACGCCTTTGTCTTGTCTCTGAAATAAATATTGTTGTTCTCTTATAAATAAGAGAACATAATCGTTATTGAATCTTAGCTCCAAGTAAGAGCGACCAAATTACCCGAGCTGCTATTTTGCTGTTGCTACGTCTTTTGTTGCTATTGTATTTTCTTATTTTTTTAAAAAAAAAAAAAAAAAAAAAAAAAAAATGCCAAAACAACATGAGCTACTGGACGAGAGTGGGGAAGACACATCGGATGATTTAACAGCACTTAAAAAACAAAGAGCTTCTATTAAGAGAAATATTTCAAACATAAAAAACAAAGTTGAAAAGAGCGGCGCAACAGATGACGCAACGGTTCTTGAGTGTCGCTTAGAACTCTAAGAAACATATTTTAAGCACTTATGCGCCGTTCAAAACAATATTGAAAAGCTTAATCCCGATGATTCAGATAGAATTCAATTTGAAGAAGTTTTCATCACCGCTAAATCTAAAATTCGGAAATTGTTAAATGCATCTCGCGTAAATGTGATTGCTCAGAGCACTTTGAATAATTCGTCAATCCAAGAGAATCATCAAAGAAGTCGCTTGCCAAAATTAAAACTACCGACATTTGACGGACAATATGCTGACTACAAGCGATTTATCGATTCTTTTAAACATTTAGTGGATGACGACAGTTCCATTCCAGCAATTGAAAAATTTAATTATCTCCTTAATTGTTTGTCTGGTGCTGCTCTTAACGTGGTTGAAGCATTCCAAGTCACGTCTGAAAATTATGAAAAGGCTTTACGGAGACTAAACGAGCGATATGACAACAAAGTTCTAATTTTTCTGGATTACATACATTTGCTCTTCAACATACCAACAATGAAGAAAGCTGACCCTATATCACTCAGAAAGGTAATCGATACTGTATCGGCTTTACGTAGCTCACTTCTCTCTATTGGAAATGAAAGCGACGTCATGAATGCTATCATTATTTATTTGGTAAAGTCACAGGTTGACCAAGACTCGAGAGACTACTACGACGAAAAGCAAGATTTCAATGGCTTACCTTCGTGGGACGAATATTATAAGGTCTTAGATCGTCGTTGCCTTTATCTGGAAAGCCATCAAAACAAGAGGGTAGACCAAGAGAAGCTTCTTGCTAAGCCAAACCCCATAAACAAGCGAAATTCCCATACGTTTATGAGTGCAAAGGCCACGTGTGCTTATTGTAATAGCCTTGAACACATTCTAGGGAACTGTCCTGTTTTTGTTTCGATTCCAGTAGCTGAGCGCTTTGATTTCGTCAAGCGGACCTCACATTGTATCAATTGCTTACGCAAGGGTCACACCGTATCCAAGTGCAAATCCAAATCTCGATGTCGCGTTTGTAAGCAATCTCATCATAGCATTTTGCACATTTATACCTCATCAAATTCATCCAACAATGTAATGCCGTTAACTGTTGCACCTATCCAAACCAGTCCAACCGCACCGGTTTCACTCGTCACTCGCTCTACAAAACGAGCTCTTATTCCGACAGCGATCATTTATATAAAGGACATTTTCGGTAATTTACAACCAATTCGAGCAGTTTTAGATTCTTGTTCTGAGATAAATTTTATCACTGAAGAGACAGCAAAAAGACTGCAACTTAAATTTCACCGCACTAATGAGGAAGTAACGGGTATAGCCGACATTCGCACACCAATTCGCTATTTTGTGGTTGCGACAATTAAATCTCGTAGAACATCATTTGATGCAATTCTTTAAACCAGAGCGCATTGATCTGTTAATCAGCACCGGTATTTTCTTCGATCTGCTGCGTGAAGGTAAAATCTCCCTTGGTGAAAACCTACCATGTTTAGTCAATACGGAATTTGGATGGATCGTTGGTGGAAGCTATGAAACTGCTGCAACTTAGCGATAGAGTCGCGGTTAAACAATTTAGACACCCTGCTAAAAAGATTTTGGGAAGTAGAGGATTTGGCATCAAGTATTTCTTTGCTAACGCACGATGAGCAAAAATGCGAAAGCCATTTCCTCTCCCACGTAAAGGTAAAATCAGACGGTCGGCTTAAAGTGTATCTGCCATTTAAAGAATCGCCAGAGTGCTTAGGTGAGTCATATGAAATTGCCCGCAAAAGATTTATTTTTTTAGAGAGGCGATTGGAGCGCGACAAAGCGCTTAAAACCATGTATTCTGAATTTATGCACGAATACGCCGAGCTAGGGCATATGTCCCCTGTAAATATTGTCGACTTTAACCAGCCGCACTACATTATCCCGCATCATTGCGTTTTGCGCCCAGAGAGCAAAACAACTAAAATACGCGTTGTTTTTGATGCTTCAGCGCGTACTACTTCCAATCGTTCACTTAACGACATTCTTTTAGTTGGCCCGACTATACAACAACAACTGATTATCACACTCATGGCATTTCGTTTGAATAAGTTCGCGTTGACTGCAGATATTGCTAAAATGTATCGGCAATTTGAGATCGACCAGTTGGACCGAAAATACCAAATGATCTTGTGGAGAAACGATCCTAGTGAACAACTTCAATTGTTCGAGCTTAATACAATCACGTACGGAATGTCTTCCTCACCATTTCTCGCCATCCGGTGTTTGTACTACATAGCCGACCTTCACAGTTCCACATATTTAATTGGATCCAACGCACTCCGAGAAGACCTTTACGTTGACGACTTGTTGACGGGTGCAGATGACGAGGCAGAACTGCAGCAGAAGCGCACAGAAATATCACACATCTTAAATTTGCATGGATTAAGTCTTGCCAAATGGAACACTAACCATTCTCAAATATTGACAGATTCGACAACTGAAGTTCCAATCCAGCTGCCGGATGATGAAATCGCAAAGACACTTGGCATGTTATGGTTTTTCTATTGTCTTTCTAACGAGATAAATATGATTAATGTTGGACGAAATGGGAGCACTTTATATGACAGCAGAATTATATATGGGAATCATTGTTTTAGCAGTTCTTAGCAGTGTTCTTAGCAGTTCAAAGTTTCTAATACCGAATCCAGGCATAACTTCGAGCGTTTGTTTAATGGCACAACCTGCACGTACTCTTTTAATATTTCCGGTTGTGACAAGTCAATAACCGTTAATGCAGAACGACACTCTTTGGTTAGTCCCAGCTGGACAGCATCAAAGACACCCCCTAGCTGAGGCCACAACGTCGAAAATTCTTCAACATTCAAACTGCTTGGTTCGGCTAACGATTTGCGCTAGTCAGAGCAATGGATGCTCATCGCACAGCTGGTGAATGAATTGGAATTTGGGAATACGAATACCAATTTTTCTAGTACTTGGATTGAGGAAACTATTGCTTAAATTCTGTGAACGTTCGATAACTATCGTTCTGGATCCCGGCAGCAAACGTTTCAACAACGCATCGTTTATATGCTCAGCTTTACCATAGCAACGAAGAGCAGCCAAGTCTTTCACACAAATTGCCACTGGTTTATGACAGTCTTGTCCTTTGATTTCATACAAATTTTGTATGGCTTTCTCATTGTTGGCAATGCAGGCTAGACCATAAACAGTGTCGGTTGGTAGAGCTATAACTTCGTCCGATTGTAAGCATCTTCGTGCTTGATTACAGCATTTGTAAAATGTGGTCATAGGTTCATCAGCAGAGCGATTTTGCATCTGCATAAAATAAGCTTGTTTGTGAGCACAAGCCGGACAATAAGCATCAGTTGAATCTACGTTCTCCCAAGCAGCTGCACCGCCCATAACATGATCCACTTCCTAAAAAATTGCAGGAATCTTAATAATAGTTCGTCTCAAATACTTAGAGCACTACTCACCTTTAGCCGTGGAAAGGTACGCGTTGAAATGTTTTAATTGATGTTGCAAATGTAAGGACATGTATTGCATGAAAAGCGATGACCTGTAGTTTCTTCCTCTACCATTAAAATATTACCGCAAGTCGGACAGAACAACATTGTGAACTTTGAGTTTTGGTTATTTACGCATTTTCGCATTATCGCATTTTGGTGATGCGATTTTTTCGATTATTTATCGAAAAAACTAGTGCTGACACCGATTGCATCGTAATTTAAGTGGTAATTTATGATAAATTACTTAATTTCAAAGTAATTTCATTGACAGTTTTTCCACGGCGAAATTACTTAATTTGGTCATGATTTATGCATAAATTAAGAATGAGCCGTAAATTACGATAGTGAGAACATGGTATAAAAGATAACAAAACAAAGTGACGAGCATTTGCTTCTCTTGTGAACTCAGCCAATGATGCCAAAAAAATCAACAGCTACTATAATGTTGGAAATATATTTCCAAATTGGTTTGTGTACATGCTAAGCGGTGGTTCCTTTATCTGGCAGACTAAATGCCATAGATGTTTGTCTCTTTTTACCTTTGCGTAGCATTTTATTCAAATTCTCGCAAATCGGGGAAATCCCGGTTGGCATACATGGTGCTAAAGAAGTTCATCTTAAAAACATTTACGCTTGGGATGCAAAGTAAAATTATGCCTTCATTTTTTAACACATTTTAAACACTTTTGTTGTTAAACATTTGATAAAATTTAGCATATCTTACCTGACCTTCTGATCTTCAGCACTAGGAAACAAAAAAGGAAATTGTCCACAAATGGACACTTCTTTATGCACGACGGTTTACGTGGTATTACTAAACACTTTGCACTTGAAAAATTGAGTCACAATTTGTTGAGGGTATAAAGTTTGACTATAACTTTAATAAAACTGATTTAATAACTTGAATAAACTTTCCCAAAGAAAGATCTGTGTACAAAACTGGCTAGTGGAATGTTTATCAAAACTGTACAAGAGATCTCAAAATTGTTATTTTTCGTAGTATTGTAATTTTTTAGAAATGCCAACTGTTCTTTTTTTCTACTTCTTCTAAATTTGCGTTTTCAAGTAGAAATAAAGCATAATTTTAAGTAAATTTACATGAATGCCAACTTAATATTTTACGCAAATAATTTATCAATAATGGTATTCGTGACCAAAACATTAAAACTTATTAAAAACGTATTATTTTATGATATTATATTAGAGAAACATTTTAATTTTATTAATTAAAGCAATTTATATATAAATAAATTTACCATGATCAAATCGTCTGCACTGTTTCACAAATGTACATAGATTTTATTTTTCGTAAATGTTTAGTAAATTTTTCGTTAACTTTTTTTCACATGAAGCACAGACATTTTATATTTGCACGATTACAGCTCTGCTAAAACAAGACAAGTTCGCAGATGTAGATTTTATTTTTCGTAAATGTTTAGTAAATTTTTCGTTAACTTTTTTGTTTTAGTAAAAATGGAAGGTATTGGCTAAATATATTCTAAAAATGATTGAGGCAAGGAAGAAAAATTATATAAAATTTGTTTTTAATTGCTAAATTACATATTTACTGAACTACCTAATTACTGAATTACCCAATTGCACTACAATGGAAAAATATGTAACGTCCGACACGTACCGTTCGAACAAATAAAACTGTTAACTGTGACTTTAAAAATACGATATTTGAGATGATGTTGGCCTATTTTTAAACTTATTTAATTTGCAATATTTTTTCCTTTAGACTTTCAAGATGCGACCATTTCGCAGAAATATTTTCAGTTCGAGTGTCTCACAAGAACTTCCTTTTTTAGCAACGTCCGAATGAACGACAAAAATAAATTTTAGGTAAACTGCGTTATGATGAAGGATGTTATAATTATTATAAATTATACTCATGAAGCGCTATTTAACCAGATACATCTTAACTGAAAAACTGTTAACATAATTTGCTAAATTTATGTAAAAATTTATTAATAAAACAATGATAGTTGACACTCTGAAAATAAAATGCCGCAGTGGTGAAAATAAAAAGCCACTGACAAATACAACAAGTGTGAAAATTTGCAAACTTTGTTTGACGACATATAATAAAATAAGAGCATGCATGTAATTATTTGAATGTTCAACATATTCCTCTGTCACAACTTAAAGATTAAAATATTAAAACACTCAATCCATACATTATTTTTCTTGTTTGCAAAAGAAGTTCCAGCAGAAAAAAGCAGAAAAAGAAGAAGATCGTTCCATTTTTAAATCTCACCACGAATAGCGGGGGTTTGTGTAGAATAGCGGGGGTTTGAATAAAAGCAAATTTTTCAAAAATGTTGACAAATACAACAACTTAAGAAATTACCAAACTTTAAAAGCATATATAGACCAATATAAAGCGAATTAATAATAAGTTTTAGTTAGGTTAGGTTAGGTTAAAGTGGCTGCCTCAAATTGAGACGCACTTAGGCCAATAAGGCCCATTGTGGTACCACAGGGGTTGATCTCCCTTCTCTATTCAAACCAGCTTGAGCTGTTCACAAAGCTTAGGATTCGGTATATCGATATTTCCGAGAGTTCTTCGAGGTCTCTGAAAAACCAGTTGTTTAGGTGAAGAAAACGTTTTTGAGCCAGCGCTGGGCAGGTGCAGAGAAGGTGTTCTGTAGATTCCACCTCCTCCTCATCTCTACAGCTTCTGCAGAAGTCGTTGTGGGGTATGTTTAATCTTTGAGCGTGCCTGCCAATAAGGCAGTGCCCTGTCAGGATCCCTATCATGGTGCCAATATGATCTCTACTAAGAGATATGAGTTCTTTTGAACGCTTCAGATTGAGTTTAGGCCAGATTTGCCGTGTTATATTACAAGTGTTACCTGCTGACCTTCTTTTGTTGGTGTTAATACAGGATAACTCATGTGTAAGGAGTTTACATGTGGTGAGAGGAATACCAAGGTTTGTCTTGTCTGAAGATAGTTGTTTGGTAGTACCTGTGCGAGCGAGTTCATCTGCTCTGCAGTTACCTAGAAAATCCCTATGTCCAGGAATCCAGCATAGGATAATTTTGAGCTGCTCTGCCATCTCGTTTAGAGATCTGCGGCAGTTAAAAACTGTTTCAGATGTTATTTCAACAGTTCCTAGGGCTTTCAGAGCGGCTTGACTGTCAGAAAGTATGCATATATCCATGGAAGATATATCATTTTTCTGAAGCCAAGTTAACGCTTCATGTATAACAGCGATTTCAGCTTGAAATACACTGCAATGGTCAGGGAGCCTGAAGGCTATATTGATGCTTAATGTTTCTGAGTAGACTCCTCCACCTACTTTGCCATCTAGTTTTGATCCATCCGTAAAGATCTCAATGACATTGTGAGGTGAACGGTTTTCTTGTTCCCACTCTTCTCGAGAGGGAATGGATACATCGAACTTCCTCTCAAAGAGTAGTTTTTGTGTGATGTAGTCAATGGACCTAGGTAAAGGAGGGAGAAATTTTCTGATACAAGAATGTCCTAGTGTACCTTCTTTCCACTGTGAGGTGGCTACTAGGCGGATGGCTGTATTAGCGGCCATCTGTTTAGCTAGGATATCAAGTGGTGTAAGATGGAGCATTGTGTCTAATGCGTCTGTCGGAGTGGTTCTTAGGGCTCCGCTAATGCACAGTTCAGCTGATCTTTGAACTTTACGGAGAAGGTTATGGTGAGTCTGTTTTTCGAGTGCATGCCACCAGACAATAGCACCATATAGCAATATTGGCCTTACAACTGCTGTATAAAGCCAGTGAGTAACACTTGGCTGTAAACCCCATTTGCTACCCACCGCCTTTTTGCAAGAGTATAGGGCAATGTTCGCTTTTTTGGCTCTTTCGAGCAGATTGGGCTTCCAGTTTAGTTTCCTATCTAGTATAAGGCCCAGGTATTTTGCTTGATCTGAGAAGATAAGACTTGTATTTCCCAGTTTTGGAGGGCTAATTTGAGGTACATTGTGTTTTCTTGTGAAAACTACTAACTCAGTCTTATTAGGATTAACGCTGAGCCCACAGCTGATAGTCCAGTTGACAAGAGTATTTAGGCAGTTTTGCATAATGTCTCGGAGAGTAGATATATATTTTCCAGAGGTAACAATAGCAACGTCATCGGCATAAGCTATCACCCTGCACCCCTCTAGTTCTAGTTTGCCTAGCAGTTCATTCACTGCTAAATTCCAGAGTAGAGGCGATAGAACCCCTCCCTGAGGGGTTCCTCTTGGTACAGATCTTAGCGTGGATGCCGCTCCAAATTTTGCACTTATAATCCTGCCAACTAGCACTTGGTTTATGAGTGCTATCAGCGCGGCATCCACCCCAAGCTCCGTCAGCGCACTGATGATGGCCCCTGCCTCGACGTTATTAAAGGCTCCTTCTATATCAATAAAAGCTATCATTGTATATTCCTTCAGATAGAGGGATTTTTCAATGATGGAGATTATTGAGTGGAGAGCTGTTTCCACTGATTTGCCTTTGGTGTAAGCATGTTGAGCTAGAGATAATGGATTCTTATCTATCATGGATCTCAAGTGAATATCAATTAATCTCTCGAGGATTTTTAGAAGAAAAGATGAGAGACTAATTGGTCGAAGGTCTTTTGGGTTTTGAGTTTTAGTTGCAAACATCTTATTGCAACCTAACTTAAGTATTTATATACTAACAAACAGATTATATGCATTAATTTCAGGGGTTGCCAAGTGATTTCTTTGGGAGTTTGCGGTAGATTAAGAACAAGAGTGACGATCAGGGTTGATTGTTTTTATGCACAAATGCATGCAAACATTTTTTGACGTTATGTTTTCTAAGTTTCCTAGCTTGATATCTTTGCTCAAAATCAATTATATGAACATTGTCAGAACCAGAGATAAGGAGAAGGGGCACTCAGTTGGAGAGGGATAGCATTATGTTCGATTTTACGTTAAATTGGCTCCAATACTAACACAAAAAATCTATATGTGGTCGTAAAATCAACGGAAAACAATCATGCTTTATGGTAGATTGAAGAATTTCACCAGTTATTTTTGAGGTCCGATAATTGTAAAACTGCATATTATTGGAACAAAATGGGTAACGAAAGGCATACCATAAAAGACTACGGAAAAGTACAGGAAAAAATCCCTGAAACATCATGGTGAAATTATCTTAGAATAATTGCACCATAGGAATCAGTTTAAGCAGTGTTGCCGTTTGAAAAAGTTTATGGATATTTTTTTTAAGCCTCAGTGTAAGTTTAAATACCTTTTTTAAAAAAATCTTTTGTGTGTTTACTATTATATAAAAATGGATTTTTTAAAAAGTTAGCATGTTTGTGGCTGCCTGGGAACTCAAGAACAGCAGAACGGATTTATGTGAAATTTTCACTATTCAAATCAGAATTGATCATATATGGTTCATACAGTTGCGGTCAAAATAATAGTAGCGCCCTTATATTCATACATGTTTGGATAAATAATACTAGTATACGAATTTCGGATCCGGTAAGTCCATTTTCATTCCTATATGTACTTTCAACTCTCGTTCCAACTCCGTACTCAGTTTCCTCCTATATTGTAAAACTTTCAAGATACAGGGTGTTTTACGGTTTTGGTACGTGTTTAGTATTATTGATCTAGAATCTAAACTACTCACCATAAATCCACCATAAAAAATATTATTTTTTATTTTCGAAAAAATATCAACCTTTCCATCAATATATCAACCACTTTCGTGTCATGTGCTGCAGCTGAGCTAAAATTTTGTGATTACTCAACGAAATATCAACAAATTTTGTATCTTTTGTTTTAGCGGAGCTGTAATCGTCCAAATTTAAAATGTCTTTTTTTCATGTAAAAATACACTTAATCAACAGTATTTTTTTAAATTCTAACTTTGGACAGTAACAGCTCCGTTAACACAAAAGATAGAAAATTTGTAGATATTTTTTTGGATAATCTCAAAATTTTTTCTCCGCTACAGCACATGACACGAAAGCGATTGATATACTTATGGAAAATCTGATATTTTTTCTAGAATACAAAATATTATTTTTTATTTTATGGTGAGTAGTTTAGATTCTAGATCAATAATACTAAACACGTACCAAAACCGTAAAACACCCTGTATCTTGAAAGTTTTACAATATAGGAGGAAACTGAGTACGGAGTTGGAACGAGTGTTGAAAGTACATATAGGAATGAAAATGGACTTACCGGATCCGAAATTCGTATACTAGTATTATTTATCCAAACATGTATGAATATAAGGGCACTACTATTATTTTGACCGCAGCTGTATATACTCAAAATTTTTATATACATAATAACGAACAAGTTATTGACTGAGAAACTGGCCTAAATCTCAATTTTGCCAAGAGATTTAGATTGGGAATAAAGATCCCATCTCCTGCCTAAACAGTAAAATGTATCTGAAAATGTTGCATGAACATATGAGAGATCTTCCCGATTCCAATAAAAAAGTCTATGGTTACATGTATCTACGATCAATGGTTTTGTCGTTAAATTGACATTTTAATAAAAAATTAAATCGCTTTCTTGCAAGCAGTTCGTCTGTTGATTGACTGATGCTGCTACTGCTTGCAGCTTTGGTTTCGTTGTTGTTGCAAGTTTTTTTGTAACTACAACAACAGCTGTGCATTGGGATGAAAAAAGAACAACGTGTGTAGTTTTTTAAAAAATAAAAATAAAATTAGCTTAACAAACCACGAAATAAAGCAATTATTGAGCAAAATAATAAGTGACAAATTTTTATTGTTTGGAAAATATAATTTTAAGACTTGTAACGTACTACCTGTTGCCGACAAACACTGATCCAACTTTGACTACAGGGCAGTAAGGTGGCAGCTCCGTTCTTTGAAATTTGACGTTTACTTTTTGCTTTACATAATTTTCTCTTTGCTTTGTATCCTGCCTTTTATACTTTGATTAAGCGAATAATTGCCACGCGTTTTGAAATAGAATTAATATAATTTGTTATTTATATCGTTGCATCTAATTTAAAGTCAAGAAACCCAAGGTAAAAATGAATTAATGATTTGATAGATATGTACTAAAACACAATTGTATTTAGAAATTTAAAGCGCAGCTGAATTAATAAATAAACACGCGCTCTTAAATCTTGGACTCATTATTTTCAAGTAACAATTTCTTTAAATTTCTTGGATGTAACAAACGTTTTCTATCCAAGTCAAAACTATTTAAAAGCGCGTATAATGATGGCAAATTCTGATGAAAACTCCGGAAATTTTACTGTGATTCATACGGACGACAACAACGAAACTGTGTTCGAAAGACAGACAGCGGTTGAACCTAACCTCAATCTACAGCAGCCCTCTTCCGCGAATAGCAAACGTAGCCAAAAGACAGTTGAAAATGAATCAACTTCACAACCGCAACACGGAAGCAACAATTGCAAGCAGCCTGCAGCAGAGACAACAATGTCATTTGCAAAAAGAAGCAGTACAGACTTCAGCAGCTAGAAGAGCATCTTCGGTTAAAGGAAGAGTTCCTGCGCCAAAAGTACAAAATTTTGTGTGCATCAGACTCCGAAGATGAATCTGATCATCAGCTTTCAATCAACATGCCACAGGAAGGTGTAGGTCAAAAGTCGGTCAACAAATGTCCTGGTAAGCCTCCTTTCCAAAATCAAACTTATTCGCAGGGCGACCAAAACTCTAGCACAGGCGCAGTAAATCAAGCAACTACATTTCAGTACCCTAACATCCAGAGCACCCCTCTTCTCTCCCACCCCCTCTTGGAAACGCGAAACGAAATCGGTAACTTTACATCATCACAGCTAGCAGCGAGGCAATCCGTGCCCAAAGAGTTACCAGCCTTCAGTGGTGATCCGAGAGAGTGGCCAATTTTTATAAGCTCCTTTGAACAAAGTACTCAGTTGGCTGGCTACACAAATCATGAAAATTTGATTCGGCTGCAAAAGTGTTTGCATGGAAAAGCAAGGGATGTCGTGCGCCATTGTTTAATGGTGCCAGAGTTTGTTCCAGATATAATCAACACCCTTAAGATGTACTTTGGTCGTCCGGAATTTATTTTGAAAATTTTAATTGAAAAGGCACGCAAGATGCCATCACCAAAGGGTAGGCTCGATGCTCTGATTGATTTTTCCTTTGCAGTAAAAAATGTTTGCGCCACAATTCGAGCAAGCCAGCTTACTGATTATTTAAATAATCCCACACTTATGGAAGAATTCGTGAGCAAGTTGGCTCCTGAAACAATGCTTAACTGGGCGCTGCATTCACAAAATATTAAATCACCGAATTTACAACAGCTTTCAGATTGGCTTCACACTATCGCAGAGGCAGCGTGCAGAGTAACGACCCCAGCCATTGCAGCATCAGAGGAAAAGAGAACGCAGCGTAAAGAAGGGCATTTGAACACTCATCAGGCAACTGAGCCAAACGTCAAAAACACCAAAGAGTGTCCGCTGTGTAACTGCGACCATAAAATTTTTAGGTGTCAACAATTTTTGGACATGTCTCTTACACAAAGGTGGGAGGTTGTAAAAAGTAAAAAATTATGCCTCCAGTGCCTATGCCGGCATCAACGCCGTTGCTGGAGTAATAAAACTTGCGGCGTAGATGGATGCATAATAAAACATAATATGCTGCTCCACAATTCAAATGCTGCTCATGAACAAAAAGGCCTGGCGCAGGGTGCTGCGCAAGTTGCAGCAGCAACAAGTATTTCGCATGGCGCAGCAAATAGTCACCGCACAGAAAATGAAGAAACAAAATCATATTTTAGAATTTTACCCGTGCAGCTCTATGGAAAATCAAAAGTCATCACTACATATGCTTTCATGGATGATGGTTCAACTTTAACACTAATTGAGGAAAGTTTAGCTGATGAATTGACTGAAGCAGGTACGTCCGAGCCGTTGTGTATTCATTGGACAGGAGATGTGACACGCTATGAAGAGAGTTCTAGGAAAATTAATATCAAAATATCTGCAGCGACAATAAATGCACAAATCTTTCCATTGCGTAATGTACATACTGTAAGAAACATTAATATGTCAGCTGAATCTATGATAGTAGCAGAAGTTAAGAAAAGATACCCCTATCTGAGAGACATACCTCTCCAAAGCTACAAAGGTGCGGTCCCTGCGTTGATCATCGGAATTAACAATTCTAGCATAATTGCCTCTCTAAAAATTCGCGAAGGAGATTGGAACCAGCCAGTTGCGACCAAAACCAGATTAGGTTGGACCCTTCTTGGCGGCGGTCATTCGTCGCGCATGCTTGGAAGTCTAAATTTACATAAGTGCAGCTGCAAAAATGGTGACGACATTCACGTGATGCTGAAAAATTATATGTCTGAGGAAAATATGGGCATAACTGATCCACACAGCAGCTCCATGTCCAAAGAAGAGAGACGCGCCGTAGATATTCTTGATAAGACTTGCCA
Source organism: Dichetophora obliterata (assembly GCA_963920525.1). Classification (NCBI taxonomy): domain Eukaryota; kingdom Metazoa; phylum Arthropoda; class Insecta; order Diptera; family Sciomyzidae; genus Dichetophora; species Dichetophora obliterata. The sequence goes on along the minus strand of OY986436.1, from coordinate 143,025,683 downwards.
GCTTAAAGAGAACAGATACAGCGTAGGTTTAATGTGGAAAGATGGTGTAAGTGAGTTGCCTGATAGTTTGTCAACAGCTCTCCGACGCACGCACTGCCTCAAGCGTAAAATGGATACAAATGCCCATCTAGCCTTTGAATTAAATCAACAAATTAAAAATTTAATTGAAAAAGGTTACGCAACTCGTCTGCATGAAAATGCACTAAAAGAAAAGGGTGGAAAGATTTGGTATGTACCCATTTTCATTGTCCGCAATCCACATAAGCCTGACAAAATTAGACTTGTATGGGATGCGGCTGCTAGAACTGAAGGCAATGCATTAAATGATTTTTTGTTAAAGGGTCCAGATCTGCTAATCTCCCTTCTTAAAATTTTATTTAATTTTAGAATGGGACGCTTTGCTATATGTGGAGACATAGCCGAAATGTTCCACCTCATAATGGCGAACGAGCCGGATGCTGATGCACAACGCTTTCTCTGGTGGGATGTGGGCAAAAAACGTATAAATTTATACAAACTCAATGTTTTAAGCTTCGGTGCATCATGTTCGCCCTGTATCGCTCATTATGTGTGCGACAAGAATGCAAAAACACATGCGGCTATACATCCCAAGGCTTCAAACGCAATCATTAACCACCACTACGTCGATGATTTTATCGATTCGGCGCAGACAGTTGAAGAAGCTATAGACCTGGCAAAGTCTGTGCGCAAAATTCATGCAAAGGGTGGATTTCACATAAGGAACTGGTCCTCGAACTCTCAAGTCATTCTAGAAGCACTTGGTGAGAGTAGTAAAAATACAAGCAAAACTTTTGACAGCAGCGAACAGATTATTCACTTAGAAAAGATCCTAGGAATGTATTGGGAGCCAGAGAGAGATGTATTTAACTATATTTAAAAGTTTGTTCGTTTGCGCCGCAATGTTTTTACTGTTGATGTACATCCGACAAAGCGAGAAGTTTTGCAAGTGTTGATGTCGATTTTCGACCCATTAGGTCTTGTAGCATGTATCATGTCTTATCTAAAAATAATTTTGCAGGAGATTTGGAGGAGTGGTATCGATTGGGATGAAGAGCTTCCTCCGCCATTGTTCGAAAAATGGAGAACTTGGTGTTCATATTTGCCAATGATGCAAAAAGTAAGTGTTCCGCGCTGCTATTCATATAATTTATATGAAAAGGAATGTAAAATACAACTACATACCTTCGTTGACGCGAGTGAAGGCGCTTATGCAGCGGTCTGCTATTTCCGAATTGAGTATGGTGAAGCAGTAGAGGTTAAAATAGTCGCATCGAAGTCAAAAGTTGCTCCTCTGCGACCTCTCTCGATCCCGCGCTTAGAGCTTCAAGCGGCTCTTATCGGAGTACGTCTAATGAACTCAGTCTGTAGCGGCCATTGTATCAAATTCGAGCAGAGATGCATCTGGACGGATTCGAAAACCGTGTTAAAGTGGCTTCAAAATGATTCACGCCAGTTCCAGCAATACGTGATGTTCCGGATCGCTGTTCCGGATCGGATTTAAAAGAGTGGAGATGGGTTCCCAGTAAAATGAATGTAGCTGATATCGCGACGAAACTAAAACCAAGTGAAGAAATCGACCAGCGCTGGTTTAATGGACCCTCTTTCTTGTATGAAAATGAACTTAAATGGTTTACCACCCCTGATCTAGGAGATATGAATACAAGCGAGATTCGCCCACGTTTCTTACACATGCGCAAATCCGATCCACTCGAAATAAATTATGCATATTTCTCTAGTTGGATCAGACTCTATCGAGCTATTGGAAGTTGGATTTTTTACATGAAAAAACTACGTAATAGAATCAACTCAGAGGACGCTGCCTGCCAGCTTTTGGCGCATCACTTTAAACAAGCAAAATTTTTTATTTTTAAATCTGTTCAAATGACTTGCTATGCTGACGAATGGTCAGCACATAAGAATGGCAAACCATTGTGCAGGACTGGCCCACTTGCGAAGCTCAACGTCTTCATTTATGAACATGACGTCATACGTGTTAAAAACCGTGCTGAGTACTTTACACTTTGCGGCCAGTCCCAAAGAGATTTCATCGTGCTACCGGCACAGCATCATGTAACGCATCTCATAATTTTTTATTATCATGAACGATATCATCATATCAATCATGAAACAGCCTTAAATGAAGTAAGGCAAACATTTTTTATTACAAAATTGCGACCATTGATCAAAACAATAAGGAGAAACTGCCAAAAATGTAAACTTTTCAACGCGCAGCCAACGGCTCCACAAATGGCTCCACTACCTAGAGCTCGTCTTAGCGCCTTTTCACGCCCTTTTTCTTACGTCGGCGTAGACTACTTCGGGCCGAATCTCGTTATTGAAAATCGAAAAGCTAAGAAGAGGTGGGGCGTATTATTCACGTGCTTGACTATAAGAGCAGTGCATATTGAAATCGCTCACAATCTAAGCACTGATTCATGGCTCATGTGCCTAATAAATTTTAAAGCTAGGAGAGGAACCCCACTGGAAGTCTACAGCGACAACGGGACAAATTTTCGAGGTGCCGATAAATTTCTAAAGGAAGAGCTGAAGTATCTTAATCGTATTATTTTTAAACAAGAGCTAGCGCAGAGGGGTATCAGCTGGAAATTCAATCCACCAGCGGCACCACACATGGGGGGAGCGTGGGAGAGAATGGTGCGCTCAATTAAGGAGGTCTTGTACAAAATTTCGCCATCGCAAAAATTTACAGAAGAAAGCCTCAGATGTGCGTTAATGGAGGTGGAAATGACGGTTAACTCACGCCCATTGACATTCGTGTCGCTTGACTATGAAGACCAAGAAGCGATCACACCAAACCATTTTTTACTTGGTTCCTCTGATGGTGCGAAGCCTTTTTGCGACCCAGAAAATATCGATATAACGTTGAATCTTAGACAAAGTGAAGTATTTGCAAATATGTTCTGGCGCCGATGGGTAAAAGAAATGCTTCCGACATTCACACGCAGAAGTAAATGGTTTGAGAAAGTAAAACCTATTTCAGAAGGTGATATAGTCCTTATAATAGATGAGAAGCAAACCAGGAACCATTGGCTGAAAGGAAGAGTAGTGGAGGTGGTCAAAGCTCAAGATAGACAAGTACGCAGAGCTAAGGTACAAACAGTTAATGGCGTGCTAGAGCGCCCTGCGGTTAAGTTGGCGGTTCTCGACGTTGGTAATGATGTGGGCAAGCTCTGTGAAGATGATCGCTTACCGGAGGGAGAATTGTTGCCGACAAACACTGATCCAACTTTGACTACAGGGCAGTAAGGTGGCAGCTCCGTTCTTTGAAATTTGACGTTTACTTTTTGCTTTACATAATTTTCTCTTTGCTTTGTATCCTGCCTTTTATACTTTGATTAAGCGAATAATTGCCACGCGTTTTGAAATAGAATTAATATAATTTGTTATTTATATCGTTGCATCTAATTTAAAGTCAAGAAACCCAAGGTAAAAATGAATTAATGATTTGATAGATATGTATTAAAAGACAATTGTATTTAGAAATTTAAAGCGCAGCTGAATTAATAAATAAACACGCGCTCTTAAATCTTGGACTCATTATTTTCAAGTAACACTACCTTTCCGGCGTTTATAGCTAGGAAAGCCAAGCGGCTGTCCAGGGTCGTTTCAAAATTTATAATTTACTAATTTGGGACACCAAAATCAGACGCTTTCATTTTTAGCTAAACGTTATAATTTTTATTTTCAGTCTTTAATTTATTATTTATTATTCTTACAGTTATTATTCTTACAGGATATCACTTAATAGCTACTACAATGGATTTACAATCTATGATAATTCAATTTAATCGTTGCGAATATGTATCGAAATATTATACAATACAATAATGGCTCATAGAAAAGGTGTTATACAATACGTGGTAATCTTCAGAACAAAATCGTACGAATTGAAATATTTTGGTAACTTTTCCCTTAAGTGTGGTTGACAGGATAATAAAGGTTGACTGTAAAAAGTAATTGGTATTTTAAACACTGCCTTAAAATCATCAATAGCCTTAATTTAATCGTAGTCTTTCTATTAAGATTATGCAGCCTTTATTCTAGGCAATAGGAAGCTTTAATTCAAAATTTCAACGCATGCTTGCTGAAAATCATGCAGTCTTACTCTTATTTTAGCAGGGCGGACATTAACTTAGGGCCGTTTTCTCAATGTCCGGTTAAGCACTAATCGAAACTTTAACTGGCGGTTAGCAAAAAAGCATTTTCTCAATGTTCGGTTAGATCTTAAGTGCCGGTTAAGTTATCGGCAAGTTAAGGTTCCGGTTAGTTGCTAATCGGAAGAACAGCTGTGTAGTGTAAAAAATTATTATATATTTTATAATTAAAAATTTACAGAATTTCGAGATTTGCGTTTTTTTTTCTAACTTGAATTCGATCCAAAATAGAAAAAGGACATATGCGCATAGGAGTGATTACGTGGAAGAGTAATGCACTTTCTTCATATGCAATGAAGTTCGGCACTCTGTTGCGTTTTTAAATTATTTATTAATAAATCTTTGTTAGATATTTACAACTTTCACTCCAAAAATAAAATAACAAACATGCGTAAACAGTTGATATGCAGATTAGCGTATTCACAATTGAAAAAAATCACAATTAATGACTTAACCGACAGTTACTTAACCGACACTTGGTGAAAACGAAACTTTTTTTTTAGTTATCGTACGGTTAGCTAACTCCCGGTTAAGAGCTTTGCCAACCGGACATTGAGAAAACGGCCCTTAAAGGGTTAAATTGTTGATTTGAAATTCAATGAAGCTAATGAAATTCAGCGAAGCTTCTGTTATTATTACTGTTTAATTGCCTTTAAATAAGGCAGTATTGTATGCTGCTTTGCAGTAAATAAAAGCAAAAAAAATTTCAGCGAAAGCTGCCTTAATGCTGTTGCAGCTTACTTTAAGACTGTTTTTGCACCTTAAAATAAGATTTATTTTTTACAGTGTTGATGAACACTAGTGCTAAAATTATTTACACAATTTATTATTTTACCGAGATTGATTTTAAAACTTTTATCAGGCAATGGGTATTAATCAATAATTGCACTATTTGAATTGCTCGAAGAGCACGATTGTTTGTGGAATTGGAAAAATGAATTGGTTTACCAAGAGCGGTGATAATTCCTTGTATTTATTGAATAATGCAAAATAAAATACTTCGTTAAACTTTATCCACCAAAGTTGCACAAGCACAAACATTTAATGAACTTTAATTTCATCAATTTATTTACTTTACTTTAATTTAATTTAATGAAAATCACAAGTGTTGCACGCTAAATTTGTGTACCGAGAAGCGGTGGCACTTTATTTCAACTAACTGACGTTTTATGGATTAAATTATTTAAACAAAACTGATCGAATTTAATTACACGCACGACTGTCTGACCGATGTTTACAAATAATTGGAGTACCGATAATCGGTGTGACTTACTTTTATAAACTTTGCCAAATTATGGATTTCGTAACGTTAATCACTTTCATTTAAGAGCCATCTGACTCGCTGATTTTTTAACTTAATTTTTTTTTCACTTTCGTAGGATTCACCAATTTGAATTAAATTTGCTTCGCACTTCATAGATTTTGAATTAAATTTCTTTGACTTTAGTACTATTACTAGCGTTAATTAAATCTTTTCTAATTTGTGGAAATTTAAGATTGCCCTTGAGTTAATTTATTAAGATGGTCAATAATGGCTTTAGGTTAAAATAATATGTAATTAAAATATATTGCAAAAATATAAAATAATAAAGAAAAATATATATAAAAGAATAATAAATAAATAAAATTTATGTCACCGAATCCTGTTTAGGTGGCTTGATTGATGTTATTATCGTTTTATTTCGTCCTTAATGTGTCCTGACCAGTTCATGAATCTAGGTTTAAGCTTTGTCCTTCGATAACGTATTTATGGGTGGAATCGCCAGGTCAAGGCTAAAGTAATTGTGGGGATTTTCAGGGTTTCGGCGATCAGTAAGCAAGTAGGCAAACTGCATCAAACCGAATAGAAAAGTCCGAAGACGTGAAAAGTTTTATGTTTATTTGGGAGTTTAGGTAAGGCTGCTTAGGGTCCAGAGTTCAATAAGTTGAGAAAACAAACAACGACGAACTAAATAAAGTCCGGGACCGTGAGTAAAAGGATTGAGGAGGTATCCTTTACCAGGTGTTCTCTACACTCTGTAGCTGGTTATGAATCGAAGGCAAAGCGTTGGCTATGTTCGATTCGTTAATGCACTTAGTCATCCGAAAATTCTATTGATTTTGTAAGTTTTCCAAATCCTGGTCAAATAAAAGGTTGTACCACTGATGATGGTCACTGAACGAAGTGGTGCCTCGGTCCTGATGGTGACAAAGTCCCACGTCGCAGCTAAGTTATATTGCTCAATGAGTTGGTGCAATTTTTGTGTTGGATGATGGCTATACCAAAGAGACAAATTAGTAGAAGAGGTCCAGGTTCAGAGACCCGCTATTTCTCACTCAGTTTCAAGTGACATAGCGAGAGTTGTCCCAAAATGAAAACGCTGTTCCCAATTTCGGTGTCACAATTTTGCTGTTCTGTTCTTGGAACAGCTAAATTGAATGATTTGATTGTGTGCACAAGCGATCTAGAAATACTTTTGTTTTAGATGTGTTTGCTTGTTCCTTCCTATTAGAATCGTAGTAGAATCGATCTCAAAGCTTTGTTAATTTTGTTTGCTAGATTTGGTAGAATAATGAAGAAAAGGAAAGCAAAAAGATATCGTAAATTTTATGAATGAAAATACAATCTGTCAGATTTTTATTTGCATGTACATGGTTGCCAAATTTATTTGTTTCTAGCTGGACATTTTTGTTGTGATTTTGTTGTAGCTATTTTTTGATTGCTGCTGCAAGAAAGATTTTTAGATATTTCATTAGCCGAATAGATAGACATAATTCTGATTCGGCTTATGAAAATATTATTGCTTAACGTTGAAAACATTTTTGATTATTAAAAAAACAATACAATGCATTTAAAAAATTTTCCTCTGACTTATTTAGAATATACTTCTTAGGAAATAAAAAATAAAATTACATTAGATTCATTTTAAAAATCTTTATGAAGAATATAAAAGAAAATAGAAATAAATTGGAATTGGATCCAAAGTATTTTGGTTATTAAAAAGTTATATATTTTATTATATATAATATTTTAAATTTATTAATAAAATGTGTATACATAATTGTATAATAGCATGTACGTAGAAAATAAGTTGTTTTTTGTTTTAATACATAGCTAGTACATATTTACAAGCTAGTATTATATTTGATGAAATTTTTAGTATTTATTTGTTACAATATATTTATATTAGGTCGTATCGAATTACAATTTTTTTCGAATTTCGCATTCTAAAAGTTCTCAAAAGGCGCATTGGGTAGTCAAAATCTTAAAAAAAAATTTTTGAAAAAATAAGGATATCTTCTTCTCCCTCAAGTACAAAGTTGTTTTTTGAGAAAAACGGTAAAAAATAACGATCTTAAAATGCTTTAATTTTTGTAAGAAAATTTAAATATGTCTTAAAGCAAAAGTAAATATAAACTTTAACTAACAATATTTTGTCAAACACGATGCCACTCTTGGTTCTTACCCACAGTGTCCTGTCTAAAGGATATTTATATCTAAAGGTACATTCGAGATAGCACTAAGCTTTTAATTGTTATCTGATTGTCTAAATTTTGCTGATATTGATTAATATAAGGTTTTATATCTCGGGCACCAGAAGTGGTTTCGCAGATAATTTTCTTAATTACGATTCTGCAAATAGTTTTGAACGAAACCCTGTCTAAAAATGTCTATTTCAAAACAGCAGGAAAAGACCACGATTTCTTCCCTTTTTTTATATATACAAAAAGTTACTTCAAGCATGAAATGTAACAATTTTGTTCATACATATCTCCTTTATGGTTATTATTTCATTAAAACACTTCTTAACAACAATTGTTTAGTCAATTGAGACCCATTGAATGTCAAACTCATAAACTCAAAATTTTAGTATAACATTTTTGTGAATGCTGGGTTGCGGTGTTTTAACGAAATAATAAAATTCATACTAAATAGGAAAATTTTTTAAAAAATCGAAATCGAAAAAAAATTCGTGGTCTTAGCCTGGTGTTTTAAATTGATACTCTTGGACAGGTGGTGTTCAGAAATATTTGAAGCATTTAAACTAAGGATATTATATTCGGTACCACTTTTCGTGCCCGAGATATAAAACCTTATATTCATTTGTTAGAAAAAATTAAAAAATTGCATTCAAGTATACTTTTCTCAATAAGAAGAAAATGCATATGCAAAAAATATGCAAATTAATTATTCGCCAAATTTAAGGAAAATGTTAACACTGTAATCACTATCACCAACATTTCCTCTACGAATGGGTGACAATCTTGACGCGATGTAGAGGCTTAAGTTGTAAAGACACAATGGTTATTGAGTTAGGCTTTGTGGAGCAACGAACTAAAAGTCACCCCCCATTTCTAAGGTTGTAGACGCCATGCCGAGGGAGATAGCACCGATGGTGCAGGGTCTAGGGGTATTAGATCGCGAATGGTGTCTCCTCAGGGCAGCCCACTCCCTGTTGTATACTAGTAGGGTAGGGCGGATAATGGGGATCTCTGTCCGTCCGGTCCGTATACTTCTCCCCAACTCGTGGGATTTTCATGGAAAATAAAAACAAAAAAAAGGAAGGGTGCGCTGAGGTAACGAGTCCTGAAGCGGTGGAGTCCCAAAAGGATTTAATCGTGGAAGGGTGCCGGAAGCCGCAAGGTGACCTGCCGGGCCTGGTGGACGATAAAACTCCGAAAGGAGTGGAATTGTCAGCCAGTCCCGTCGGAGCTTCAGCGATAGGGAACGACGCTGATTCCGAGGCAAAGCGACTCCGTGTTAGGGAGAAGCAGAAGCGGAGGAGGAAGCGAAAGAGGGCGGGCACAACCGCTGGGGAGAATGCTTTGGAGTCCCCCGTCAGTAAAATGGCGGACCAATTCCAAAGCATGTCATGCGATGAGTCCACCCCGGAGACGAACGAGCGGAAAAGATTCAGGGAGCAGCCTGGACCTTTCGGCGAAGTCGTTACAGGGACGACTCGAACCGGTGAGTCGGAAGGTGGACAGCTTATGGCTGTTAGCTCTTCGGCTAAGGATGGGGATGGGGATGGGGAAGGTGGACATCCTGTAAAGGTTGATAGCCTTCCACATAAAGGAAGGACGATGGGAGCTGGTGGACGACCCTCAAAAGTTGATAGCCAGGGCAAATCGTGGAGGGCTGATAGCCAGAAACCGAGCGGTAGTAAAACTTTGCCAAAACAAAGGGTTACGGACGCGAAGTCGAAGGCTTTATCTGGAGGAAGATCAAACCAGGTAGGGGTTATTGGAAGCTGCCGGACATCCTATGCTATGGTAGCAGAAAAAGACCTCTTAATGGGCATCGTAGATTGCTCCATCGATGGTCAGTTGGGAGAGTCTCAGTTAGCGGTCTTTAAATCCGCTCTCTTGGAGTCTCTCGACACCATCGATGAGAGTGATGGCGATGTAGGTTTTGTGGGCAATGCAAAGTTGGAGGATGGAATAATTGTACTTAAGTGCAAGAACCCATCATCCAAGGTATGGCTGTGCCGAAACGTGACAAAGCTCAAGAACTTATGGGAAGGGGCTGAGTTGCGGATCGACCGACTGTACGCATTGAAGGACGTTAGAAGGATGTTCATCTTTGTCTACGGAACTTCTGAAGGCAAGGAGGTCATCCTTAGGAGGTTGCAGACCCAGAACCGGTGCGTTGCAGACACTTCTAAATGGAGAGTTAGTAACGTAACGAAGTTCGGAGATGCAAAGAAAGGAGGCGTCAAGCTCACCGTGTGGTGCCGGAAAGATGAGATGGAGGCAATCAGGTTGGCAGGAGGGAAACTCAACTGCGGCCTTGATCAAGCTCTCATCAAATTCGAAAAGGATGCAAGGTGAGTGCGATGGAACCCCTGGTACAGGGCTGGTGGGGAATCCTGCAAGGGAAGAACCACCAGGGCGGGTGGTGGGCCCGTACCAGGAAAACCTCATTGTGTGTCAACTCAATCTACACCATAGTAGGGCAGCATCAGCAATGATGATGCGTTGCATGGAGGAGGATGCTTCAGCTTCAGCGTATCTTCCCTACGACTCTCCAGACCAACCACCTTCAAAAGAGGTAGAGAATCTGGTAAAGTACTGTGAGGAAAGGAACATTGGAGTGATGATAGGATGTGATGCTAATGCGCACAATACTGCGTGGGGTAGCACCAACAACAACGACAGAGGAGAGCAATTGCTTGAGTTTGTGGAGAGGTACAATCTGTTGGTAGCAAATAGAGGAGCACAACCGACTTTCGTTGATGCGAGGCGAGCGGAAGTGATTGATGTAACTCTCATCTGCAGGAAGATTCTGAAGAGAATAAAAAATTGGAGGGTCGTGGATAGGCTAACCATGTCGGACCACAGATCCATACAGTTTGAATTCAAGTTCGGAATCCGACGCCAGCGGAATCGCAGGAAGGTCAGGATTCCCAAGAATACAGATCCAGCGAAATATAAGGCGAAGTTGAGGGAAACACTGACCCAAAAAGCGATAAAAGTACCAGGGAATACGGTGGAAGTAGAAAGTCATGTCAAACACCTTAGCTCGGCCATGGTCGAGGCCTACGAGGTGGCATGCCCAATACTTTCAGTAGACGAAGGTGATCCAACGCCATGGTGGTGCACGGAAATCGAATCTCTGAAGAAGAAGGTTAGGAAGGCCTTCAACCTGCACATGAGAGGGGGAACCCCAGAAACATGGGCAAATTACAAGGCACGGAAAAGGGAACTGAAGTACCTCATACGACAACGGAAAAGGCAGTCGTGGAGAGACTTCTGTTCTGGGATGGAAACTATATCAGAAGCATGTAGGCTTCAGAAAATGGTTTCAAAAGACCCATTCTCCAAAGTGGGATTGATCCGAAAGAAGGATGGAACCATGGCAGAGAACCTAGAGGAGTCCATGGAAGTTCTGATGGAGGTGCACATTCCTGGAAGTTTTAAGTCTGATGACCCGTGGACACCCTTGAAGAAAGGCATGCACAGGGTTGACAGGCTGGAAGCCGAAAGGATGATCACTATGGACGGGGTGAGGAGTGCCATACGCTCATTTGCTCCGTACAAAACATCAGGGATGGACGGTATATTCCCTGCTATGATGCAGTGGGGGGAAGATCTCATTGCACCTAGGCTGTGGGGTATATTCGTTACTTGCCTAGCGACTGGGTATGTTCCGAGAGTCTGGAGAGAGGCGAAAGTTGTCTTTCTTCCAAAGCCTGGAAAAAAAGATTATGCGGAGGCAAAGTCGTTCAGACCGATCAGCCTAACATCTTTTCTCCTGAAAACGATGGAAAGAGTGATGGTTGACTGTCTTGAGAGCACCTCGCTGACGCAAAATCCTCTGAGTAGATGCCAACATGCATATAGAGCAGGTAGGTCTACGGAGAGTGCTCTTCACGAATTGGTAAGAGTGACTGAAAAGGAGGTATTTTCAGGAGGTATTGCGATGGCCACATTTATGGACAGGGTGCTTTCGACAAAATATGCTTTGGAAGGCTGCGGCAAGCCCTGACAGAACGCAATGTAAGCCCAATGATAGCAAATTGGGTGGACAATATGCTCAAACACAGGGCTGTCAACATGCAGAATGGTAGAGTATAGACTAGAGGTAGAGTAAGTAGAGGATGTCCCCAGGGCGGGGTGTTATCGCCAACCCTGTGGAACATAACTGTGGACTCACTACTGGTTAGACTGGATGAATCGGGCATACACACGATAGGGTATGCAGATGACATTGCGTTGGTGGTCCGCGGCAAGTTCATTGACACCATCTCTGACATCATGAAGGGAGCACTCCGAATGGTGGAGGAGTGGTGTCGAGAACAAGGCCTTACCGTAAACGCAGGCAAGTCAGACAATATTCTCTTTACTAGAAAGAGGGTAGGCCTGAGTACAGAACCACTCAGACTTTTTGGAGCTGAAATCAACATGTCCACAAAAGTTAAATATCTAGGGGTAACCCTTGATAGCAAACTGAACTGGAACGAGCATGTAGAAGATAGGATTCAAAGAGCCAAGAGGGTTCTGTTCCAGTGCAGACGCGTTTGTGGTCTCAAATGGGGGCTAAACCCAGAGGCTATGAAATGGGTTTACACTATGATGGTTAGACCTGTCATCACGTACGCTTCGGTGATTTGGTGGACAAAAGTCAGCCAGAAAACCATTAAGAAGAGACTGGACAGAGTCCAACGGCTGGCGTGTGTTGGAATAACAGGTGCAATACGCACCACTCCAACAAGCGCAATGGAGGTTCTGTTAGGTATGCTGCCGTTGGATTTAGAAATAAAGAAAACAGCGGCGCTGTCAGCCCTCAGGATGTTGCGAAATGCTACGTGGCATGGGGCAACGGCCCTGCATGGTCATATTCGCATCCTTGATATTGTACAGAGAGATGTCAGGGAGGCGTTTATGCCTATGGTGAAAATAACAGAAAAATGTTATAAAACTCTTATAACGGATGGAGCCGTTTGTGAAGAAATCGCTGGTAGCGATATCAGTATATTCACAGACGGCTCTCTGATGAATAGCCGGGCCGGGGCAGGCGTGTACTCAAAAGAGTTAAGCCTATCCTGTGTACTGAGGTTGGGGAGGTTTGTGTCTGTATACCAGGCAGAAATGTTTGGCGTAGTGCATGCGCTGGACCACCTGATAGATGGCCGGATCAGTGGCAAGAAAATTGTCATCGCTCTCGACAATCAGTCTGTGATTAGGTGTATGCAACGGACAGACATCACTTCCAGGTTGGCCATAGAATGTCTTACAAAACTCAATAGGTGCGCCCAGACGAATGAGCTCACACTTATGTGGGTGAGAGGACACTCTGGCATAGAACAGAATGAAGAAGCTGATTCTTTAGCAAGAACAGGATCAGCAGAAGAATTCTGTGGACCAGAACCACGTATCGCCATAGGCGACAATATGGTGGCAGGCCTTATTAAACAATGGACGGACTCGGAACACAGTAAAAGGTGGGAAAAAGCTGTTAACTGCAGGCAATCAAAGGCGGCCGTGAAGTGGTCTCGTAGTGAGGCAGCAAAAGTTATCCGATACAATCGAAGGACTTTAAGCTGGCTTACTGCACTGGTCACAGGACACGGTCCCTTCATGTACCATCTCGGAAAGATGACTCTGACCGAGGACGATGCGTGTAGGTTATGCCTAGAGGAGCCGGAAACAGCAGCACACATTCTGTGCCAGTGTCCGGCGCTGGCAAGCATAAGATTGACCACTCTGGGACGCCCATTTATTGGCGAAGCCGAGATTGGTCAACTAACCTATAAGGATATGCTTGAGGTGACAAAGGATGCTTACACGAGGAGCATGCTCACGTACGAGTACTCCGAGCAGTAGTACCTTTTGTCCAATAGGGGACGAAAAGGGACCCACTGTGGTCTGCTTCGGCTAATCCCCAACTTATTATATAAATGAATTTAGTTCACTAAAACAAAATATGCCAATAGCAGCATTCAGAGAATTTTCAGAACAGCTGAGTTTGTATGAAATAAAAAGTCTAGAAAATCCGAGTAAGGACGCGAAAGATGCGGTATACAAGATAAATGAGAGCATGGCGCTCAATATTTTCTCAAAAGGTGTTGATACAGAATATAGAAATATATTACTAGCAAATCCACCTAAAACTTTTGGTGAAGCTGTTGAGAGGTGTATGGCAGTAGAAGATAATTTAAGGGCTAATGGAAATAATATTTTCCAAATTAGAAACAATTTTAGAGAACAGAGATATAATAATAATCAGAGAAATTATCCAAATAGCTATTCAAACAACAATTACAGGTAAAATAACAATAGCAACAATTTTAGAATCAATAGAAATAATACCAATCAAGGCTTTAACAGAAACAATAACTTTCCAAACAATAACAAATTTCAAAATAACAATACTTTTCGATACAATAATAACACAAACAGAAATTTTAGCAGGAATAATAATAATAATTTGGAACAGTTTAAATGGTTTAGTGTTATATGTTAGTTCAATTAATTTTGTTAGTAATTTTTAATGTTAATTTTAAATTTTTTGTTTAATTGTGCGTTAAAAATGTAAATTTAAATTCTTTTGTTACAAAAATTGTATTCAATCCCTGAAGAAGCAGAAAAGAAATCTGCGAAACGTCGGAGGAAAACATAATGTTAATAAAAGTTTTTTAATTTAATAACATTATATAAACAAAGCAGACCAAAAAAGCCCAAATTATAAGAATAAACCACAATAATAATTTTAATAACAATGTGCAGGGAAACGGCAATGGCTGGGTAGCAGGAGCTGTTACCCGCAGAGGACAAAATTAATATTACAACTTTCAAAAAATGTATCTAATTTCATCATTTTAAAATGTAAAAATTCAAATAGAACGTTAAAACTCCTTTTAGATACGTGAGCTTATATTTCCGTTAGCAAAGTCGAAAATACTAAAAATTTAAACACAAGATATATTACAAAGATAACAGGCATAATGAATGAAACTATAACTTCGATGTGCCAATGAAAAATGCATTGGCACATCAAATTTAAAATTTTATATTGAGAATGAAGAATTTTAACATAATTTCCAAATAGTTGAAAATGATTTTCCTATAGCAACAGATGGAATAATAGGGCAAGACATGATGAGGAGGTTTATGTCAAAAATAGACTTCGAGAATGTACAGTTACATTTATGATTAATGAAAATGGAGTAATATTACCAATAATTTTAAAGGATTTTTATAATGTTACGGTACGTCCACGAACAAAAGCGATGATTCCAACAGTTTTCGAAAACGAAAATACAAAAATACTAGCCATAACGAGAAGTATGGATAAAAAATAAGCACACAAAAAACTCAACCAGTAACAATTTAGAACGTATTCCAGGCAGAAAGATTGATCACCTTTTTGTGTGGGAATGCACTTCACTATCGGACGTAAACAAAATAAGAAAACTTAAATTTATAACAGGAAAAGACATTGGCGTCGAAAGTGGGGGGAAAGGGGGGCAGTTGCCCCCACTTTTTTAGCTAGATAAACAACTTCAAAGGAAAAGTTATTCAAAATATCAGTTTTTTTACACGATAATATATTTGTATTATATTTTTTCCTCTTCTTTATCTCTTCTTCATGTTTCATGTGAAGAAAATTTGGTGAACTTTTTTTGCACCACCATTTGTACTGCCCCCCATTTGTACTGCCCCCCAGATGAAATTCGCTTCCGACGCGCTTGGAAAAAGATTTTAAGGGTACTCAGATAGACAAAAAAGACAATCAGGTTTTTGCACTATGCAGTGACAATCCGATGTTCACACAGATGACTTTGGAGAAACTGATTTCGAAGATGCAAAAACTAGGGATTGAAGAATTAACATTGAATATTAATGATGAAATATTTAGAAACGTGGCCACGGAAAATTTTAAAAGAATTTATAATAATTTAAATGTTGGTAAAAATAAAGTAAAAATACTCACTTATAGAGAACCGAAAAGAATAATAGAGATAGAAAACCAGAAAAGAATAATTGAAGAGTACCATAATTCAACCCATGGAGGTCATATGGGAATTAAAAAATGATTTTAAAAATAAAGAAGAGGTATATATGGAAAAACTTGAGTAGAATGATTAAAAATTTTATAAATAATAGCGAAACATGCAAAATTAAAAAACAAACCAGACATACAAAAGAACAACTAACTGTGACAGACACACCAGGAACTAGTTTTGAAGTAGTAATAGATACTGTACAAATAACTACCGGTACATACTAACCATGCAGTGCGAATTAACAAAATATGTTATAGCATGTCCTATGGAGACGAAAGACGCCAAAGCAGTAGCCAAAACTTTAATAGAAAACTTAATTTTGATTTATGGGCATTTTAAAATAATAAAGTCGGATAGGGGTACAGAGTTTACCAATGAGTTGTTGTCGCAAATATGCAGTCAATTGAACATAAAACAAGTATTTAACACACCGTATCATCACGAAACACTTGGTTCTATAGAGAGAAACCACAGAGTGCTAAACGAATTTTTACTTAATTTTTGCAAAGATGACGAATGGGACCATTGGATCCCATACTTCACATTTGCGTACAATACGACACCTCATATCGACACGAACTATAGTCCATTTGAACTTATTTTTGGCAAATTGGCAAACCTACCAAATGAACAATTAGAAACATTTAAAACTTACAATACTGAAAATTATGCGCAAGAACTAAAAATTAGATTAGCATATTCTCTAAAAAAAGCATATGAATTGATTAACATAGGTAAGGAGAAGCGAAAGAAAGATAATGAAATTTCAAACCCACTTAATATAAATATTGGTGACAAAATAATTGAAAAAAGAATGAATAGAAGAAAGTATCAGTCACTATATCATGGTCCATACACTGTAATTAAGAAAAATGGAGTAAATACAATAATAGATGTAAATGGAAAATTAAGAGAATACCACAATAATTTATTGAAAAAATGTATTTAGTGAAATGAGATATTGTATTAAATATATTGAATTTGGTTACTTGGTTTAAGTTAACATTTTGGAACTAATATATAAACAAAAATATTTGAATTGTATAATTACCAATTATAAAGAGATTTTTATTTGAATTGTATAATTACCAGTAATAAATAAATTGAAATCTATTGAAATATAAAAATTAAAATATTTAAATTATATAATTACCAATTTGAAATTTATTAAAATATTTTAATTGTAGTAATTATCAAAAAAAAAAAACACTTGTATAATTTTAAAAATTATTTTTTAAATCAAATAATTTTATCTTAAGGATGGGGGTGTAGTGCACTCCACTCTAAACATTGCTATAACTACAACGTAAACACATTTATTTAATGCACTTATTATTTATAAACATTTAACACATAAAGATCTATTCTACAAACTACAAACGTAGCCTAAGCACATTTATGTAGCAAACAAACAAAACAAACACATAACACTTATTTACATGCTTTTGCACTTTATGTTTACATAACTACACTACATAACTACATTACAATGACTACATAAACTAATGTTCTACTTAGTTACGATTATACTAAATTTGATATATATATATTTTTGTATTTATTTTAAGTTTAAAAAAGACTGTTACTTAGCTTTATAAGCCGAAGAAAATCTAAAAATAAAATCACTTAAGTTTTGAGCTTTAAACTGATTGATCCTTATTTCAATTCTAAAGCGCCTGAAGGCACCTTTGGGTGACGGCGCTAAAGAATCTTTTTTTTTAAACTGGCCAGTAGCGCTCTTAAGCGCTGGCAATTAATTATAATAAAATTATTTTTCGTATGCGTAGAATTTTAAGCCTCGTAAACCTCGTAAGGAACATATTGCTTAAAATGACGCTCATCAAACATTACATTAAAATCAATCACCATCGCATTGCTCACTACATCGCCTTACTATTACTTAGTTTATACGTAAAATATTGTAAGAAACCAAACTTAAAACGTTAAATAAAAGCTTTATTTGGAAGAACCTGAAACAAATAAATCTATTTTTTGTGACGAGTCCTGGACACGACTGAGAATACCTCAGCTATAGAGCCGGAAGACCGGCGGCTTTGTTACAACCTTACAAATAAACACTTTAGACACTATTTAGAGCAGCGTTTCTCAACCTATACTTTTGCGTACCCCTGGGGGTACGCGAATTCTGGTTGGGGTACTCGAAAAAAAAATCAGTAATGGATGCTAACCAAACTTTAAACATCGCATGTAAAAATAAACTGTTCAAGTATTTTCTACAAATAGTTATTTAGTTTACTGGGTTATTTTTGCTCATATAATAATTTTGTTGTATTTGGCAGCGTTGTTTCATCAAAAATATAACTGATCAACAGCTGTTGAATTCCGCCAGAAAGTAAATGTTATTTGTAAGCAAAAAATTATAAAGTGGCTACAAACTGGAAAACTGCACCAAATTCTCCTGATGAATTGCCAAGCACATCTTCTGGGATATTCTCATCTTTAAAACAGAAAGCACCGCTTTTAGCCGACGGACAGAAGTTAGTTCTGTGCGGACAATATCAAATTCGGATTTTCATTCTTAGGTGACAAGGACTGCCCTCTTTCTCAGTGTTAAAGAAAGTGAACATTTTTCCATACAAGTTGACGAAAGCACTGACGTTTCAAACCTTGCTGTTTTGCTTGTTTTTGCTCGATATATAAAAGGTTTCGAGGTTGAAGAAAATCTTATATTATGTCATGCTCCGACGGGGCGTACGAGAGGCGAAGATATTTTTAACGCTATTAACACTTTTTTCCAAAAAAACAACCTTTTATGGGAAAATTTTTGGAGTTTAGTTCGTGATTTCAAAGGGCGTAGACGTGCGTCCGTCCGTCCCCGAGTATAATTTTAATTTTCATTTTAATGTTGCAGTTCATTGTTATTGTTTCGATTAAATGTTCCGTGTGTGATATTTGTTCTCCGTCAAGTGTTCAAAATGTTTTTTGTCTCTAAACTTACTAAAATAACTTAATTTAATAAAAATTTAAAAAAATATTAAACTGCAATAAAAAAGAAAAAAATAAATAAACTCAAAGCAACACAAGCAACAACACCGTGACTCCAGCAACCACATCAACAGCAACTCAGCAGCAAAACCTGTTTTGCAGAGAGCCGCCAGCTGCAACATCAACATCGCTGGACAGCATTTGAGTTTTTTTTTGCTGACCACGCGAGGGGCTTTTCTATGCTCCTCGCCGTGTAAGTTATTGTTGTTGTTTTTTTCGGTTCCGTCAACTCCCCCATCCTTTCACATTAGTTACGTTTGTAAGTAGGGTTGCACGGTGGGCTGAATTGTGCTGAAGTAAAGGCATAACACTTGCTTCAGTACTTTTTATATTGCTCATATTGTGTAGCTCTCTTGCAGCCGTAACTAATTACCTTGTATGCCCTTATTTGTTTGATTTTTGCATGGTGCGGAAATGTCGGGTCATTTTCGCATAGATTTCTGCAATGTTCGTGGACTGAGGGCGAATTTTTTCTCGGTCTATGTACATTGTACTCTACATAGGCCTCAAATAATGGCACTGAGCGAGACCCGGGTGGCCGAGGATGCAGATCCACTGGATTTTCACATACCTGGGTATCGCTTACTGCCATTGTTTTCTTTGCATAGGGGCATTGCCCTTTTTATAAGAACAGATGTAGCGTACCAGTGTGAGCGGAGTCTGAACGTGACCGATCCAGAGTTTAGCTCAATGTGGGTTAGGTTCAGGCTTCGCTCTCACTTGCTACATTTCTGCTTTATTTATAGAAGTCCGAATCTAGGAAGGGAGCCCACTTTTAACAAACTGGACTCTCTCTCTGATTCGATTACGCATATTTTGGGGTTGTTTCCTGACAGTGAGATCGTTGTAGCAGGCGATTTCAATGTCCACAACCCGGCTTGGTTACGTCACTCGGGCCCATTGACACCTGTTGGACAATATGTTGAGCTATTTGCTGAATCGAACCAACTGATTCAACTAGTGAAGGAACCCACTTTTTTCCCCCAAAGTGATTTGCAAAGCCATAATATCCTTGACCTTTTTCTGACTTCACATCATGAAAAATATGATGTGAGTGTCAACGCACCTCTTGGTAACTCGGACCATTGTACCATATCCGCTGTTTTTCCATATTCTAACCCCTGCACCTCTACGCCTAAAGCCCCGAAGAGGACTGCATGGTTTTATGGAAAGGCAAATTGGACTGCATTAAATAATTTTTATCGCAGCTTCAATTGGAAATTATGTTTCGCTGATAGAAATGTGAATGCCGCGGCTGTCATGGTACAAGAAATTATTCTATTGGGTATGCGGTCTTTCATCCCCAATAAGATGAGAAGCATTAAACCAAAAGACCACTCATGGTTTAATGAGACTTGCAGGATTGCAGTCAGGTCCAAAGAGGAAGCTTTTCAGAATTGGCGTTCTAACAAGAATACTGATACTAAAAGACTTCGCATCGAGGCAAGGAATCGCTGTAATGCAATTTTAAAACGCGAAAAGTTTCTGCACGAAGCTCGCATTCGAGAACAGGTTCTTCTCTGCCCCAAAGGGAGCAAAAATTTTTGGTCATTTGTTAAAAGAGTTAAGAACCAGACATCGTCATCGATTCCAGCTCTTTTAAAAGATGACCAAATCTTCACTGACTCGGCTGATAAAGCGAACCTATTGGCTAGATTGTTTGCACAAAATTCCACTCTCTCGGATAGCAATCAGCCACTGCCCTTTGTTGAGGGTGGATCTTCTGCAATGCAGGAGATATACTTTCGAACGAGAGCAGTTAAAAGGGTCCTTACAAATCTCAACGTTAACAAAGCCTCTGGTCCTGATGGCATACCGCCAATTGTGCTTAAAATGTGTGCTTCTTCGCTGGCTCGGCCTTTGCGCAACCTTTTCAACATCTCCTACAGAACAGGAATATTTCCATCTTGTTGGAAGGTGGCAAATGTCCAGCCAGTACCTAAAAAGGGTGATGCCACGAACCCTGCAAACTACCGACCCATTGCGATATGCTCTACGCTTTCCAAAGTTATGGAGAGCGTAATAAACTTCAACGTTATGAACTATCTGGAGCACAACCAACTGCTCAGTGACCGTCAATATGGTTTCCGTAGGGCTCGCTCTACTGGTGATCTTATGGCGTTCTTAACCGAAGAATGGAATAAATGCGTTCACTTTTTCGGCGAGAGCAGGGTTGTTGCTCTGGATATTTCAAAAGCGTTCGACCGAGTGTGGCATAAAGCGCTCGTGTCAAAACTTGCTGCATATGGTTTTGGTAGTAATTTTGCTCGATGGATCACGTGTTTTCTCAAGGAAAGAACGATTCGAGTCGTAGTTGACGGTATTTCGTCCGAGAAGCACGCCATCAACGCAGGAGTACCGCAGGGTTCAGTTCTATCGCCAACCTTGTTTCTGGTTTTTATCAACGACCTTCTGTCGTTGACGCATAACCCAATTCATTCGTTTGCGGACGACAGCAGCATTTGTCATTCATATTCATTCAAAAAACGCCCAAGCTCTATGGAGATTGAGAGAAAAAGGCAAACTATGAATGACACACTCCTTAATGATCTACAAAAAATCTCCGAGTGGGGTCTTGCTAATAGAGTAGAGTTCAATGCAAGCAAGACCCAGTGTTGTCTGTTAACCCACAAGCGGATGGATTGCCCCTTAGCTCCCCTCAATATGAATGGTGTGGATCTTGTGGAATCAGCTGCTCTTGACGTTCTGGGCATATCGATCCAATGTGATCTTCGTTGGAATGATCATATTTTCGATGTGTCGAAAGAAGCGGGCAAGTGCCTAGGTTTTCTAAAACGGTGCAAAAAATATTTCACTTCAGCTGATCTTCGCATGATCTACACCTCATATATTAGGCCGAAAATGGAGTACAATTCGCACATTTGGGCAGGGGCTTCAAGATCTTATTTGGAGCTTCTGGACCGAATTCAACGTCGTGCGATATATTTGATTGGAGATGAAAGTATTTCATCCTCTCTCAACTCTCTTGAGCATCGACGTAATGTAGGTTGCCTAAGCCTTCTGTATAGGTATTACCATGGGAAGTGTTCAAGGGAGATACATGGCCTGACGCCACCAGCTCGTGTGTTTCCCAGGTCCACTCGGGCAGCTGTCCAAGCCCACCCCTTTACCATTGCATCGATGCCTAATAGAACCTCGCATTACCGCGATAATTCGTTCTTTAGTCGCGCGGTTAAGTTGTGGAATAGTCTCCCTGCGAGCGTGTTTCCCGGCAGTTTTGAGCTGTGCAAATTCAAAACAAATCTTCACCGACACTACTCCATCTGTCCACCCTCCAACTAACTATCACCCATCTTCCGAATCAACACAATGCTTACGCATTTATAGGGGGCATCCCCTGAGCGTTGGTTCAGTCTAAAAAAAAAAAAAAAAAAAAAAAAAAATTGTTGTGGTGTAAGCACCGATGGAGCCAAATCAATGACAGGTTGTTTTAATGGCTTACGAGCTCATATTATCAAAGAAGCCCCCAATATTACCTGGAATCACTGCTGCATCCACAGACAAAATTTTTCTTGTAAAAATCTCCCAGTACCGTTCAAAATTGTTTTAGAAGAAGTTGTCAAGATAGTCAACTTCATAAAGGCTAAATCTACAAAGTCAAGGCTCTTCAAATTACTATGCCAAGATATGGGCAGTCAGTATACCACGTTGCTTTTTCTTACTGAAGTCAGATGGCTTTCTCGAGGTAAAGTCTTGCCACGGTTCTTTATACTTAGAATCGAAATAAAAGTTTTTCTGGAGGAGTAATGTTTTCAGTTGGCTCCAAAATTCTTGGACACTGCCTGGCTTCAGAGGATGGCCTACTTAGCCGATATATTCTTTGAAATAAATAAACTTAACATATCACTTCAGAATACTTCAATAACTATCTTCAACGTATCAGACAAAATTGAATCTATGATTAAAAAAATTGATTTTTGGAGCGTTTGTATGTCTAAGGGTCAGTCAAAGATATTCGAACTATTGCACAAGTTTTTATCTGAGAAAAAGACAAAGCTTTCAGAAAATGTTAAAGTGGAAATTTTTGAACATTTAAAGTGTCTTCATAATTAATTACTGCATATTTTTAATACTTGTAATCCTTATCTTATTTTGAAAAACATGATCTCATAAACATGCTTTTATTGAATTTTATTATTTATTTCTGTTTAAAAGATCTTATAAATTTGATTTAAAAAAAATGTATAATAAGAATTTGAATTAACCGACCATTAAGTTTTATTATATTAAGAAATGTTATTTTTCATACAAATAAATCTTTATTAAAAGTAAATATTGCATTCAAATTTTACTTTTGTTTAAGGGGGTACCATTATCTTAATTAGGTTGCCAAGGGGTACGCAGCAGAAAAAAGGTTGAGAAAAGCTGATTTAGAGGGACGAACATTTACTATATACACAGATCACAAACCACTTACTTTAGCATTACATTCAAAAACAGAGAGCAGCCCAAGACAAATACGACACTTAGAATTCATTGCACAGTTTTCCAACGACATCAGACACATTAAAGATACCGATAACAAAGTAGCGGACGCATTTTCAAGAGCTGAGATAAAGGCATTCACAACCTCTGAGATCAACCTCAGAACTCTATACAAAGAATATATAGATTCAGAACTACAAGAGATACTAAATAAACATACTTACAAATTCGAAAAAATACACTTTCCAATACTTACGAGGGCGGATTGATATTGAAGCTACCTAGTGCTAGATGGCAGCACAAACACAAAAACTTTTTTTAGAAATAACGATCTGTCAATCATCAGCTGTTAAAATTTCACCCAAATTCATCTATTAGTTTATTTGTTGTAGTCGTTTGAAGTAATCAACTTTTGTGTTTCAGATTACATGGTAAAATATTGGATTGCGGAATTTAAACGCGGCCGAATAAGCACTGCAACAATACCATCAACAGTAAGGCCAAAAGATGTGGTTACTGAAGAAAATATCAAGAAAATCCTCGATATCGTTATGAATGATCGCCAAGTCAAGTTGCGTGAGATTGTTGTAATGGTAAACATATAATATGAACGTGTGTTCAACATTTTGCATGAACATTTGCATATGAAAAAGCTATCGGCAAGATGGGTGCCGCGTTTGCTCAGTGTCGAACAAAAACGAGTTCGAGAAACCACTTCTCAGCGGTGTTTTTACATGATAAAGCGTAATCCTGTTGATTTTTGGCGTCGATTAATAACTGTTGATGAAACGTGGGTCCACCACTACACACCTGAAACCAAAAATCAATCGAAACAATGGGTGGAAGCTGGTGGAAGTGCTCCGAAGAAGGCGAAGGCAGTGAAATCGGCTGACAAGGTTATGGCCACTGTATTTTGGAACGCACACGGAATATTGCTCATCGATTATCTTGAAAAAGGATCCACAATCACAGGAAAGTATTATCGTGCATTATTGGATCAATTGATTGATGCAATCAAGGAAAAACGACCACATATAAAGAAGAAAAAAGTGCTCTTTCTTCAAGACAACGCATTGGATCACACAGCATTAGATACGATGCTAAAATTACGTAAAATACACTTCGAATTGGTTGATCATCCACCTGATAGTCTAGATTTAGCTCCTAGTGACTTTTTCCTGTTTCCAAACTTGAAAAAATGGCTCGCAGGAAAAAGATTCATCTCAAACGCAGAAGTGTTTACCGAAAATAACGCGTATTTTGAAGGGATCCCGAAATCGTATTATTCAGATGGTGTAAAAAAGTTAGAATATCGTCTTACTAAGTGTGTCGAAGTAAAAGGAGACCATGTTGAGATATAAATGGTTTAAAAAAAAATGTTTTTTTCCTACTTAGGTAGCTTCAATATCAATCCGCCCTCGCAACATTAAAATTTGGTGCAAACAAACAAGTTCAAGAACACGTCCATACATTCCACAAACATTACGCAAAGAAATTTTTGAACAATTACATAACATTTCACACCCAGGTACACGAGCTTCTCGACGACTCATAACACATAGATATTTTTGGCCCAAAATGAACAAACAAATCAACAAATGGCCACAAGAATGCGTTAGATGCCAACGAGCAAAGATACACAAACATACAAAGACAATCCCACACAAGATAGACATTCCACACGGTCGTTTTGAGTATGTTCACGTTGACAGAAACACACAAACTTACCCTAGTTGACAGAAACACACGTTGGCCCGAAACGTATCCAATTAAAGACACCAACTATCGTAGATACACTTTAAAAGGAAGCCGAGTAGTTTACAATGGTCACTATACGCAGGCATATTTTCCCACGAAAATAATCGTCTTAGCGAATCTCGTAAACCGTTTTCGAATTTTCTCGATTCGATTTATGTCACATTCATAGCAAGGATCCCAGATTATGTTCGCGTATTCGAGAATAGATCTTACCAGACTCACGAAAATTGATTTTAATGTGAATGGGTCTAAAAGGTCTTTAGAGTTCCGCTTTAGAAAACCAAGTTGTGAGTTAGCTCTTGATACGACATATTCCCTGTGGGACCCGAATGATAATTTGGTATCAAAGTAAAGTCGCATGTCTTTAATGGATTCGACGCGTGTGAAAGTAGTATTGGACTTATAAAAATAATTGTGATATATGGATAATTGTTTGTTTGCGAGAATATGTTAAGATATGACATTTCGAAAAGTTTAAATTCATTCCATTTCTGATACACCAGGAAATAAGTAGGTTAATATCATTCTGAAAACTATTAAAGTCCTCAAGGTTGTTTATAATTTTACACATTTTCAAATCATCTGCATAAAGCAGGAACTTACATGAAGTGAAATTTTTAGATAAATCGTACTTGATTGTTTGAGTGCGAAGCGTTTCGGTACTTTGTACTTAAAAAACTTCATTACTCTAATTTTTGTAAGTTAAGCCTACAAAACTATGTCAAAAGACAGAAAAAATGTCAAAAGACAGAAAAAATGGAACAAATGTAAATAAAAAAACAATTTACATGGTACCAAAGCGCTAAGCAGGGGGCTAGAGACGGGGCAAAAACATATTAAATTGGCCACTAAGTTTCGGTCATGTCCGTATGTTTTGATTTTAATATTACTTAAAAATTGAAGAAATAAATTATCTTCAAATTTAAGTATTACAATAAATTATTAAAAACTGTCCAACTACTTATAATTCCTATTATAATTTTAAGAAAACATTTTTTTCTTAAAATATCTACCTAAATATGACCATGCTATACAATGTCACGTCTTTAATCTGACAAAACATTATACAAAACATGCTATAAAATGTCATGTCCCCAATCCGACATAACACTATACACCATTAATCATAATATAAAATTAAAAACTAACTAAACTGGAAAAATAATAATATAAAAACCTGAAAAAATTATTATATAAAAAGATAAACATCCCATCTAAAATAAGTGAAAACAACAAACCTAAAAACCTAAAACTCTTGCCGTGTAGGAATAAAGGCTACCTTTAAACGTTTTTCGACCACAGCCACGTGGTCTCATCAGAAGGCTTTAAAGTTCTAAAAAACCTAACCAACCTCTAAAATCTGAATGCTATGCATTCGAAGTAAGCTAATCTACTGACAAACTGAAAATAAAATACATACGACACATGCATGCAGCACATTCAAACATACTGTTGCTGGATTTCAATATGGTCTTTAACTGAGTTAAATAAGTGTTTATTTACAATTTTATCCAGAACCCTTGGTATAACCGATAGCTTAACGATCGGTCTGTAATTTTCAACTAGATGTTTTTGACCAGATTTGAAAATCGGCGAGATATAAACAGTATTCCATTCTTCAAGAAAAACTCCATTTGAAAGAGACTTATTAAAAATGATTGTTAAAGCAGCATGTAGCGAATAAGCGCATTTTTTGAAAAATAAGGGAGGAAGCAAATCAAATCTGGCTCCTTTATTCGAATCAAGTGTCCTGAGAGTATCATATACTTCATCTTCTGATATTACTAAGTGGCCAATATTAGTATTTTGCTCCACCTGTGGATGAATATTTAGATGTGTCTTATCGCAACTGTCAAAAACTGATCCAAAGAATATTAAATAATTCGCAAATATCTTGTTTATTATTGGCTTCGCTTTCCGCATACTTCATTGATTTTGGAAAACCTACACTTTTACGCTTAGAGTTTAGAAATACCCAAACAGATTTCGGGTTTGATCTTATATTAGTCTCTAAAGAACTCATATATTTTTTAAATAAGAAATTCGATAAAAAATTAAATTCTTTCTGCGGAGAATAAAAACTTCTTTATCTTCGGGCAGGTTGGTTTTTTTTTAATTTCTTTTGAGCTTCGGTCCTCATGTAAAGGATTTGACTTTTATTGTTATTAAAGGTTAAACATTTAACAATATTTTTTTCTTCCTCATCAAACAAAAAAAAGGAATGATGTTGATGCCTAATTCGGCTGTTTTTGACTATGGGAAAAATGCCGCTCTGAGTCGTTAATGTGAGAATAATAGATAAGACTTTGGTTTCTTGTTAGAATCTGAATTTTATTGGAAATCTTTTGGGTTTTTATATTACAAAAAACAATATTAATTTTCTTACAATTTAGTAACTCCTCCCCATTATTTATTTTCACTCAATTTTGCAACATTTAATTGAGTGATCTTTTTGTTTTGTTTTCGTTCCACAAACCAATCAAAAAAATAGTGCAGCGCTTGCACATGCTGCAGTCACTAGGTCAGCGTGCAAGCAAATTTTATATTTCCGTGGTTACGACATCTACTCAAAGCACTTGACCTGCTTTCGATCAACATGCATTGATAGACGCGACGTGGAGAGCTACAGAAAGAAACAAAGATAATAAAAATAAGTTATGTTGTGGTGGCATGTGGTGGTAATGATAGTACTACTACATCCTTACCCTTAAGCAAAAAATTATTACTTGAAATAATTTTTTGTAAAATGGTGGGGGAGTTTTTGTTGATAACTAACATCTAGAAATATACAATCATTTATTAAAAATATTGGTATTTCGTTATAATATTGACATGAGAAAATATTTTTTTAAATAAATTATGCATTTGGATGCCATTTTAGTTTGATAATTATTAAAAACACTTTATTATTCTATACATATTAATTAAAAGTCTTTTTAAATTTCTTAAGATTATTGTTATGTATTTCTTTATTTTTGCCTTTTATATTTACAACTGAATTTATTCCTTTTCTTTCTATAATCTCATAGGGACCATGATATGGACTCTATGATTTTTTTCTAGTTTCTAATTTTATAAATACTAAATCTCCTATTTCTAAAGCGCTTTCATTACTATCTCTATCATAAACTATTTTTCTCTTTTTCTTAACCTGTTGTATTAATTTATTTGCCTTATCTATTGAAGTTTTAAATCTTATTTTTAGCTCATTAGCATAATTATCTATGTCATATATCTTTTTTCCGGTTTCTACTATGTCACTAGGCAGAGTTGGTAATTTTCCGAAAATCAATTCATATGGTGAGTATTGTGATTCTACGTGTGGGGTCGTGTTATAAACAAACGTGTAATACGACACCCATTTGTCCCATTCGTTATCTTCCGCAAAAGAAAGTAGATAATCAGTTAAAACTCTATGGTTTTTCTCAAGTGCGCCGATCGTTTGGTGATGGTAGGGAGTTGAAAATAACTGGCGTGTGTATATTGCATATATATATATATATATATACATATGTATATACAATTACATATGCTTGTCATTTGTTCGTTTGTAAACTCTGTCCCTCTGTCAGACTTAAGTGTTCTGAAGCATCCGTACTTCAGTATGAATTGCTCTACCAGGGTTGAGGCTATTGTCTGGGCATCTTTGGTTTCAATTGGATGTGCTACGACAAATTTCGTGAGATCAATGCGAAATGCAGTTGTAAGTATATATCTGTAGCCGTTTGACAATCTTAATGGGCCTACAGTGTCAATAGATATGCTTTCGAAACCTTTTTGTGGTTTGTCTCTTATGATTAGTTTTTCTTTAATGTGCCGAGTAGTTTTATTTTTATAACATTTCACGCAATTGTTAATAAATTCTTTCACCATTTGTCTCGTGTTTTTCCATATGTATCTTTGTTTTAGTTTTATGACTGTTTTTCTTATTCCCATGTGTCCTGATATGTTCGAAGTGTGAAATTCATCAATTAGTTTGTATTTTTGTAGCATGCTATCTATTTGTACTAGAGCTCTGTATAGCAATATCTGTATGGGCGAGGATCTATTAATTTTTAATTTCTCACACAGGGCTAGCTCCTTTATATGTGACTTCTTTAATAAACTATGCAATTTATCCAACATCGAATCTAGTTTTAAAGGGTCATCGCTACATGTTATGTGCACTTCATTATTATTTATATTCACAGTAACGTTACTCTTTTCTTTAATAATAAATTTCAATTTTGCCAATTTCCTTACGTCATTAAAAGATGTGCACTCCCAAATACAGAGTTGATCAGACTAATTATGAGATGTGTTGTTCGTTTTAACACTTCATTGGAGGTGTTGACTCAGGTGGGGGGTACCCTTATCTTTAATTTCACTCGCATTAATTCTTATTTTATTCTTTATACTCCTTGCACTCTTTTTTCACTTTTCGTTTTGCTCCTTGTGACTACTTTTATATCTTGTTCTCCATCTACCAATGTGGAAATCATTGTTTTTAAAATTTCACTATCAATTTTTATGCGTGATAATGCGTCGGCGTTTGTGTTAATTTTTCCTTGCTTGTATATAATCTCAAAATCATAGTCTGATAAATCCAAACGTATCCTAGTCATTTTTGACGATGGATTTTTGTGTGAGAATAATGATACTAACGGCATGTGGTCGGTTACTACTATAAATTTTCTCCCAAACAGATATGGCTTAAAAAAATTTATGCCCCAATGAATTGCTAACAATTCTTTTTCTATTATGGGTTTACTTATGTCATGTTTTTGTAATGATTTGCTTGCAAAAGATATAGGTTAATCATGTCCCACTTCTCCTTGCGATAGTACTGCTCCTAGTGCAAAATCAGATGCGTCTGTAATTATAATAAATGGTTTTCCAAAATTTGGGTATTGCAATACAGGTGGATTGATTAGTTTTTGTTTCAGAGTGTTAAAAGCTTTTTCGCATTCTTCTGACCAGATGAAAGGTGTTCCTTTCTTGAGTAAAGGGTTAAGACACTTTACGATTATTGCAAAATCTGGTATGAAACGCCTGTAGTAGTTGCAGAATGCTACAAATCTTCTTACTTCATCTGCACTGTTTGGTACTGGGTATTTTGTTACTGCTTCACATTTTGAAGGATCTATTTTTATGCCTTTATCAGTTATAAGATGGCCTAAGTAAAGCACTCCTAATTTGAGAAAATGACATTTACTTGCATTAAGCTTTAAGTTGTATTGTTTTAAACGATCAAAAACTTTTATTAAATTTTGGTTGTGATGGTTTAAAAAACAACCAAATACAATTATGTCGTCAACATACAAAAATGCTTCAGAAATTAAACCACTCAACGCGATGGTTAGCATGCGTTGAAAACTATTTGATGAAATCTTTAACCCGAAGGGTAGACGCTTAAACTGATAATGTCCGTTTTGTGTTAAAAATGCAGTCAAAGGTCTTGAATTCTGTTCTAACGGTATTTGGTGGAATGAGCTCATCATGTCCAAAGTCAAAAAATATTTAGCTCTTCCTAGCATATCTAAAACGTCTTCTAGTCTTGTTAAAGGAAATTTGTCGTTAATTATTTTGTCGTTTAATTTCCTAAAATCCACTACTTAACGCCATTTTTTGTTTTTATCTTCACTTTTTTTTTGTACCAAGAGTAATAGTGGGTTGTATGGGTTAATAGAATGTTCAATAATGTCGTTGTTCATTAAATCAGTTACTTGATTTTGTATTTCATCATATTGTGTGTAACGTGACGTTACAAATATTACAACTACAAATAAAATTCATTATTACTAATCTATAAACTAATTTAAATAATTGTTATATTATAAATTAAGCTAAATAATTATCATTATAACTATATAAATAACATTAAATATTATATTGCAGCTGTTGAACATACCGACACACAATACTTACTTATGACAAAATAACATCGACAACAAATACCTTACTACTGCACCCGTCACTAAACTATACATACAGACACACGCTACCTACCTATTCATGACACCATAACACAAACCGACGCCACACAAACACACATACTTACTTATGACAAAAGAGTAGCTTCAAATAATACACTACAGCAATACACACGGCAAACGTATAATTCCTAACTGGTTTTCACACCACTTAATATAAAAAGGCGGCACAAAACCAACCAAGTCAGCATTCCTCTTAGGTAAGCTCACGGAGTTGGACTCCGGTTCTGTGCAAAGAACTCTGGAGGAAATCATCTCTGGTTCGCATCTACCAGAGTCGACACACTTTTTTGATTTTTTTTAGTGTCGTACTCTGGAGCGAATCACTGATGATTCGCATCTACCAGAGTCAACATGCCTTCTTCCTCTGGAGCAAACCAGCTCTGGCTCGCATCCACCAGAGGCGGCACATTTTTTGTGCCTTCTTCCTCTGGAGCAAACCAATCTGGTTCGCATCCACCAGGAGCGGCACACTTTTCATTTTTGCGTGCCTTCTTCCTTTGGAGCAAACCAATTCTGGTTCGCGTCCACCAGAGGCGGCACACTTTTAAGTTTTGCGTGCCTTCTTCCTCTGGAGCAAACCAGTTCTGGTTCGCATCCACCAGAGGCGACACACTTTTTATTTTGTGTGCCTTCTTCCTCTGGAGCAAACCAATTCTGGTTCGCATCCACCAGAGGCGGCACACTTTTAATTATTCTCTAGGTTTTGTTACTTGAATCTTATGAATAGGTCAGATCCTGGAGGGTCCTCATTTGGGCTCATCGACCAAGTCCTCTGCCTATCTTCTTTGCTATTATCTTTTGTTTTCAAATATTAAGTGAGGATTCCTTTTAGCGTTATTTTCAGCCTTCCTGTTGACGTATACCGACAGCGATTAACGATTACCGTTCACCGATACTGATTTTCATTCGCTAATACCCTCTCTCTCGAATACAGATATCCGACCGTAGCCTTCAACCGTCATCGACGAACACTCACTCCGACTCACACGACACTGCACTGCAATAAGTATAATAAGTTTATATTAAGACAAAATTATAAATAAAGAAGTTTAATTGGAAAACTGCGCTGTTTTTATTTGTAGAAGTTTGTGGTCCTTTCATTTGACGCTGACACGGCTGAGCTGACCTCAGGTATGAGGTAGTCTGTAATTTTTTATGTATACCGGTGTTGGATCTGATAGATTTATTGCTTGTGTGTAGAAATTATTAGTCGAAAGTTGTTCTCCTTTGAGTAGAAAAATTGTTTGATATTTTTTAAAAATGTAAATAAGTTCAGATTTAGATTATTCGTTTAATTTTAGTTCGGCCATAAGTTTTTCAAAATACGTTTGTCGTCACTCATTCTATTTGTTTGTTTACTTGTTCTCATTATTGTGTAGTTTTTTAAACTCTCTGTTTTAGGCTTGATTTCATTTAATGTGATGTCTGTATCGTTAACATTTATTATCTTTATGTGGCATATACCTTTTGCTGGTGCAATAGAATTTGCTAAAAATACGCCTTTTACTAATTCTTGGTTTAAAATCATACTGTACTCTGTTATATGTAAATTAATAGGGAAAATAGTTTCTGATCTAGGTGGTATTCTAAAGTTATTTTGATGTGGTAGTCTTGTATTTAAAGGTATTACATAATCTTCTTGTTCAAACCTTAAAATTAATGTAAAATTTTCATAATCAATTTTACATGCAAAATTTATTAAAATATCTCTACCTAATATACCGTCCGTTGTAATGGGGAAATTTTCATCAACCATGTGGAATTCATTTGTGGCTTTATTGTTACCGAACCATAGGGATAAATTTGTTGTTAATAAAGAATGAATTTTTTCTTTCGTAATTCCCGTTAATTTGCATCTGTTCTCACTATTAAGATTTTCATTTACCAATTTGTAGATCGAAATGTCCGCTCCGGTGTCAATTAAAAATGTAAGGTTATGTTTTGTTTGTGGACAATTCAGAGCAACATAATTTGTGAGATTTTTTGATATTGTATAAATTTGATTGCTTGTTATTGATCGGAAGCTGTAAATTGTCTCCTGTGCCTTCTTCGTTTCCCTGAAGGTTAACTACGCGCATATGTCTTGTATTGGCATTTTGTCTGTAGTTTCCATTGTTATTATTGTATATGTTGTTATTATTATTCCTACTGTTGTTATTGTTATATGATCTGTAATTGTTGTTGTTCCTGTTAGCATTATGCGAAAATGTGTTATTGGTTGGTCAAAAATTATTTCTGTTAAAGTTGTTATTTGGTTTGAACGTGTTATTGGTATTAGTATGATGTGAGTTTCTTGTTTTGTAGTTATTTTGATTATTTCTGTACATGTTTTGAATGTTGTTATTTGAAAAATTTCTGTACATATCGTTTCTGTTGTGATTAGAATTTCTCTGTGTATTGTAATTTAATATTCGACTATTACTTTAGCTATTATTTTTCTCAAGTTCTAAAGCTAAATTTACAGCATTTCCGAAATCAATAGGTTGTGCTGCGAAGACTGTTTGCTTGAAGTTTTCATCCAGACCATTTTTGAATATAGTTAAAGCATATATTTTTGTGCGTTGGGTTTGAAGCCCACCCGTAAAAACCAATTTCAATGAAAACTAATAAGAATAGAAGAAAACTGATCCCCAAATCTGATGACGACTTCCGCAAACGAAAAACTGATAATGATTTACGGATATGCACCTGGAATGTCCGAACCCTTAATTGGGAAGGTGCATCTATCCAACTGACTGATGTCTTGGAAAGATACAAAGCTGATATCACTGCTATCCAAGAAATGCGATGGAAGGGACAGGGTTGCATTCGGCATGCACCCTGTTATATCTACTACAGCACCCTGTGATATCTACTGCATTTGGCATGCACCCTGTGATATCTACTACAGCGGCCATGCGGAGAAGCACGAGTTTGGATGCGGATTTGTAGTTGGCAAAAGACTAAGTCCCCACGTCCTGCGATTCACACCTGTGAACGAACGACTTGCCATAATCCGCATCAATGTTAGATTTTTCAATATAAGCCTAATATGTGCGCACGCTCCGATAGAAGACAAGGACGATGAGATCAAGGAAATTTTCTACGAGCGCCTTGAAAATGCTTACGAGCTCTGCCCCCGCCACGACGTAAAAATCGTGCTTGGTGACTTCAAAGCTAAGGTGGGCAATGAAAATATTTTTGGTCCAACAGTCGGAAAGTTCAGCCTCCACGACAACACCTCCGATAACGGAATGAGGCTGATTGACTTCGCCACAGCACGAAACATGGTCGTAAGTAGCACTAGATTCAAGCATCTCAATATTCATAAAGCCACCTTGATGTCCCCTGATCAAAAACAAAAAATCAAATTGATCACGTTTTGATCGACGGAAGGCACTCTTCCAGTGTATTGGATGTACGCACGATCCGTGGTGCAAACATTGACTCGGATCACTATCTTGTTGCAGCCAAGATCCGTACACGTCTGTACGCAGCTAAGAATACACGCAACCCTACACAGAGAAAGCTAGACGTCGACAAGCTACAATGGAAACAGACAGCCGATGCTTTCGCCACTCGACTCTC
Organism: Dichetophora obliterata; assembly: GCA_963920525.1. Lineage (NCBI taxonomy): Eukaryota > Metazoa > Arthropoda > Insecta > Diptera > Sciomyzidae > Dichetophora > Dichetophora obliterata. The sequence continues at coordinate 142,991,246 of OY986436.1, read as the reverse complement.
ACTCCTGCTTCAAAGCACTCTTCCAATCGATGGTATATGCGCGCAGTGGACACACATTTCCAACTCCATGCGTGCGGCTGCTGAAGAGGTGATTGGCTACCAACGCCCTCGCCGAAACCAGTGGTACGACCAGGAGTGTCGCGACGCCACTGCAGAGAAAGACGCCGCCTACAAAGCCACCCAGCAGTCAGTTGTAGGAGCGATACAAAGAAAAGAGGAGGGAAGAGAGATATATTTTCAGGCGGAAAAAAAGAGAGGCAGAAAAGCGCGAGCAAGAGAAGATTGAGATGTATGGTGACAGGAATGGTGCCCGAAAATTTTTCGAAAAAATAAGTCGCCTTGCCGATGGTTTTAAAACCGGGGCCTCTTCCTGCAAGGATGAAAACGAGAATCTAGTGACAGATGTCCAGAGTACACTGACGTTATGGAGGAAACACTTCTCTAAGCTTCTAAATGGCGACGCTGACAACAATCCCGCCAAAAGAGATGATATTCCGGAAACCCCAATTTCGGATGACAGCGTCGAGGTTCCGCTGCCCGACTAACAAAGCCGCAGGAGCTGATGGCTTACTGCTGAGCTGTTTAAGAACGGAGGCGAAGCTCTACTTAAATGCATTCACGAGCTTCTATGCAGAATATGGTCGGAAGAATGCATTCCGAACGATTGGAATCTGAGTGTGCTCTGCCCAAACCACAAGAAAGGCGATCCCATTATCTGTGCCAATTATCGTGGGATAAGCCTTCTTAATATCGCATATAAGGTCTTGTCGAGCGTTTTATGTGAAAGATTGAAGCCCATTGTAAACGAACTGATCGGACCTTATCAGTGTGGCTTCAGACCTGGAAAGTCCACCATCGATCAGATTTTCACGCTACGACAAATCTTGGAGAAGACTCAAGAAAAAAAAGTAGACACCCACCATCTCTTTGTCGACTACAAAGCCGCCTTCGACAGCCCAATAAGGAAGCACCTGTACTCCATGTCTGAATTTGGTATTCCTGCAAAACTAATACGACTTTGCAGGATGACACTGAGCAACACCAGCAGCGCAGTTAAAATCGGGAAAGACCTCTCCCCACCATTTCTTACCAAACGAGGTTTCAGACAAGGTGATTCCTTATCATGCGACTTTTTCAACCTAGTGATGGAAAAGATCATCCGAGCTGCTGATCTGAGACGTAGTGGCACAATATTCTACAAGAGTGTTGTGCTGCTTGCGTATGCTGATGACATCGATATCATTGGCCATAATACGCGCGAAGTCAGTGCAGTATTTTCCAGATTAGAAAGAGAGTAAGGTCGAATGGGTTTGGCAGTAAATGCAGATAAGACGAAATACTTGGTGTCAACAAACAAACAGTCCCAGCGTCTTGGAACCCACGTTACCGTTGACAATACCTCCTTCGAGGTTGTGAAGAACTTCGTCTATCTGGGATCCAGCATTAATTCAACCAACGACATCAGCATTGAGATCAAACGAAGAATAACTCTTGCCAACAGGTGTTACTTTGGGCTCAGTAGGCAATTGAGAAGCAGAGCCCTCTCTCGACGAACGAAAATCACGCTCTATAAATCGCTCATCATTCCCGTCCTACTTTATGCATCACAAACCTGGACGCTGAGCAGTTTAGATGAAAAGACTTTAGGAGCATTCGAGAGAAAGATTCTTCGTAAGATCTACGGACCAATCTGCGTCAATGGCGAGTACCGAATACGGTGGAATGATGAACTGTATGAGCTGTACGCTGACATCGACATAGTCAAGCGCATTAAAATCGAGTGGCTTCGCTGGCTTGGTCATGTTCAGCACATGAAAGACGATGCTTCAGTGAAGAAAACATTCGATTCGGTACCCAGCGTCGGTCAACGCAGAAGAGGACGACCGCATCTTCGTTGGAAAGACCAAGTAGAGGACAACCTGACGAAGCTTGGAATTTCCAACTGGCGCCAGCAAGCGAAAGACAGAAATGGCTGGCGCAAATTCTTAGATGAGGCCAAGACCGACATACGGTTGTAGCGCCAACTAAGTAAGTAAGTAAGTAAAGCATATTTTTCGTATATCTATAAAATTACTGACTTTTGTTCGGATGTTGCAGTTGCACCTAAGTCTTCAATCTGTAGTTTTGTCAAGTCTGAAATAAGTTTCAAATTTCTGTCCTTATAACTTGTGATTGGCGAATTTCTTTGCGTGAAAGATGATAATTGCGTATATATTTGTGCTCTCGTTTGGTTGCTTTTAAATTTTTCTAATAAATTTTGTTTTAAATTGTCAAATGTGGTAAATTCATTGGCATACTCTATATGAATTCACTATATAGCATCCTTACTATATGAATTGTAAAGTAACTGAACAATTTTTAGAAATGATTCTAATTCATTACAGGACCCATTAAAAACTGGTATGGTTTTCAAAGCTATTTCCAAATTAAAGGTTGCCATTTTGTTTATGATATTATTGTTATTATCTATTATTAGTTTTTCTTTTAAAAATCCTCTAATTTTCCCTTCTAACTCATTTAATCTGTAAAGTCTATCCTTGAAATCTTTCTTATCTTAATCCTGTTGCAGAGTTTGCTTCAACGTATGTATTTTTGCTAGCTTAGTTTCTAAATATTTCTTACTGTTTTTAATGACTTTAATGTATTTCGTTTACTTAAAAGTTTAGTGAAATTTATTTGTTGTTTTACTACAATATTGACATAACAATAGTGCTTTATTTTCTACAAATCCTTCTTTAATCAGGTTGACTTTACAAATATCGCATCGGAAACCTTCACGGTGCCATGATTTTCCTTCATTCGAAACATATATTATTTTTCCTATGTCAATTATTTTATTTTTCCATACAGCACAGTGTTTTTGAAACAAGATGCCATAACATCCTTGAAATTTGCTGATGACTCCGAATTGTTACATTTTAGTAATTTTATAATAGTTCAAAAATTTTCTTTGTATATATTGCATTTTATATCCGGTTTTTTTTAAACATAATTATTTAAATAAACGCTCTTAATGAGCTGTTTTCTAACATAACTTTTATAATGGTAATTTATCCAATATATTAATACAATTATTATAAAACAAATTGAAACTAAACTTATTATTATGTTTGCGTCGTTGCTGCTGCTGTTGTTGTTGTTGTTTTTAGTTATGGTTTCATTAGTTCCGAACCATCCCATTTTTTAGTGTTTGCTGCCCGTAGTTTGTCTTCTTGTTGGCAATCTTTTCTAGGAGCTTTTTCCTTTCTTTTCCGGTTGTAAGTGCTGCGACTCTGTATAGTTCTGCCACTTATTGTCTCGCTTTTACCCTCTTTCCGCCCCTTGACTTTTTTGTTGTGTTGTTTGTTGGTCCGTAGGATCGCCATTGTAACGAACCCTTTTGCTCGTTACTGATTTTTGCTGAGGTAGGCTCAGTGAGTAAGCCAGGGGTTCTTACAAAATAATTTATTTACCAATGATCCCGTTGTTTTAAATAAGAAAGCCAGCGTTTTAGTTTTAAACTGTAGTGTAATTCTTTACTATTTTCATTTGTTTTATTTATTGCTTAATGAGTACGTTACTTAGTTATTATTAATTATTAAGCATTATATTTATAAATTAAAGTGATTTAATTAATCCTTGCTTATTCATATTTATTCCGTTATTTGCTATGATCCCTCTCGCTGTGAGTGTCTATGATAGAAATCAGATTAAAACTATGTTCGAAGGGTGGAGGTACCTTCGCTTAAGATAACTACGTTTTGTTTTTAGAGTAAACAACGTTCGAAGGGTGAGGACACCTTCGCTTACGATAACTACGCCTGTCTTAGAGTAAACAACGTTCGAAGGGTGAGTGTACCTTCGCTTAAGATAACTACGTTTTGAACTTATAGTAAACAAAGTTCGAAGGGTGAGAACACCTTCGCTTACGATAACTACGCCTGACTTAGAGTAAACAACGTTCGAAGAGTGGGGACACCTTCGCTTAAGATAACTACGTCTTGAACTTAGAGTAAGCAACGTTCGAAGGGTGAGTACACCTTCGCTTAAGATAACTACGTTTTGAACTTAGAGTAAGCAACGTTCGAAGGGTGAGTACACCTTCGCTTAAGATAACTACGCCTGACTTAGAGTAAACAACGTTCGAAGGGTGAGTACATCTTCGCTTAAGATAACTACGTTTTGAACTTAGAGTAAGCAACGTTCGAAGGGTGAGTACACCTTCGCTTAAGATAACTACGCCTGACTTAGATTAAACACTATGTTCGAAGGGTGAGTACACCTTCGCTTAAGATAACTACGTTTTGAACTTAGAGTAAGCAACGTTCGAAGGGTGAGTACACCTTCGCTTAAGATAACTACGCCTGACTTAGAGTAAACAACGTTCGAAGGGTGAGTACACCTTCGCTTAAGATAACTACGTTTTGAACTTAGAGTAAACAACGTTCGAAGGGTGAGTACACCTTCGCTTAAGATAACTACGCCTGACTTAGAGTAAACAACGTTCGAAGGGTGAGTACACCTTCGCTTAAGATAACTACGCTTGAACTAACTACTCAGTCTCAAAGCATGTGCATGCTACTGCGCCCGCGACAAGACTGCCTGTCCTAAGCAAACGGGACTGCTTTATACTCTCCCGTTGCCTTTCTGTTTCGTGTTCACTTGTTTTGTTTTCCCTGCCTGTGTATATGTGACTGTGTGCATGGCTCTGCATGTTTGCATGTGTGTATTTATTATTTGTTTACTTATTTGTTATTCAGTACATTATTATTTCCTCAACAGAATATTTATAACATTAATATTATATATTTTAGCTAATAAGATATAATATAATATAATGATTTAAGGTCTCTGCCCACTTGCGGCACGTAACGAAACGACACGAAACTACAAAATATAACTACCATGTGTTCTTATGTATACATGCTCACTAAGCGACAATGAAACGGCAACGACTGTTGAAGCCGACGAAAAAGCCGGTGGTGATCGTTTCAAAGAATTCTGACCGGCTTGTCGTTCTCTTTGTTTACAAAAATTACAATGAATTCCAACAGTTTATTGTGCAAAGTAAAAATTCGACATCGATAGGTCGTTTTTAAAGCATAAAATTAATCTAAAATCTATGATTTTATCAGTTTTCTACATCGTCATCGGCTTCAGTTCTTGCACGAGCTGTATTTTATACGGTTTTACACCAAGATCTTTGCGTAAAACCTTCCATGTGGTCGAATAACACAAACCCAATTGCTGCGAACGGCGACGAATCGACATTTCACGGTCTTCAGCAACACTCTCAGAAACAGACGCAATATTCTCTTCTGTACGCACTGTACGCATTCGTGTGGTTGGTTTAATGTCCAATAAAGTAAACTGAGTGCGAAACTTGGTCACAATCGCATTAATTGTTTGCTCACTTGGTCGATTATGTAGACCATAAATCAGACGTAAAGCGCGAAACACATTTCGAACCGAACACTGATTTTGGTAATAAAATTCAATGATTTGCAAGCGTTGCTCGTTAGTAAGTCTATTCATGATGAAATGACAAAGCATACTGAGCATCTTTCTCTTTGACACCATGTCTGAAATCCCACGTGATCTGTCAAATACTAATGCATGAAAATCATAACATCAAAAAAATCACCCTTTAAAAGCAAAGCTATTTAAGCTAATTGTGTACTAGAGAATTCTGCGCTTATTGTTTCGTTTCATTAAAATTTTTGTTGCGTTCTGTTAAGTGTGCATTGACCATTACGCTGCCTTTCCGAAGCCGATTTACAGTCGTTTCGTTACGCGCCGTAAGTGGGCAGAGACCTTTATATACATCTTATTCATAATATATAATAAATCTTTAAATTTAATTGAGATAGTTTAATTTACATTTCATGTTTTGGTTGTTTACATTTTCCATATTTAAAATTCAGTTAACAATTCATTTATATAATTTGTGAGGCCCAAATTGTGCAACAATTTGAGTCCTCACACCCCCCCCCCCTTTTCTTTCCCCTTCAGTGGTGACCTTCACTTGTCCGTTCTTGCCAATTCGAACATGGTATCGTCTGCCTTCGATAATTCTGCATTAGAAATGGAAGCCGCTGCCGCCTCGTCGTACTCGTTACTGCAGCCTCGATTTCGGAAACCAGTGGCGGTGGTCTGCCAGTCTCGTTGGTGCGGTTGCGAACGCTGCACTCTGGCTCGGACTGTGCAACTGTTTGACGACCCTGTCAATTGCGTTTATTGATGGTGCTATGGATAATGTATGCTGTTACGCCGCTGTTGACACCTGATGTTGCTGATAATGCAGCTGATACTTCACTGCTTTGATTACGCAGCTGCTGCTGTGCTGCCTTGCTGATTTTGTTGACGTTGCTCTAACAGTGTGGCTATGATGCTTTTGATGACGCAGCTGCTACTGCGTTGCTGTGCTGCTTTTGATGACGCAGCTGCTACTGCGCTTCTGTGATGCTTTTGATGCTGCAGCTGCTACTGCGATGCTGTGATGCTTTTGATGACGCAGCTGCTACTGCGATGCTGTGATGCTTTTGATGACGCAGCTGCTACTGCGCTTCTGTGCTGCTTTTGATGATGCAGCTGCTACTGCGGTGCCGTGATGCTTCCGATGACGCAGCTGATACAGCGCTCTTGTGTTGCTTTTGATGTTGCAGCTGCTACTGCGATCCTGTGATGCTTTTGATGACGCAACTGCTACTGCGCTTCTGTGATGCTTTTGATGATGCAGCTGCTACTGCGATACTATAATGCTTTTGATGACGCAGCTGCTACTGCGCTGCTGTTGATTATTCAGTGGTGGCTGCTGTGACAGTTGGTTACGCAGATGCTGCTGCGATGGCAGTTGGTGACGCAGGTGCTGCTGCGATGGCCGTTGAGTATGCAGTGGTGGCTGCTGTGGCAGTTGGTTACGCAGATGCTGCTGCGATGACAGTTTGTGACGCAGATACGGCTGCGATGGCAGTTGGTGACGCAGGTGCTGCTGCGATGGCCGTTGAGTATGCAGTGGCGGCTGCTGTGGCAGTTGGTTACGCAGATGCTGCTGCGATGGCCGTTGATTATGCAGTGGCGGCTGCCGTGGCAGTTGGTTACGCAGATGCTGCTGCGATGGCAGTTGGTGACGCAGGTGCTGCTGCGATGGCCGTTGAGTATGCAGTGGCGGCTGCTGTGGCAGTTGGTTACGCAGATGCTGCTGTGATGACAGTTTGTGACGCAGATACGGCTGCGATGGCAGTTGGTGACGCAGGTGCTGCTGCGATGAATTTGATTTAAATTGCTGACATATAGAGCACCTTCGTACATACCGGCTTATGTCTCTGAACATGCCTGGCCAGTAGTGTCGGCTTGTTATTCTGGCGATGGTCTTGCGGATGCCCATGTGGCCTGCGGTTGGATCATCGTAATTTTCTTTTATTACTTGTTCTCGCTGGAAGCTTGGTACACACATTTTCCACGGTGCGTAGTCGTCAGTTTTTTTGTTTGGCGGTATATAGCGGTATAGTACACCATTTTCTTTGAAGTAGTTTGGATACTTTTCAGGATTCTGCTGAACTTCTGCTTCTCTCTTCGATAACCATTTGCAGACAGGAGTATTCTTGGCTAAGGCATCTGTCTTTCTAAGCAATATTTCTTGCGGTTGTTGTGATAGAGCGCTTGCTTTCATGTGTAACTTGCCCTTGCGGTGCATGGTGATATGTAACACCCCTTTGAGACCTTCGAATTTTCCCAGCTCTGCCTTTTCAAACTTTTCGATTTTTGATTCGTCCGTTGGACCGGACTCGATTTTCCTGGTGCGTAGTAACCTCCTTGCTGCTTCTTGTGGATCACCTGTACTTGATTCCACTTCTGTTCGTATGACCTCAGTTGCTTTCTGTGGACCACCCGTTGTTGATCCGATTACCTCTGTTCGTACAACCGTACAGCATGCCGTTTCTTGTTCTTCTCCATCGTTCGTGTTTTCCTTGAGGATAATTGAGCAGTCTCCGCACTGCAATCTTGTTTCTATTTTGACCAGAAAGTCTATGCCTAGAATAAGGTCGTCGATCACGTCGTGCAGGATGATTAATTCTATGTTGCATTGCTTTCCTCCGAGTTTTATGTTTACTACGAGCTGCTGAGTAACCTCCTTCGTGGTCCCGTCAGCCAATCGTATGTGTGTCGATATGTTTTCGAGTTTGCTTGATTCCTTTATTTTACTTGCTAGAGATCTGCTGATAAAACTCCGTGTTGCCCCAGTGTCGATCGTCGGCTTGGTCGTGTGGTTGCCTATCGTGACTATAGCGACCACGTGGTTCCCGTTTTGCGTGATGGTGTTTAATTGCGAGGACGCTGGTTCTGGGTATTCGTTTGTACTCGCCTTGGACGGTACCCTTGGTAGTTTCCCGATGATTGTCTGCAGCAGTTTATTGTCAAAGTACCTCTTTTTCCGCATTCCCAGCAGAAAGTTATAGCGGGGTTTCTGCATTCGTATTTGTAGTGTCCATCCTGCCCACAACGTCGACATGCCGTCCGTGGGTTGATTGGATCGGTTTCTTGCTTAATTCTGCGGTGATGCTCTTCTCGCTGTCGTGGTATGGCTGGTCTGGTCGGCGAAGCTTCTTTTTGCAGACTTTCAAAATCTTCGGCTAGACTAATCAGCTCCTCGAGGTCCCTGAAGTCTTTTCGCTTTATATAAAGCTGATAATCGTGGAGACTGTTGCGGTATATGCGCTCTAGTTTGCCTTGCTCTGAGAAACCTGCATGTCGCATTAAATTCTGCAGCTGGATGAGGTAGTCTTTGAATTTTTCTCTTTGCCGCTGGTGCCTTTGTCGGATCTCATCTTCCAGATGCTCGAAGTATTTGGATGGCAGGAAGAACCGTAGGAAATCCCTCTTATATGCATTCCATTCTTGCCACTGCCGATTATTGTTCCGGAACCATTTCAGCGCGTTATCTTTCAACAGTTCGGGCATTGTTCGGGGTAAGAGGTCCTTGTTCAACCCGTATACTTCGGCTAGCTCCTCTACTCTTTCAATGAAGGCCAGTGGTTCTTTTCCGCCATCATATTTAAAAGACCACTTCCTGACCTGGTCTATTACCGTGGAATATGGTATTTGATGCGCTCCTGCGTGTTCTACGTATCCTGTATATCCTGCGTGCGCGGCTGCTGGTTGCTCGTATGCCATTGTCGGGGGGTTGAAATCTTGTTGACCGCCTGTGTGTGTTACCGGCACATTTATTTTCGGTATCTCGGGATTTCTTGCCGGTGATGATGACCTCCCGTGCTTTGCCTCTAGTTCTGAAAGGCGTGGTTGCAGCTCTGGTTTCTGCCCTTGATCTGTGATGAAGATAGCAAAATTTTTTCCTTGCTTCTTGCACCGTTCCTGTGCTATCGAATCCAAATTCTTCTGCGTACCCTTGCAGCTCGTCTTTCCGTAGAAAGTATACCCAGGAGGAATTGACCATTTTTATCATGTGTTGCGTTACGCTGCTGTTTTCTCTGACTTTAGCTTTCTTTACTGGCTTTAGCTTTGTTCCTTGTCTTTATTTCTTATCTAGCTTTCGTGTTTTCTTTGTCTTTAGAGTCCCTGCTCGGGCGCCATTTGTAACGAACCCTTTTGCTCGTTACTGATTTTTGCTGAGGTAGGCTCAGTGAGTAAACTAGGGGTTCTTACAAAATAATTTATTTACCAATGATCCCGTTGTTTTGAATAAGAAAGCCAGCGTTTTAGTTTTAAACTGTAGTGTAATTCTTTATTATTTTCATTTGTTTTATTTATTGCTTAATGAGTACGTTACTTAGTTATTATTAATTATTAAGCATTATATAAATTAAAGTGATTTAGTTAATCCTTGCTTATTCACATTTGTAACGTGAGCCTGTGTACTAGAGAGAAAAAAAAAACATGTATTAATGCTGTAGCAGAATTATACCTACCAATTGCACCGATTATACATCCGTATTTGTCCTTTGAGTTTTTTTATTCTATTTTTGTTTAATTTTATTTGTTTTAGTTTATTTATTGAATTTAATTTGTCACAGCTCGTGTGCTAGCTAAGATTTAATATAAAATGATAAGCAATGACAGATGGAAAAAGTCCACTGTGATTGGAATTGTTGAAGAAAGCGGGAGAGTGAGCGGCTGGTTGGAATGAGTGGAAAACTCGGTCACAATAGATGTTTAGTGTAGTTAAATGTTGAGTTTTTCTTATGAGTTAGCCTGGAGTAAAACCATTTTTGTGATATGTGGCTAAATATCGTTTTTTACGTTGGTTTTGAGTGGTTAATTATGTATATTTTTGTATAAGAGGTTGTTGTCTATAATAAATAAAGGTTCTATGTTTACTTTGACTCAAATCGGTTGAGTAAAGGAAGCAGTAAAAAACGACTTAATAAGCCAAACTTTACTGTGTGTTGGTATACGAACAACCGACTAGCTTAATATTAGACTTGGAGGAAAACTAAGTGCAAAATCAGAGGACATAGAATAAATAGTTTCTGGTGAAGCAACAAGTGCTTAAATAAAGTGGTCGACAACCAAGTGTTTTTACAAGTTTATATAAATTAAAATTATAAAGTTTAGTTTATTATAAATTAAAATTTAAAATTTTTAACTTTAATAGTTTTTTTTTTGTATACTAAATAAAATACAAAGTGAGTAGTTTTGTGCTGTGTTAACGAAAATAAAAAAAAAAAAAGTATAATTAATTGAATGTTTAAATGTTAGGTCGCTGATCAGTTGTACTGGTTAGTTCAGTGATTTCGAGATCCCGTTTCGGTATCTATATATAGACGCATGTATATTGGTGGGTGAATATAGATACCGCATAACATCGTAGGTGAGTCATGAATGTATTGCATATTAGTAGAAGGTAGGTTATAATTTTAAATTTTTATATAACAGGTCCTGGCAAAGCTGGAGTGCTGTTTTAGGGCCTACGAATTTTTAGAGAAAAAAATATCGAAAATAACTACGATTAAAAATTGCGGCAACCAAGTGAAATCGTGTAAAAAGATTTAAAATATAAAGTTAGAGTTTCGGTCGAGAAGTGTAGGTCCAGCTAAATAAATTAGCTCAAGCGCTCACGAGCCAACATCAACCAGACAAACAGCTGATTGACACTGGAAATAGTGCTTAAATTCAGGAAAGGTTACCGACCTGAACCGACGTTGGTGCAGCAGAGAGCCAAAACATAGCTGATCGACTGCGGGCATATGCAAAGTACATAAGCAGGATACGTACTGGTTGGTAGCAGCCTACTTCCCGCACGATGAAAGTCCGCCTCCAGACAATGTCAGGAAATTGGTGGACGACGCCGGTGACATCCGTCGAGGGGTCATTATATCGGCCGACGCAAATGCACATAACTCCGTGTGGGGCAGCACGGATACCAACGAAAGGGGTGAGTTACTTTTTGATTATCTATTAAGTACTAACCTGTGTATATGCAATAGGGGGGAAGAACCCACCTTTATTATAAAAAACAGAAGTGAAGTTCTGGACATAACATTAGTCTCAGACTGTATATTCGACAAGATAGGTGGCTGGAGAGTGTCAAAAGAGCATTCCTACTCCGACCACCGATACATTGAGTATAATTTACAAAATACGTCTTCAAAAATAATACCCCCGGCTAACATTCGAAAGACAAACTGGGGAGCATACAAAAGGGCTTTAGCAAAACATTTGCCATCAGGTCCTATAGATAAACCAAAATCGGCAGCTGGTCTTGATAAACTAGTCGATGTAGTAACCAAAGCAATGAATTGCTCTCTTGCTTCCTCTTGTCCTAAGAGGACTACAAGGGGGAAGCCAAAACCAAAGTGGTGGTCCGCCGTATTGGATGGACTGAGGACTGAATCTAGAAGGCTCTTTAACGCAGCTAAGCGCTCGAGAGCTGAGCTTGACTGGGCAGCCTATAAGGTATCCCTTAATAATTTCAAAACTGAAACCAGAAAAGCCAAAAGATCCTCTTGGAAACGATTCTGTGAAGGAATCGAAGAAATCTCAGAGGCTTCTAGACTGCGCAAGATTCTCGCTAGCACACCATGCACACCCGGCTATCTCAAAAGGTCGAATGAAACATGTCAGGTGAGGAGTCTCTTAACCTCCTACTAGATACGCACTTCCCTGGTAGTAGTGCGCCTCCTGGTGCACAACTGCCTAGTACTAGTCGTTCTACGCAGGACACCGAAGGCATAGTCTCCGACAGGAAACGAAAATGGGCGATAAACAGCTTCAAGCCCTATAAATCACCAGGGCCTGATGGTGTTTACCCTGTAGAAATAAAAGAAGCTTCGAAATATATTTTGCCTTGGCTTCGTATTATCTTTAATGGCTGCATAAGCCTCACTTATATTCCCAATGCTTGGAATAAGGCCAGAGTGGTCTTCATACCCAAAGCAGGGAAGACATCACATACCACCCCCAAAGATTTCAGACCTATAAGTCTAACGTCATTTCTGTTGAAGACGTTAGAACGGCTACTAGATCTATATTTACGGAGCAGTATCGACCCTGCTCTCTTATCGGCATCACAGCATGCATATAGCAAGGGAAGGTCCGTGGAAACGGCTTTACACTCATTGGTCGGTACCATTGAAAGATCCTTCCTGCATAATGAATTCACTTTAGTTGCTTTCGTAGACATAGAGGGAGCATTTAATAATGTCACGCCACAATCTATACGACTAGAGTTGCGTAGGCTAGGTGTGAACAAAAGCATTACTGATCTTATAGATGAGCTGCTCAACTGTCGAGTAATCTTATCAGACCTAGGTGCGTACAGCGCTGTAAGATCGGTGACAAGAGGTACGCCACAGGGTGGTGTGCTATCTCCACTCCTCTATAATCTGGTAGTGAACAATGTACTGCTGTCTCTAGAGAGGGAGGGCTGTGTTGTGGCAGCATACGCCGATGACCTAGCAATCGCAGTCAGAGGCAAATTTCCCACTACCATACGCGACGTCATGCAAAGAGCTCTTTGCAAACTCGAGCAATGGGCCAAATCCTGTGGTCTTGGAGTAAATCCGGCCAAAACAGAACTGGTCCTTTTCACAAGGAAACATAGAATTCCGTCTCTCACACCAATCATGCTTAATGGGTCTGCATTGTCCTTATCGGAAAATGCAAAATATCTAGGACTCATTCTTGATAGGAAACTTAGCTGGAAACTTAATATTCTTGAGCGTACGAAGAAAGCGACAGTTGCGCTGTACACTTGCAAAAAAGCTATAGGGAAAAGATGGGGGTTTTCCCCAAATATCGTTCACTGGCTGTATAAAGGGGTCATTAGACCTATACTTCTATATGGAGCATCGATATGGTGGCCTGCCTTGGACAAGGTCACATATTTCAACCAGCTCCAAAAAGTCCAAAGAATGGCATCTATTTGCATCAGTGGTGCTCTGAGAACAACACCGACTGCGGCTTTAGAGACCTTATTGCACCTTCTACCGCTTGACTTGGTTGCTAGGCAACAGGCAGCTTGTTCGGCGGTCAGACTTAGGGAAACTGGAGTATGGAAAAGCCTGGGTTCAGGACACGCATCTATACTCTACAAATTCAACTTCATTCCACCAAGGACTGATTATTGTAAACCACTGCTTTCCTTTGATGGAAACTACGGTACGCTTATTCCACCTAGAACATACTGGAATAAAGGTGCGCCGTGGAAACCGGGGTGTCTTTATTTCTATACAGATGGGTCAAAATTAAATGGCAAGGTCGGGTATGGGGTCTACTCAAAAGAATTAGGGGTATCCTTAGTTCGTAGGCTGCCGGATCACTGTAGTGTTTACCAAGCCGAAATGATGGCGATTAAAGAAGTTGCAACCTGGCTCTCAGAGAACGTCATCTCTAAACTAGAAATACATATTTTCTCGGACAGCCAAGCAGCGATCAAATCGATTGAGCAGGTATCCATCAACTCTAAAGTAGCCAGAGAATGCCGTGCTGCATTAGGCGAAATGTCAAAGTTCTTTGACATCAGCTTAATCTGGGTACCTGGGCATAAGGGCATACGTGGAAATGAAAAAGCAGACGAGCTTGCTAGGAAAGGTACATCGGTGACTCTAATGGGTCGAAACTCACCGAGCATCCCGATGGCAACTGTCAAAATGCTACTTAATGAGTACACCACATCTAAAGCCAACTCAAGATGGGCTGAACTCTCAACATGCAGAACAACAAGGCTTATCTGGCCGACTCTAAACCCAAAGCGATCGAGAGTCCTTCTCTCGTTGGGAAGATCAGAGGTGGCTACGTTAGTGGCTGTTACCACAGGGCACTGCCTAATAGGCAGACATGCCTCCAGATTGGGAGTCATCACTAATGACTTCTGCAGAAGCTGCAGGGACGAGGAGGAGGAGGAAACTATCTCCCACCTTCTATGTTCCTGTCCCGCGCTTGCGAGAAGAAGGCATAAACATTTGGGGTCATTCTTCTTTTCGGAGCTTGACGACCTGTCGGGGACAAGCGTCAAACGTCTAACAAGCTTTATTAAGAGCTCAATGTGGTTCCACTCGGACTGAAGGCCAAGTGTACAGCGGTATCACAACGGACCTCACTGGTCTAAGTGAGCTGTGGTACGTGCGTTTTGGTTTTAAGCACGTACAGCGGCTGCCGCCTCAACCTAACCTAACCTAACATAAGCAGTTCAACGACCTTAAAATATGTATAGATGCGAAGTTAGCATAGCAAGCAGGATACAGGGTATTTCGTGATGCAAAGTGGCAAAGTAAATTTGCGTTTGAAATTTTACTTATCACCTAATTAAATTATTAGGAATTAGTGAGTAAAGTGAAGTGACGTTAAGTTTTTGATTTAGTCTTTTCGCTTTACTGTATTATTTTGAACTTTAGTTTTTAGGTTTTCTTTTTGATTACTTTGAGTTAATGATTAATTTTATTCTTTTCTTTTGGAATTTAAGTTTCCTTATAATTTAAAATTACATTTTTTTTTATTTTTTTGGTATAAGTCTATTTGAATTTTGATTAATCTAATTTATTTCCATTTTTGCTTAAATTCTGAATTCAGTTTATTTTCTCAGAAAAAAAACAGTTTTAATATAATTGAAAAGGAAGGAAAACTGTTTAAATTTTTTTTTGGTTTTTTTTATCCTAATTACTAACTTAATCATTTAACTTAATAGAGAAAAAAAACAAGAAGGAACTCAACAAAGCGAATGCTGGCGCCATCATCTTCACTTTTTGGGAAATCGGTGAGTTCTTGTTCTTTATATTGATTTTATACATATATATTTACACATATGTAACTAGCTGCATTCGAAACAAAAATATAAACAGTTTAATTTCTTTTGAATACTCAAATAAGTGCTTATGAATCTAGATTAATAAATAAAATTAAAATAAAGATTGAAAAAAATTGAAATTAAAGTAAAATTAAATAATAGAAATTAAGAATATGCATGTATATATATAGACATATATATTTATATATACACATATAGATTCATGTATATATATATGCAAACTCATGTATTTTTTAATTGAAAATTTGTTTTAATAAAATTAAACAATGTTGTGAATAACAAATTTTTGAAAGTTGATATTTTTGTGCTTTCAAATACGTTCTTTTTGTCTAAGAGTTTAGCTGAAAATTATGAAGTGCTAAACTTTTGGCTGGCTGGTGTGGAACCTGGGTAGGTCCGAAGCAAGGACTGTAGCTATGTAGTCCAAACAGGGCATGGGGTACGGACGGACGTAGTACGGACTTATGACAGATTCAGCTTTGGGGAACCACATACAAAATTACTTGGAGTCCTTATGTGGTTCACGGCTGCTAACCAAACAGGGCAGACACTGGGTGGGATGGCTCCAGCTGACGGACTGAGACTTAGGGTTGTAATTGTATAGTACTTTCGGTTCCTTTTTTTCTTATACTTACTTCTTTTAATCTATCTCTTCAATTCTTGTCGATATTTTCTTCATTTTTCTATCATATCTTCTAATTTTTGACACGAAAATTAGTATGTGTTGAGCCAGTGGTGTGCACATGATGGCAAGAACCGCCCCAAAAGCCGTCGAGCAGCCTGGAATGCCACCGTGTTAACCGCCTGAAGTGCTGGTCACCCGAAATAGCTTGGCTCATTACACATTTATTTCGTTATTTGCTATGATCCCTCTCGCTGTGAGTGACTATGATAGAAATCAGATTAAAACTATGTTCGAAGGGTGGAGGTACCTTCGCTTAAGATAACTACGTTTTGTTTTTAGAGTAAACAACGTTCGAAGGGTGAGGACACCTTCGCTTACGATAACTACGCCTGTCTTAGAGTAAACAACGTTCGAAGGGTGAGTGTACCTTCGCTTAAGATAACTACGTTTTGAACTTATAGTAAACAAAGTTCGAAGGGTGAGTACACCTTCGCTTACGATAACTACGCCTGAGCTTAGAGTAAAACTATGTTCGAAGGGTGAGTACACCTTCGCTTAAAATAACTACGTTTTGAACTTATAGTAAACAAAGTTCGAAGGGTGAGTACACCTTCGCTGACGATAACTACGCCTGAGCTTAGAGTAAAACTATGTTCAAAGGGTGAGTACACCTTCGCTTAAAATAACTACGTTTTGAGCTTATAGTAAACAAAGTTCGAAGGGTGAGTACACCTTCGCTTACGATAACTACGCCTGAGCTTAAAGTAAAACTATGTTCGAAGGGTGAGTACACCTTCGCTTACGATAACTACGCCTGACTTAGAGTAAACAACGTTCGAAGAGTGAGGACACCTTCGCTTAAGATAACTACGTCTTGAACTTAGAGTAAGCAACGTTCGAAGGGTGAGTACACCTTCGCTTAAGATAACTACGTTTTGAACTTAAAGTAAGCAACGTTCGAAGGGTGAGTACACCTTCGCTTAAGATAACTTCGTTTTGAACTTATAGTAAACAAAGTTCGAAGGGTGAGTACACCTTCGCTTACGATAACTACGCCTGAGCTTAGAGTAAAACTATGTTCGAAGGGTGAGTACACCTTCGCTTAAAATAACTACGTTTTGAACTTATAGTAAACAAAGTTCGAAGGGTGAGTACACCTTCGCTTACGATAACTACGCCTGAGCTTAGAGTAAAACTATGTTCGAAGGGTGAGTACACCTTCGCTTAAAATAACTACGTTTTGAGCTTATAGTAAACAAAGTTCGAAGGGTGAGTACACCTTCGCTTACGATAACTACGCCTGAGCTTAGAGTAAAACTATGTTCGAAGGGTGAGTACACCTTCGCTTACGATAACTACGCCTGACTTAGAGTAAACAACGTTCGAAGAGTGAGGACACCTTCGCTTAAGATAACTACGTCTTGAACTTAGAGTAAGCAACGTTCGAAGGGTGAGTACACCTTCGCTTAAGATAACTACGTTTTGAACTTAAAGTAAGCAACGTTCGAAGGGTGAGTACACCTTCGCTTAAGATAACTACGTTTTGAACTTAGAGTAAGCAACGTTCGAAGGGTGAGTACACCTTCGCTTAAGATAACTACGCCTGACTTAGAGTAAACAACGTTCGAAGGGTGAGTACACCTTCGCTTAAGATAACTACGTTTTGAACTTAGAGTAAGCAACGTTCGAAGGGTGAGTACACCTTCGCTTAAGATAACTACGCCTGACTTAGAGTAAACAACGTTCGAAGGGTGAGTACACCTTCGCTTAAGATAACTACGCTTGAACTAACTACTCAGTCTCAAAGCATGTGCATGCTACTGCGCCTGCGACAAGACTGCCTGTCCTAAGCAAACGCGACTGCTTTATACTCTCCCGTTGCCTTTTGTAATTTGTAATTTATTTATTTATTTATAAGCGCTTGTAAGAAATAAACTTATAGTTAAGCACCGATAACGTGTGTGGATCTAAATCAACAAATTTTTAATATTAAACACTTAAACATAACTTGAACAGAAATTAATTAATTAAATACATTGAGATCAAAAACAGTTTTTAAAAAAACGATTATAAGAATTTAAAACTGAAAATTAAAAAAATAAAATAACTTTAAATTAAGAGAGAAAAATAACATTACAAAGAAATGAATTAGGTAAGAAATCGAATGAAAAGAGATAAATGAAGAAAAATAATAGAATAGCGAATCAAGTAAAAATAGATAAAAGTTTTGGTTAGAAGGAAGACAAATAATCTGATAATTTAGATTTAAATATGGCTGTATTGCAAATACGCTGTAGATACGGTGGGAGTGAGTTCCAAAGACGTATGGAATTAACAAAGAACTGACGTTCGGACGCTAAGCAGGCATGTTTTGGTTGGACTAGGTTGTTTCCGCGCTGAGATCTTAAAAATTTTAGTTTATTATATAGGTAAACTGGCTCTTTGGTAAAAATAATTTTGTGCAGAAAAACTAACGCCCTCAAGTTCAAAACACTGTCAAAAGTCAAATTGAATATTTTTTTTGCATACTGGGATATACGGTCGGTTCGTTTAAGTCCGAAGACATAACGAGCGATGTTGTTATAGGAAACGCTCAACTTGCGCTTACTAGCAGCATCACAGTATGCAAAAATTTCAGATCCGTACAATAAGGTGGGGACAAGATACGTTTTAGCTAATAACATTCTTATGTGAAAGGGGGTGAAAAACTGTTCCTACTTTTCCTACAGTGATGTTGACAGGATTCGTCCAATCTAAAGTGCTGCTGAAGGTAATACCCAAATTTTTTGCCGTTTTTACAACTTCAATACATGACCCATTTATCGTGACGTCCGGAAAGGGCAAAGAAGAGTTATGTTTTCTCGTTATAATTAAACTTTTTGACTTATTTGGGTTTATGCTTAAGCCATTAGCGGAAGCCCAATCGTAAATTTTACACAAATTAGCATTCAGACTATCAACACACGTAGTAATATCACATTTGCGACAGCTAGTATACAGTTGTACATCATCAGCGTACATTTGTATACCACAATTTTGCAGCACAGTTGGTAAGTCGTTTATATAAACCGAAAATAAAAGAGGGCCCATTACAGAGCCTTGAGGAACGCCACGGTTTACAGGTAAGAAATTGGAAGTAACGCTGCCTATAGTAACGGCTTGTGATCTGTTTGTGAGATAAGAGGTCATTAGTCGAGTTGCAGTGGCGGAAAAATTAAACACATTTAATAATTTCGAACATAAAATTTGGTGATCAACCGTGTCGAAAGCTTTCGAATGATCTAGCAAAACCAAGAAACTGATTTCATTGCGATCGAGGTTATTTCGAATTTCATCGCTGACGTCAAGTAGAGCAGTCACGCAACTACGCTTAGGTCGGAATCCTGACAGTCTGTCAGTTAGCAGTTTATTGTCCAAAAGAAATTTGTTTATTTGGTTGTACATCAGCGTTTCAAAAACTTTTGATAGATATGGTAAAATTGCTATGGGGCGGAATTCATTACCAGTTTTAGGGATGGGAATAATTTTAGCTTTTTTCCAAATAGCAGGGAATTCTGATTTCGTTATGATGGTATTGAAAATGTTAATAATGAAAGGGGTTAGAGCAGAAAGAAGTAACTTAAAAAACCTGGGATGTATTTCATCGAAACCGACGGCATTAGATTTAATCTCTAAGCAACTTCGCAGTACTTCTGTATATTCAACGCATTGAAAATTAAAAGCTGAGTACGAGTTGATAGATCTCTGAAAGATGCGACAACAGTTGACACTGGGCGCTGACATAGGTATATCTATAAATTTGTTATTTAGAGCCTCGACGTCTACGCTAGTGTCTGTAAGCAAAATATTTCTACCAACTCCAATTTGCCGAATAATATTCCACTTCGTTTTGCTGCTTATGGCAGAGCTAAATTTAGATTCATAATATGGTAACTTGGCAATTTTCACCGCCCTGACCACATTGTTTCTGCATATTCGGAAAATATTATAACGCTCGGGTGTTTTGCGACGTTTCCATTTATTATACGCTGCGTCACGTTTTTTCATTAAACTTTTAAGGGTACTGGAAAACCAGGGCCTTAGATAGTGCTTTACAACTTTAGTTTTAAGAGGAACATGTTTTTCAAATAATGAATTGACGTTACGTTGTAGGAAATCTAACTTATCATTTACTGATAGCATGTGATAAATTTCTGTCCAGTCGACGTGATTGAGCTCTGTCTGAAGAGAGCTAAAATCTATATTTGTAAAATCTCGGTATGTTATTTTTTGCTCTGGTATTAGCAGCTGAAAATTATAGCAAAGAAAAATCAGGTCATGCTTGGAAAAAACAGGAGCAGATAACTGGTCATAAAGTAAGACTTTATCATTATCACCGACAAAAAAGAGGTCTAGCAGCGAATTTCTATTTTCGGAAAAGTGTGTGGGTGTGGTGCAGTTTGGCGACGTAAGACCAAGTGCACACATATCATCAGATAAATGAGTTTCAACCAATAAATCACAATTAAAATCGCCACAAATAATGATGTCAGCATAGGAGCTTACCACCGATTCAATTTTCAACATTAAGTTTTCTGTATGGACATAACGATTTGGCCTATAAACTGTGCCGACAAGTAGTTTTTTGGATTCATAGATTATGTCAACAAATAGGAATTCAATATTATCTTCAGAGTTTGATTTACTGATTAAGTTGCATGTAATACCATCTTTAACAAAAATTGCAACCCCACCGGCATGAGACTCTCGATCCGCACGAAATGATCTATAGCCCTTTACACTAAAGACACTATTTTGAACAGAAGGCTGAAACCATGTTTCAGATACACAAATTATATCCATGTTTGAGTTTTCAAAAATGTACCGAAACTCACCAATTTTATTATTTAAACTTTGCGCATTAATATGACATACCTGTAGTCCCGTCGCTTGCCTGCTTAATATTCGAATTAAAGTATAGAGATTGTCTCTAGAACAACAACGACCGTAATTATTCGAACTCACAATGGATATAGTTTGAGCCTTTCTGTTCCGTGTTCACTTGTTTTGTTTTCCCTGCCTGTGTATATGTGACTGTGTGCATGGCTCTGCATGTTTGTATGTGTGTATTTATTATTTGTTTACTTATTTGTTATTCAGTACATTATTATTTCCTCAACAGAATATTTATAACATTAATATTATATATTTTAGCTAATAAGATATAATATAATATAATGATTTATATACATCTTATTCATAATATATAATAAATCTTTAAATTTAATTGAGATAGTTTAATTTACATTTCATGTTTTGGTTGTTTACCTTTTCCATATTTAAAATTCAGTTAACAATTCATTTATATAATTTGTGAGGCCCAAATTGTGCAACAATTTTAGTCCTCACACCATGTAAAGGATTTGACTATTATTATTGTTAAAGGTTAAACATTTAACAATACTTTTTTCTTCCTCATAAAAAAAAAGAAAAAAAAAATTATGTTGATGCCTAATTCGGCTGTTTTTGACTATGGCAAAAATACCGCTCTGAGTCGTTAATGTGAGAATAATAAATAAGACTTTGGTGTCTTGTTAGAATCTGAATTTTATTTGAAATCTTTTGGGTTTTATATTACAAAAAACAATAATAATTTTCTTACAATTTAGTAACTCCTCCCATTATTTATTTTCACTCAATTTTACAACATTTAATTGAGTGATCTTTTCTTTTTGTTTTCGTTCCACAAACCAATCAAAAAATAGTGCAGCGCGTGCACATGCTGCAGTCACTAGGTCAGCGTGCAAGCAAATTTTATATTTCCGTGGTTGCGACAACTACTCAAAGCACTTGACCTGCTTTCGATCAACATGCATTGATAGACGCGACGTGGAGAGCTACAGAAAGAAACAAAAAATAACTGAAACAAAGATAATAAAAATAAGTTATGTTGTGGTGGCATGTGGTGGCTACGATAGTACCACTACACTCAAGATTTTGTGATGAATTAAGATGCAGTTTGTAACAATGCGTTCTCACGGCTGGGGTCGGCTCGTTGCAAATAATTAATCTAATTGCAGACGTCAAATCAAAACTCCAGTGATTACAATGATTAACACTTTTCCTTTATTCACAATTCGTAACCTAATAATAAATTAAACTTAGTTAGAGCTACCCTAACCTACCTCATTTGTGACTCCTAACTAACTTCTAGCCTGAAGGTTAATTGGTGTCTGTTCGTCTTCTGCCTCGTTACAATGAAAAGGAATTTGTAGGAATCGCTAATGATCGTTCATCCCTCGGGAAAAGGAAGATTGCAAGAGCCACTATGCTCGATTGCAAGATAAAGGATTGGCGTAAGATTCGCTAATTATAGCTTATCCCATAGGCTGGTAAGGAAAACTAGGTTACGGGTTTTTAAGATCAAGACTCCGTGTACGGTCTCGACCTGGAATAAAAGGATCCGAAATCCGCTAAGGTCGCTCGTCTCGGGGGTAAATTAGAGTAAGATTGCAAGAGACGTGTCTTGATTGCAAGATAAAGGAGTTTTGTGAGCCTCTCGTATTATCGATCATCTCACAGGATGGTGGGGTAAAACTAGGTTACGGTTTTTAAGATCGAGATTATGTTGGGTACGGTCTCGACCTGGAATAGTGGATCTGAAGTTCGCTACTGGTCGCTTGCCTCGTGGGTATGGGTTTGCTTTGAGCCTCTCGTATAATCGTTCGTCTCACAGGTTGGGGAACAATCAAAGTTACGGATTTTAAGATCAAGATTATGAGGGTACGGTCTTGACCTGGACGAAATTTATAAATAAGGAAGTAAACGGGAGATATTGGATATGAGTAAAGCCCCTGAATTAATCTAAACTACTCTCTCAAATATCTAAGTAAGTATTTGTAATTATATGTTAAATAATATAGTAAAAAATAAGATGGATGTTACTTGTTATTTTCTCCTGCTGTTGGCTCGTCGCTGCGTTGCTTTCGTGTTGCTGCTGTAGACGTCCTGCTGTAGTCGCTGGCTTACTTTGGTGCTGTTGACGTTAAGTCCTTGGCGCACTGCTGCTGCCGCTGTTGGCTATGCGGCGTTGGTGCTGCTTGTCGTTGACGCTGTTGATCGACACTGCGCTGTTAATGCGCAATTGTCAATGCTAATCAGTCAAGGTCCCACTTGACTGCGCAACGCTGTTGCGGATATTAAGGACACTGCCGATAGTTATCGTTGACGCACTGCCGATGCCGGTAATAACGGCACTGTCGATCGTCACTGCACTGACTTTTTGCAGTCTTCAATGCTGCTCAGCCGAGGTCACTTCCTGACTGCGCGGCGCTGATGCTGCTATTAAGGATGTCGTCGATCGTGACTACACGGTCGTCCTGGACGATGTCAATCGCTACTGCGCTGCCTGCGCGTTGTCGATTCTGCTCACTCGCGGTCCCACTTGAGTGCGTGACACTGTTGCGGCGATTAAGGACACTGCTGGTTGACTGCGTTATTAGACCCCGGGTCCCGACTTCATTATTGTCTCTGCCCTCCTATATTTTTATTATTGGCTGCTTCGACCGAACTGTCTCGACTCGCGGGTTTAAAAGAATACTATGTGTTTTAGTATCCAACTGCTCGCTTTGAAGGTTCGTACAAGACTGACTTCTTCTCCTCCAGTTGAAGTGTTTGTGACTCTCATTGCTTGTGCTTGTTTGGTTGCCCTTGGTGTGAGTGTTGTTGTTGGCTCATAAACATCATACGATATTCCAGTTTAGTATATGCAATGAGAAAACAAATATAGCGATTATGGTCTGATTTTCTACCTGCTTTAATTGCGCAACACAAATTGGCTGATGCAATAATTATATTTAGTTGCGACCCATATGTTTGTGCATATAAGCACCCCAGCGGAAATAAAGTCTCTGTTCACTAGGTATTCTTAACTGACCCTACCTCACTATACTGAAGAAGGAAGATGTCACGATTTAACTTCATGCTTATTTATTATTTTCTTATAGATATAATAATTATTTTATGTATTACTATATGCTTAGATTTAATTTCATAATATAACAATATTATAAGTAAATATTATTATTGAGACAATATTATAGTATTTTATTATTATATGTTATTACATATTATTAATGTATTTTATATCATATACATTATATCATATACATTATATTATTATTTGTAATTAATTCAGTATAATTATAAAGAAAATAATAAAGAATATACATATGTTGGCCACTGCTTAACTTAATATCTCAACTTAACCTTAAATTTCATTAACTTATACTAAACTTAAATCTAACTTAAACAATAAAAGATGGCTTTAACCATCGTAGCATGCTGCCAAAAACTTTTGCCATCTTTGACGTGACCCTCGCATGGCTTACATCCCTATTGAGTTTATATATTATGGCTTTTTATGTTTGGCCCTACGATGCCTGACCCAGCAGGTAAAGTATGCCTGTAATGAAAGTAAGCTATTACTAAAACATGTATGGCAAAACTTTGCAAAAGAAATGTGCACACTCTCCTGCACCTTAGTTGTTTGCTGTAGGTACAACCACTTCACTTACATTTTTATTAGGCTGTCATTAAGTAGTCGCCCGCATGCGATTCGCTCGTAGTCAGCGTGGTACAACGCAATGCCGCCTGGGCCCGGTGGATATATCAAGATGGCCTAGTCGTAGGCTGGCATTAGCACTCCGATATCAACGGGCTTGTTGTCTTCTTGTGGCGCTGCCGTTACCAATGACGTGTCTATTTGCGACACACTCCTTGTGTCCATCCAATTGCACTGCTCTTCCATGTCTGCAGCTTTGCGCTTATGCTCTCCATTTCCTGTTCTTTTCATTATCTTAGTAGAGTCCTGTATAAATCATTTTTAAGGTTTTAGTCTGAGCAAATTGCAAAGTTATGAGTTTACCTTTTCTTAACGCTGGTGATTTGTTCGAAAGTTCAATAACGAATGTTGATTTGAATTTTTTAGTGCTGTAGACTTTTCAATTCTTCCGATAGCTTTCAGTGTTGTCGTTTCTGAATGGATTTTCAGAACTGCAAATTATGGTGTAATTTTCTCGAGGGGCGTTCACATATACATTTCATGTCGCACACCTGATTGTCACAATCGCATACAGAACTGCTAAGAAAGATTTAGCGGATTTCTTTGTTGGTAAATGGTGGGGTTTTGGGGAGTTTTAAACAACACATCTACTGCAGTAAATAAAGCATTTTCGTTTACGTGATATAAAAATTCAATTTTTTCCCGACGTTTCGTCACTTGTTTGGCGACATCTTCAGGGGAGTTTTTGTTTATTTTTTCTAAAAACACAGTATATGTATAACAATTTTTTAAATAATTAATAAAAAAAAAATAAAAACCTACTTTACATTAAACTTGACTTTAAAATTTGGAATTACAAACACGAAACGTTACATTTCATTAACTTTTTAACAAACAGATTATTTATTTTAACAATTATTTACTAAACTAGCTTGCATAGCCTATTCGTCAATTGCTACTGCATAATTGTTGTTTATGTTGTCAGTGTGTTCTTTATAGTTTGTTGCTATTTCCCCTTTTTGTTGAATTCTTAAACTTTCCAATGTCATTCTTTTATTTGTTTTATTTTCAACGTCTAAAATTTTCACCTCTTCAAAGTCAGCTGTGTGGCCTGTCGTCGATATGTGTTGTGATAGCGCTGTTGTTGTTTTTTTGTTTTTTATGTCCATCTTATGTTCTGTCATTCTTATTCTAAGTGCTCTTTTTGTTGTCCCTACATAAATTTTGTCGCAGCTTTCGTGTTCTGTGCCTTTGCATCGTAATTCGTATACAACGTTGTTTTTGTCTTCGTTTTTAATTTTAGTTTTTGTTTTTGTGAATATTTGGTTCAAAGTGGCGTTTGATCTGTATGCAAACGTTGTGTTGTCCGCTCTCATTACTTTTCGTATGTGTTGGTTATTAGTTAGTTTTGGTATATATGTGACACCTAAGTATTTTTTGTTTCTGTTTGGGAGTTGCCAGATTGTTGATTTTGATCTGTTGTTTGGGTGTTTTGTCTAATATGTAAAAACCTCTTATTTATTAAGGAATTAGTGAGGTGTGTTGGGAAGTCGTTGTTTTTTAGTATTATTTTTATCTTTTTTATGTTTTTGTCCAGAAATTGCATGTCAGCTAAAATAAATATTTTATTTATTAAGTTTGTCGCTGTGTTGATTTTTTGTTGCATTGGTTGCGTAGAGTGAAAATTTATTAGTCTACCAGAGCATGTTGTTTTAGAAAACCAGTCAAAAATTATTTTGCTATTTTGTCTATGTAGTTTGACGTCTAAGTATGGTATTGTTTGGTTTTGTTCCATTTCAATTGTGAATTGTATGATGGTACACCACATTGTCAAATATAAAGTAGTTTTTGTCCTTCAAGCAGAATTCTAGAATATTTAGAAATTGCTGTCGTGGAATATTGGTCAAAGTTTTAATTACGTCCCATTGATTCATTATATTTCTTATAGCTAAGTTTGTTGAAATGTTAGTGAAAAGAGATACAACGTCAAATGAGACAATTGCGTCTTCTTCTGTCAGTGTTAAGTCTTTTAGTTTTTCTTTTAGTTGAACTGCGTTTTTAATGTTGTATTCGTCAGATATTAAGTGTTTTAAAATTTGTCCAATGTGTTTTGACAGTTTGTAACAAGGGACATTAACCGATGAAGATATAGGTCTTAGAGGAACATCGATTTTATGTATTTTTGGTAGTCCGTAAAGTCGAGGTGCAGTTGCAGACGGAGTCATTACTCGAAATTTTTGGTATGTGTCGACGTAGTTTTGTTTGTGTAGGTAATTTACTATAGTGTTGTTCTTCTTTTGTAATTTGTTTGTTGGGTCGGTTCTTATTGTTTTTTATGTATTTTTGTCTCCTAATAGTTTGTTCATTTTTGCATGTATTCGTCTTTGTACATTACTACTGTTTTGTTACCTTTGTCCGCCTGTGTTATTACTATTTCATCCTCATGAAGTTTGATGAATTTTTTAGTTTGTTTTAGTATGTCCTCAGTATGAATTTTTCCTTTGGCGTATTTTTAATCCTATTCTTAAATAATACAATCTTATTGGCTACGGTGGATCTGGCAACGCTTTTTTCCCTTTCATCCTCTATGCTTTGAATGTGTTGCTCCAGGTCAGCAATCACATGTATGGCCGAAAAGTTGTTTTTTGTGATGGGAAGAGTAAATTTTCTTCCAAGTGAAAGTAACTACTTGCTGTCTGCTGGAAATACCACATTCGTGTTATTAACGAACCAATCTTCGTTTAAGGTGAATCCAATGTTTCTAATTTGTTTGTTTTTAAGTTTTTCAATTTTTTTCGTCTAAAGCTTTGTTAGTACTGTTGCTGATTTGAGTGTATATGTGCATTTGTCTCTCTGTGAATTCCTTGTAGTCTAATTCATTTAGTGATTTTTTTCATATGTAATTC
Organism: Dichetophora obliterata; assembly: GCA_963920525.1. Taxonomy (NCBI): domain Eukaryota; kingdom Metazoa; phylum Arthropoda; class Insecta; order Diptera; family Sciomyzidae; genus Dichetophora; species Dichetophora obliterata. Next base: position 142,963,932 of record OY986436.1, on the reverse strand, counting down.
TGCGTGGAAAATGTAATTTTGTGTGTTCTTGATGTTTATGTTTACTTCTTTTATTTCTAAGTTCAGTAGCTTATTATGGAAAGAATGTTCTATTTTGTTGAATAATTTGTTGACTGTGTCCACCGAGAACATCCGTTTAGCTCCGCATGTCGTGTTAGTTAAATGTTTTGGAGTTATACCATATTGCTTGCATATGATGAGAAATCGTAGTTGTCCATTTTGTTTGGCTAGTTTTCGTCGGATATTGCAGTAGTCCTTCATAGTTGTGCAAGTCTGTTGAATATTTTAGTTTAATGTGTTCGTAAAATCCCTTCATCTTGTGTTTTTATATAAAATAATTATAGCTACCCTTCGTCATTGTTACCCATTGCTAATGGTTTGAGGTCGTCCCAAGTTGAAGCTTTATTTCAATGAATTTTACGCACTTTAGGTTGTTGTTCAGTATAAATTTAATTTTTATATCGAAATATAATTATTAATTTTTTTTTCTCTCAAAGCCATATATCGTTTGCAGACATCCCGTGGTCTGCTGAGTTCCTCGTTTGCCCATTGGTCGTCACCTTCTGACAGTTATTTTAGCGGATAACGCCGCGTTTTTCAGTTGTTCAGCGGATGCTGCCGCGGTGATGCAGTGATTTATGTGGGTGCCGCCACCGGCTGACCTTGGTTATTAGCGTGGGTCCCGTCGCTCCTCATTCTTCGATTCTGACAGTTATTTTAGCGGATGACGCCACGTTTTGCAGTTGTTTCTGCGGATGCTGCCGTGGTGAGGCATTTGTTTCTGCGGATACCGCCGCCTCCCGACCTTGTTTACCGACGTTGGTCCCATTGACGAACTTCTTCAGTTCACCAACATGAACTTTTCTTACTTTGGACTCACCTTTCTTGCGGATCTGCACAATCACGGACGAAATGTATCCGATGACGACATATGGGCCTTCATATGTGGGACCTAATTTCGCTGCGAAGGTTTTTATAGCACTAGACAGTAGATGCTGTTTGGCGAAGACCATCTCGCCTATCCTAGAATGCCAATTGTGCCTGCGCAAATTGTAATGACAAGCCTGGTCGCGAGTGGCCTGACTTAGTTTGCGCCGCACAAGTTCAGAAATATTTTGCAGTTGTTCTGCACGTGCTGTTGGTGATTGTACTTCTCTGCAGGTTCCCATCGTTTGCTCATCGTAGAGTGCTCCAGGTAATCTTGGCTCGCGACCTTGCACTAGGAACGCAGGGCTGAAACTGGTCACGTCAAACTTGCTGCTGTTCAGTGCCAAGGTGAGCTCTAGCAGACACTCATCCCATGTTTTATGTTGATTTTGGCTGAATTGAGCGATCATTGTTTTGAGGGTTTTGTTGGCTCGCTCTGTCGGGTTCTCCTGCAGTGAGTACGGGGCGGTAAACTTCTGCCTGGTAACGATTTCTTGCAGGAACTTACGGAACGCACGACTGGTAAACTGTGAGCCGTTGTCAGTAATGAGCACCTTCGGGACTCCAAAACGGGATAGTATTCTTTCTCGAAAACTCTTCTTTAAACTATCGCTGGTGGCTTTGCAAAGAGAAACGGCTTCGGTCCACTTACTTAATTTATCAAACAGGACCAAAATCATAGTGTTGCCGTGTTTCGACCGTGGCAATGGCCCAACAAAATCTGCACAGACAGTTGTCTCGTGACCATGGCTCGTCTGCAATGCGCGATAACATTTTTCCAGCTGGGGCCTGTTGGCTCGCCTTATAGCGCTGGCATACCTTACAGCTCCTTACGTACCGGCTGACAGTTCGAAAAAGACCAGGTCAGTAGTAGCGACTTGCTATGCGGCCAATGGTCTTGCGGACTCCAAAGTGGTTGGCACTCGGCCGCTCATGATTTTCTGCTAGTGCTCTCGACCGTAGGTGCGTTGGTACACATAATTTCCAGACCTCAGCATCCTCATCGCCGATCTGTTTAGGTATATGGCGATATAAACTGCCGTCTTCTTCGGTATAATCTGGGAATTTCGTGGGATTTTCTCGGACCTCCTGCTTTCGCTTTTCCAGCCAGGGGCAACATGGTGTTTCTTCGGTAATCTCAGTGGTCTTGCACAGGTCCTCTAGGGGTTGCCGTGATAACGTGTCTGCGACTACGTTCAGCTTGCCTCGTCTGCACTGGATGGCAAAGCTGTACTGCTGCAACTCTAGAGCCCATTGCGCGATGCGGCCAGACGGGCTCTCAAAAGAGTTCAGCCACTTTAAAGAAAGGTGGTCGGTTATGATTTTGTATTTGTACCCTTTCAGGTAACAACGCATTTTGCGTATGCCCCACACGATGGCCAGATTTTCCTTTTCCATGGGACTATAGTTCCACTCTGCCTGGATGAGGTGACGGCTGGCGTAAGCTATTACTCCCACTACGCCGTCGAAATCTTGCGTCAGAACTGCGCCAAGCCCATAATCGCTTGCGTCGGTTTGCAGCATGATAGTCCTATTGAAGTCTGGGCAAGCTAAAACGGGCGCTTTGGTTAGTTCGTTTTTAAGAGCCTCGAATGCCGCCTGTTGCTTCGGTCCCCATCGCCTTTCTTCAGCATCTGGGTCATCGGCTGCGAGATGGTGGCAAAGTCGGATACAAAACGACGGTACCACGACGCCACGAACAGGTATCGGCGTAATTCTCGGAGACCCGACGGTGGTGCCAGATTCTTGATTGCCGCAACCTTATCTGTATCCGTGTGTATACCACGCTCGCTCACCACATGTCCGAGGTACTTCGTTTCGGACCTGAAAAACTTACGCTTCTCCACGTTAAGCTTAAGGTTCGCCGCTCGTAATCTTCCGAATACCTTCTTCATATTCTGGATGTGCTCCTGTTTCGACCTGCCAGTTACGATGATGTCGTCCAGGTACGCGAAGGCAAATGGATCCAACTCGGGTCTGATGATGTTGTCTAAGGCTCTCTGAAACGTGGCAGGTGCCGAATGCAGCCCAAAAGGCATCACACGCCACTGAAATAGGCCACGCCCTAGTACTGTGAAAGCCGTATACTTCTTGGTATCCTGGTGCATGGGAATCTGCCAATAAATATAAAAAAAAATAAAATAAACTGGCCATTTCAGCCCTAGGAAGGACTTTGACCTAGCTTCTATTGATCAATTGTGTTGTGCGTGTTATTTTATGTTTGATCTCAAATGACCGAGAACTGGACCTACATGTTTAATGCCGACTCCGAATGTCTTATGTTCTCAAGAAGCTTTACATGGCAATTTTTACTCTCTGAGGTTTGCCATTGTCTGCAGAGAGGTGACGACCGAACAGAAAAATTATTTCAGTTGAAAAAACTTTCTATCTGAGCTGGAATTGAACACGGGCTACCACGACTCTTTAACTGAGGGGCCACGCACTCTACCCACTAGGATACGGTCGAATCTGCCAATATCTATTTTTTAAATCGAGGCTATTGATATATTTGGCATTGCGCAGCCTGTCTAGCCGTCTGTAATCAATACGGAGTCACCATGAGCCAGTCTTTTTGCGCACTAGCACTATCGGTGCGCTGTGAGGGATATGTGATGGTTCTATGAAGCCCTTTTCCATGAGCTCATCGATCTCTTTATTGATAACATCCTGCATTGCGGGGTTTCTTGGGTAATAGCGTTGTTTGATCGGCCGGTCATCCAGCATGATGAATTTGTGGGGCGGTACATTTGCGGTTCCACGTAGAGCGTCGAATTTCTGCAGCTCTTCCTTCAAGAATTCGTCTTGTGGTTCCTTTGATTGGGTAGGAATGTCAGCTATCGTGATACACGCTGATTTTCTCGAAGGTCGCAGCGTAATCGTTTGTCTACCCCAACCAAACGTGACTTTAGTCTTCAGCAGAAAATCCATTCCGAGAAGTAGATTGCCTGCAACGCCTGGAAGAATGAGAAATCGATGTTTGCACTGCCTTTTCCCCACTTCCACTTTTACGGTTAGGGTTTTTTCGACCACTTGTAGTGACCCATCGGCCATGCGCACATTGGTTGTTGTTAATTGCTGGTTGCTTGCTATTCGAATTTTATTTGTCACTGTCTGGCTTGCAAAGCTGCGCGTGGCTCCCATGTCGATTGTGGCTTCCATTTCTAGCTGGTCTATCTGCACTCGTGCCCAAATTCGCCGGTCATCAAATCGTAACTTGGTTAATGCTTTCGAGGAGGATTGCGACTGGACCCATTCTTTCCTCGACGTCGAGCGAGTCCTTTGGCATTTCCCTGAAGGTACATCTCACAGCATTCAAAAGTGGCGCAACCTTGTCCCCGCATTCCTTACAAAAGCATATCCGCTCATTCGTGCACTCGTTTTGTTGATGATCTTCTTGGCCACACCTGCTGCAGGCTATTCGAAGGTTGACAAATTCGGTGGTGGCATGTGGATCTGGCTCCTTACAAGCTATTCGTCCATCCGGTGGTTGTGCTGGTGTTCTTTCCGGTACATTATTTGGTGTAGCAAATCGATGTAGTTCCTCCTTGCTTCGCTGGGGGTTCTTCGTTTGACCATCCGAACCTCGGATAATATCATAATCATCGGCAAGTGAGAGTATCTCAGCAAATGTTGAAAAATCTCGTCACCGAATATACAATTGATATTCTTGGCGACAGTTTCAGAAGACTCTTTAGACTTTGTGATCCTCGGTCCAATTTGCATGACGCATTAGATCGATAAGATCCAGACTATATCCCTTGAAATTCTCTTGAGGCCGTTGTACTCTGCTGCGGATTTGGTCTTCAAGGCGTTCGAAGAATCGAGCGGGCAGGAAATATGTTAAGAATCGGTGTTTTAACTCTTGCCTTGATTCGCAGGAAATCCTATTATTTCGTCACCAGATGAGTGCCCCATCTTTGAGCAGCTCGGGCATTATCCTTGGCTAGTGATCTCTATCCACGTTGTAGACACAGGAGAGTTCTTCCAATCGTTCCACAAATTCCAATGGGTCTCTGCCCTCTTCGAACTTGAATGACTACCTTCTGACTTGGTCTATGATGTTGCCATACAACGGTGTCTCTTGGAATCTCCCTCGTCCTGCCGGCATCCATGGTATTGTATATCTTACTGGTGCTTCGTCTTGGCCTGATACAACGGGCACAGTCGTGAGAGCTCCCGGTCGCGATAATGGTGTCCTCCGTTTAGTGTGCTTGCTCTCAAGCTCCACTAACCGCTTCTGAAATTGTGGGTTCTCTTTAATATCTGCCACTGCTGGCGCAAATCTTTTGCGTAACTCCTCCATGGTTCCTCCATGGTTCCTCATTAAAACTGAACTCGTGGGCGTAAACCATCAAGTCGTTCTTACGCAGGCCATGTATCCAGGAAGTCCTGATCATGATGCTGTTTTTTATTTTATTTTATTTTGAATTTAATTGCCGTAAAGACGTGATAAATCAGCACCTATAATTATTTACCCACCCAACTTACGCTCGACGAAGAATGCAAGGATGCTTTACCCTTACAAATTCTTACCTTATACGTGTTTTCTTACTTGCTTACTTACTTAGTTGGCACTACAACCGTATGTCGATCTTGACCTCATCTAAAAATTTGCGCCAGCCATTTCTGTCTTTCGCTTGCTGGCGCCAGTTGGAAATTCCAAGCTTCGTCAGGTCTTTCCAACTCTACTTGGTCTTTCCAACGAAGATGCGTTCGTCCTCTTCTCCGTTGACCGCCACTGGGTACCGAATCGAATGTTTTCTTCACTGGAGCATCGCCTTTCATGCGCTGAACATGACCAAGCCAGCAAAGCCGCTCAATTTTAATGCGCTTGACTACGTCGATGTTAGCGTACAGCTCATACAGTTCATCATTCCACCGTATTCGGTACTCGCCATTGACGCAGATTGGTCCATAGATCTTACGAAGAATCTTTCTATCGAATACTCCTAAAGTCTTTTCATCTGAACTGCTCAGCGTCCAGATTTGTGATGCATAAAGTAGGACGGGCATGATGAGCGATTTATAGAGCGTGATTTTCGTTCGTCGAGAGAGGGCTCTGCTTCTCAATTGCCTACTGACCCCAAAGTAATACCTGTTGGCAAGAGTTATTCTTCGTTTGATCTCAATGCTGATGTTGTTGGTTGAGTTAATGCTGAATCCCAGATAAACGAAGTCCTTCACAACCTCAAGGAGGTATTGTCAACGGTAACGTGGGTTCTAAGACGCTGGGACTGTTTGTTTGTTGACACCAAGTATTTCGTCTTATCTGCATTCACTGCCAAACCTATTCGACTTGACTCTCTTTCTAATCTGGAAAATACTGCACTGACTTCGTGCGTATTATGGCCAATGATATCGATGTCATCAGCATACGCAAGCAGCATAACACTCTTGTAGAATATTCTGCCACTACGTCTCAGATCAGCAGCTCGGATGATCTTTTCCATCATTAGGTTGAAAAAGTCGCACGATAAGGAATCACCTTGTCTGAAACCTCGTTTAGTAATTAATGGTGGGGAGAGGTCCTTCCCGATTTTAACTGCGCTGCTGGTGTTGCTCAGTGTCATCCTGCAAAGTCGTATTAATTTTGCAGGAATACCAAATTCAGACATGGTGGAGTACAGGTGCTTCCTTATTGGGCTGTCGAAGGCGTCTTTGTAGTCGACAAAAAGATTGTGGGTGTCGACTTGTTTTTCTTGAGTCTTCTCCAAGATTTGTCGTAGCGTTAAAATCTGATCGATGGTGGACTTTCCAGGTCTGAAGCCACACTGATAAAGTCCGATCAGTTCGCTTACAATGGGCTTCAATCTTTCACATAAAACGCTCGACAGGACCTTATATGCGATATTAATAAGGCTAATCCCACGGTAATTAGCACAGATAGTGGGATCGCCTTTCTTGTGGATTGGGCAGAGCACACTGAGATTCCAATCGTTCGGAATGCATTCTTCCGACCATATTCTGCATAGAAGCTCGTGAATGCATTTAAGTAGAGCTTCGCCTCCGTTCTTAAACAGCTCAGCAGGTAAGCCATCAGCTTCCGCGGCTTTGTTATTTTTAAGCCAAGCTATAGCTGTCAGAACTTCATCATAGTCGGGCAGCGGAACCTCAACGATGTCATCCGAAATTGGAGTTTCCGGAATATCATCTCTATTGGCGGGATTGTTGTCAGCGTCGCCATTTAGAAGCTTAGAGAAGTGTTTCCTCCATAACGTCAGTGTACTCTGGACATCTGTCACTAGATTCTCGTTTTCATCCTTGCAGGAAGAGGCCCCGGTTTTAAAACCATCGGCAAGGCGTCTTATTTTCTCGAAAAATTTTCGGGCCTCATTCCTGTCACAATACACCTCAATGTTCTCCTGCTCGCACTTTTCTGTCTCCCTTTTTTTACGCCTGAAAATACGTCTCTCTTCCCTCTTTTCTTTTATCGCTCCTTAGCAGCGGGCGTTACAACCGACTGCAGGATGGCTTTGTAGGCAGCTTCTTTCTCTGCAGTGGCGTCGCGACACTCCTGGTCGTACCACTGGTTCCGGCGAGGGCGGTGGTAGCCAATCACCTCTTCAGCAGCCGCACGCATGGAGTTGGAAATTTGTGTCCACTGCGCGCATATACCATCGATTGGAGGAGTGCTGTGAAGCAGGACTGAGAATCGAGTGGCGAAAGCATTGGCTGTCTGTTTCGATTGCAGCTTGTCGACGTCTAGCCTTCTCTGTGTAGGGTTGCGTGTATTCTTAGCTGCGCACAGACGTATACGGATCTTGGCTGCAAAAAGATAGTGATCCGAGTCAATGTTTGCTCCACGGATCGTGCGGACATCCAATACACTGGAAGTCAAAACGTGATCAATTTGGTTTTTGGTTTTTTTATCAGGGGACATCCAGGTGGCTACTTGCGACCATGTTTCGTGCTGCGGCGAAGTCAATCAGCTTCATTCCGTTATCGGAGGTATTGTCGTGGAGGCTGAACTTTCCGACTGTTGGACCAAATATATTTTCCTTGCCCACCTTAGCGTTGAAGTCACCAAGCACGATTTTTACGTCGTGATGGGGGCAGAGATCGTAAGCATATTCAAGGCGCTCGTAGAAAACTTCCTTGATCTCATCGTCCTTGTCTTCTGTCGGAGCATGCGCACATATTAGGCTTATATTAAAAAATTTTACCTTGATGCGGATTATGACAAGTCGTTCGTTCACAGGTGTGAATCGCAGGACGTGGGGCCGCAGTCTTTTGCCAACTTCAAACCCGCATCCAAACTCGTGCTTCTCCGCATGGCCGCTGTAGTAGATATCACAGGGTGCATGCCGAATGCAACCCTGTCCCTTCCATCGCATTTCTTGGATAGCAGTGATATCAGCTTTGTATCTTTCCAAGACATCAGTCAGTTGGATAGAGGCACCTTCCCAATTAAGGGTTCGGACATTCCAGGTGCATATCCGTAAATAATTATCAGTTTTTCGTTTGCGGAAGTCGTCTTCAGCTTTAGGGTGTTTTAGTTCCTCTGAAAACTCAATAAAAGTTATTGCGAAAAAGAAAAGTTTAATATATACTATTGTGTTGGCTAGCCTCCTGCTAGGTCCCACACTAAATAACTCAAAAATTACGCACGGGTGGCACTTTTACTTCACCCTTAATTCAACAAATAAATCAATATAAAATGTCTTGATATTTTTTTCAAACAACACCTTCAGTATACCACTCGTATGCCTGTGATTTATAGTATCTCACAACTATCTAGTTGTCAACCAGGTCGTGGTATATTTTCAAGATGTGGTAGGTATATCAAGATGTGTCCAATCTAGATAGAATTATTCAACTATTTCTTAGCCAATGAAATTAAAAAACTGTAAGCACATGAGAAGGAATAAGCACCACCTATATTTGCTTCGTCTCAATATGCAAAATTTAAATTTTATAGCATTCAACCGAAATTTAAATATCCTGCTGTAGTGTACTCTTAAAAGTTACTATTACCACCAACTTAAAGAAGTCGCTATTTAACTTCATTCTTTCTTATTAATAAACAAAGTACAAAATAAGTAAACATAACAAAAATCCAAGCCACCAACTAAAACAATAAAATCAATAATTTATTGCCAAATAAAAACCCAAAAATTTTCCATAGAATTTTAAAGTAAACAAATATGTAAGCTGCGTTCCATTCGCTTATAAATAATCCAGATTATTTTTTTTTACATGCAAAGCAAAACCAAAAATAATAATCCTATAACAAATAGGATTATTTTTGCTATCCATATAAAATTGTGATATAGCCTTTAAAAAATTTGAAACACAGGTGCCACAGCTGTATATTTTTATGAGTTGTCATTTCATTTTTAGAATTATTTGATTGTTTGATACAATGACTATTAGGTAGCGATGACAGCTACCTATTTTCTCACGAGCTGCGACCATCGAATGTTAAACAAAAGAAAACAAAACAAACAAAACAAACAAAACAAATGTGTCACACACATTGGACGGATTCAGCGGAGCCAACAATTGTACTTAAATTTTTTATATAATTGCATTATATTAATAATAAAATGAAATAATTTACAATTTTTCTGACGTTTAGAGTAAAACCCATTCTGAGAAAAACATCGTTCACTAAGGTATCGCTACCATAACAGTTCACAACAGTTTTGAACGAAACACGTTCTCATGACACCTAATAGTTATTGTATCATGATTGCTTGTTCGAATTTTTTTTACTGCAACGGTAGTGCCCTCTACGAGTCGTTTTTCTTGCCGTTTCTTTGAGAAAATTTGTTATCGCGATTATATTAAGGCGAAAGGAACGCAGCTATTCTTAATACCAAAGAATCTCAAATTCATGTTCAATGCACTTAGCACCCCTTTTCGTTTTCTTCCGCTAGTTGCTGCATAAGCATGAACGCGACAGCGAGCATTAAGTTACACACACTTATTGCACGACAACATAAAGCAACAACAACAAGCGTTAAATTGAACTTAGCCGTTGACTTTTTTAAAGTCAAGGCTATGAATTTTGTCCATCTATTATATTGGCTTTTTTAAATTAATATTTTGAGGGGAAGAAAGAATGCGACAATGCAAAGTAAAATATGATTGGTTAATTTTATTATATTGAAAAACAAAATTAAAAATTGGAATTTAAGGAGGAGTATTGGAAATAGTGTTGATATTTTTAAGAAAAATACTGGTAAAATTACTTTATAAATCAGAACATTTTTAAAATAAAGCACATTCTTAATCACGACTACAGCGGCGAAACCCAGAGTTCTTATTGAGAGTTTCAAAACAGTTCGGCATTCTTGCCATACATTACAGCAGCACGGTGTGCTATAATACACCAAAGTCCATTTCGATGCATGTCATTGGCACCTAAATCCGATGAATAATACCTTTTATGAATACCCATGGTATTTCCACTAGCGCCCTCTAGCGTGGTAGTGCACACAATTTTTGTTCTCATTTAGATGTGGCATCTCGGTGAGGTTCGAGAACGTTCGGGCGAACAAAATGGCGATAAACATGCTTGAGGTGGATGAACACCAACAACAATAGCAAAATTAGTTTCAGCGCGAATAAACCGGTCTGAAAAATGGCGTGATCCAACACGAGCTTGAATCGGTAGCCAATGGGAATACCGAAGCAAGCGTCGGTTAACGGCCATTTTTCGACGTGTCATCTAAAAGTCTAAAACAAACATTACCTACTCCCCTCGGTTATGGTCGATTCCACCGAAAAAGGAGCGAAGTTAGAACAACATCGGTAGTTGGCCCGTCTAAAAGCCTCGAAAAGGAATGCGTACTCACCTTAACCGATGACATGTGGCAACACTGCCAAAGTACCAAAAAATCATCGAACTGGAAAAAATACACCCCTGAAAGACGATGATGCAGCTGAGTTCGGCCATTCGGTGATAGAATGACAAAAAAATATTAAGACAGTCGAGTGAACGACGGACCTTCAACAAAAAATAGTTAAAATTTCACAAAATTCATCCATCAAGTGTGCACGAAAAAAAAACCTGGCCGGTTAAGGTAACGAAAATTCAATTCAATGTTATTCAATAACAATTTAATTGATATAACAAATATTCATCAGCGCCGTCAGCGTCGTCATCATCGTCTTCGTCGACATCGTTGTTGTTTTCAGCACAAGTAACAACAAAAACTATACAATTTCTCCAAATAACCAGGCTAAATTAAAAGCAATAATAATATCTACGATAGCTACTTCAACATTTACACAACTACGACTAGCATAACTACAATAATAGTATCGCTTTAAATGCTGCTTAAAAAGCGTTCACTGTTGCTGGTGGTTTTCTGTTTTCATGCAATAATAATTTTATAATAATTAAAATTATAAAAAAATAGAAAAAAAGTTAGTAGATTCTTCATAATTTTTTTGTTAGATAAGACAAAAATTATGAATAAATTGGATTATCCACGCCAAAATGGAGCACACAAAATTCGGATAACAATTCTTTGTGCAAGAAATTTAGTGCGCAAGGATTTATTTCGTCTTCCCGATCCATTCGCCAAAGTTCAAGTCGACGGTAGTGGTCAGGTTTATTCTACAGATATTTGCAATCATCACTAGATCCGAAATGAAACGGACACTATGATCTTTTTCTTGGACGCGGTGATGCGATAACTATTAGCGTCTGGAATCAGCGTAAAATACACAATTTAAGCTGGGGTCCACACGGCCAAGTGTATGGAAAGAGTTTATAATATTTATGTTTCAGCCAGCCAGCAAATACATTAACAGACGCCGGAGGCAACATTTGGATGCGCCTACCACCCCACCAACAACTGTTAAACAGCAGCAACTAACTACAGGAACTAGAGCTCCGCGGTGATAGAAAGGCAGCACAGTCCATTGAAGCTGGCACCAGGCTGGATGCAAACAGCAACTGCAACCCGCACCAGCCAGATCATCACATCCAGCACCGACACCACCAACCACATCAACACTCAGCAAACCACCCGGCACCCCACTCAGCATCGACACTCGGACAACGCAACACCTACACCACCTACGCCAACAACTGCAGCGTACACGGCCATCACCGCCAGGTTTGAGACATGTTACCTGGGCTGGGTAAGCGTGTCAAAGAATAACTTTAAATAATTGTCGTCTTTTTGGGCAAACTATTTGACGCAAATTTGACGCGTTAGCAGTCAAACAAAACAGCTTGCTTTCTAGCACCTTGCAAAGTTTTACACAACTTAAAACAAAGACGAACAAATATGCAACACGTTACGGTTGATGATGTGCGTTAATTTCTAGCCATAAGAAATACGCGGCAAAGGAGTTAATCCAGTTTTGCATTTTAGTTTTGGTGCAATTTTCGTTAAGCTTGGTATTTGAGCTTTTGATTTTTTTTCGACTCGCATCAACATTTTTTCCTTAGTTTCTTTAGATTTTAGTACCTTCATTTGGCTAACCAAAAGTGATTTTAGTTTAATTCAAACTTTATTGGCTAAACGTGTTGTAATTAATTTTTTCGTTTTCTCCATACTTTGCACGCCACAAATATTTTCGGTGTGGGTGTGTTGGATTTGTTGATGCAAGATTTTTGCTAAACAGGCAGTGTGTATTTTAGCTTAATTTGTCTGCAATGCGTTTGAAGATGCGTTGAAATTCAAATTTACGAAGAAAATCAATGCTGCATTATGCCGCGAAAATCCCATATTTTCTTTGATGTTTAAACTGGTCTAACATTTTTCTGAGTAGCTTATTATTAAGATTTCTTTTTTTATGTTTAAATATACATATGGTGTATATATATAGATATATGTAGACATATGCAAGCATAGACATGTAAGGAAGCAGAACACATAAAAAAAAATATTTATAGTTGCATTAATTGCTGAGTAAACTTAACATATTATTATAATTACTATCAATACGTTACGTTATGTTTTTAAGCCATATTAGGGTATTACACATTTAAATTAATTAATTAATTGATATTGATGATGGTTTTTCTCAAACATACATACCCTTACTTCCTAAAATTATGCAACATAAATCAAAAGGAGAAAAACAAAGAATAATAATAATAGTAATAATTATGTTCTGCATACGAATAGATTTTTGTTTTTTGCAACTAAAAATAAGATAAATTTAACATGCTAGGATAATGAAATCAATTCAACTAAAAATAAGAAATTTAACCTACGAATAGAATGAAAATAAATGAAAACTAATTTTAAAAAAAAATTAATATACATGCAAACTAACTTAAATATAAATCAATCTAAATGAAAACTAATTTAAACAAAAATTAATATAAATGCAAACTAATTTAAATATAAATCAATATAAATGAAAACTAATTTAAATAAAAATATATATAAATGAAAACGAATTCGAAATAATACGAACATAACAGAAACGGATTTAAAAGAAAACTAATGGCAATAAAACGAATTTACAATAAAACTAATATAAACTAAAAACTAACTTAAAATTAAACTAAAATTAATGAAAACTAATTCGAATAAAATAAATATTAATGAAAACTAATGTAAACAAAAATAAATATAAATGCAAACTAATTTAAATATAAATCAATATAAATGAAAACGAATTCAGGATAAAATAAATATAAATGAAAACTAATGGCAATAAAAACGAATTTACAATAAAGCTAATATAAACTAAAAACTAACTTAAAATTAAACTAAAACTAATGAAAACTGATTCGAATAAAATAAATATAAATGAAAACTAATGGCAATAAAACGAATTTACAATAAAGCTCATATAAACTAAAAAGTAACTAAAAATTAAACTAATATAAATGAAATCTAACTTTAAATAAAACTAATATCAATGGAAACGATTTTTTTAATGAAAATAAATATAAATAAATATAAATGAAAGCTAATTCAAATAAGACCAATATAAAAGAGAAATTAAATTAACTAAGAAAAATCTGAAAAGTAGAGAACATAAAATACAAACTTTTTTAGTTGACTATATTTTAAGACAAATTATGGGTATTGTTTTCACGTTAGGCGTTACTAATTGTACTTATATAATAAGAAAACAAAAAAGGAGACAATGTTAAATTTGGTATTAAATAAATGTTAAATTGATACTGTATTTAGGAATCATGTGTCCTTAATTTACCACGGGTAGGTGGCGTGAATTGTAACGGAGGGGCGTGGGCATGAAAGTATTTGGGGTGACTTAAACCCCGGCGCATGGTCACCATGGCTGGTCTTTTGTGGCCAGAAGGGGTGGGCTAGCCAAGGGCGATCGAATTCCAGCAAAAGATCGACCCACAAGATGTGCCAACGTGGCAGCAGCTAGCACCCGGTTTATCGTATTCTTCGTTTTCAGCACCTTTCGCGTAAAATAATCAGTTTTTTTTATCTTCCCTCGAGATTTAAATCTTTTTGTATGGTTTATCGGGGTTTTTTTTCAAGGACACCACCCCATCCGGCGAGCCTTAGCCGCGCAATACGCCAGCGTACCAGTGCTGCCAGAGGGACGACAGGGGTGCGCAATAAAGGCTACCTTGCCACATGACGCATCGACCGCAAACAAGGTAAGGAAACATGACATGCAGTCATCGAAATAACTCATAAAATACTGAGGAAATAAGAAATATTTAAAGTAGAAGTAATATATCCTTTTCATAACACTACATGGCGATCCTGCCATTTTCCAACGTATAACACCACATGGTGATCCTGCCCACTACTTAACTGGAATTTTCTTGAGAGCTTTGCAAAAAATTAAGATTTTTTTCATGGATAGCAATTTCAACTCCATTTTCCAAAGTGTTGTGGAATAAATGAATAACGAAGCATTCAACAAACAAAGAAGATGAAAAATACATGCCAACTTTCTTGGATTCTTTTGACCCAGAAAAGAAATAGACCGTAGAATACCAGTCGAGTCGATTTTTAAATGACAACATGTGTGCCTACAAACTTTTAACTACTAGAGACGTGCTGAGGATGCAACAAGCGACACAAGCATTAACAAAACACTTCAGCATGAACAGAATCACAAAATTACAAAATTTTTATAGTTCAATTCTTGTTTTCAAACTATTTTATTTCATTCTTTATTGTTTTGTGAAACTATGATAAAATATTAAATTTTTATACATATATACAAAGTCATTTGGCCAAAAATCAAAAATTATAGTAAACATTAGAAATTTTTAAACATACTATTAAGACATCTTTTAATCAAAAATAAAAAAAATTTTGTACGAAATAAGTAAGATTAAAACAAATAAAAAAAATTGCTCAAATCGTGACTACAGTGAGGAGACTATTCAATTAAATTTTAAGGGAAGAGTTACAAGAGATTTTTAATGAAGTTTTAAAAATTAAACAGAACATTAAGAAATCCAGTAATAGGAAGTACACAAGTCAAAAAATTAGTTTTAAACTTGATTATCTAAGTCGTTACGAATTACATTTTAAAAAAACAGCAGAATTCCTAAACAAATTGGAAGCATATCATTTGAGTGAACGATTTCACATATTATTAAATGAAACTAAAAATCTTTTGTTAAAACATTCGACAGAAAATAACGAAATCATGTCTGACTTTAATATTGAATTAATTTTAAAAACCGTTCCAGTTTTCAACGGAAATTATAAAGAACTCAATGCATTCTTAATAATAGTAGAATTAAAAGAGAGAACTTACACAACGGAAAACAAGAATAAACTAATAAATATTGTAGTCAACGTTAAATTGAATTCTAATTTAAAAACAACATTAGGATACATAACAAACATAGACACTTTCATTAAACTTAAAGAAGCACTTACCAAATCATTCAAAAGCAACTTAACTACTACACAAATACACACACAATTTTCAGCATTGACAAAACGGAAGAACACAGTAAGTAATTTTAAAGACAAACTATTAAATTTAACGTCTGTACTAAATAATTTACAGATCAGTGATTTAAGACCTGAAGCTAATGATGAACAAAGAAATTTGATCATGAAGATGAACGAATCCTATGCACTTACAATTTTTAAGAACGGACTAAACGATGACCTTAAAATACAATATTTGCAGCACAACCGAAGACTTTAACAGAAGCAACAAATTTAGCTTTAGAATTAAAAAAAAAACGTAAAAACAAGCAACCATTTAATGTATTTCAAAACAAACAACAATTCATACAACAGACGACCAATAAACAGCAATTATAACAATCAGTATGGAAGACAATAACATAAGGCAACAGAACTCAAATTTTATGCAACGAACTACTTACAACAACGGAAACAGACAAAACAACATGTTTAGCAATTACAATAATAGGATTAATAATAGAAACTTTAACAACGACAATAATAGAAGAAATTATAATTTCAATAACAACCAAAACGCACAACGACGTCTTACTAACAATAACAATCAACACAGAAATTTCAGCAATATAAATCAAAATAATAACAGAATGTATGTTTTCAGCAATGGTGACCAGGGAAACGAAGATCGCTCGGAGGTCATGATAGAAGACCATCCGGGACAGCGAAATTAAACATATATACAATATTGGATAACACGACCAATTACATTATTGTAAAATGTAATAACTTGAAAATAAATTTTAAATTTTTCATAGATACGGGTGCAGATATTTCAATCTGCAAAATTGAAAACATAGACAGAAATTAACACAGAAAAAAGCTGTAATCTATCAGGAATAACAGACGACGAAACTTTTACTTTAGAAGCAACAATATTAGAACTAAATTTTAACTCATTCACTTTACCTCACACTTTTTAAGTAGTAGAAAACAATTTTCCTGTGCACACTGGCGGTATTTTAGGTATAGATTTCCTAT
Organism: Dichetophora obliterata; assembly: GCA_963920525.1. NCBI lineage: Eukaryota > Metazoa > Arthropoda > Insecta > Diptera > Sciomyzidae > Dichetophora > Dichetophora obliterata. Next base: position 142,947,163 of record OY986436.1, on the reverse strand, counting down.
CAAAACATATGCAAAATTGACTACGAAACTCAAACTTTAACACTTACATTAAAAGACACAGACATAATTACACCACTATATTTCAATAAAAACGCATACGGCATAATACGTATACCACCACGCACAGAAATTATACAACCCACTTATTTAAGCATAAATCAAGATAACGCAGTATTAAACGAAGAAATCCAAAAAGGAGTATTTTTAGATAATTCAATAATACCAGCCAACGGAAAATATCACGTCAATATATTAAACTCAAATGATACAGAAGTAAAAATAAAGAAAGTAACACCAAAAAAAGAACCACTTTCAAACTATTTCTATATAAAACAAAATCACGAGACCGACGAACAAAGATTTAAACAAAGTTTTAAAAGAACTAAACATGAACCAAAATCCTCCATTAATAAACATTTTTGAGAAATTAAAGTTTTTTCTAAATGACCTCTATATTAATTATGTTGACTTTATATGATTTAAATACAAATTCTAAATGTTTGATAGTTTAAATCATACTTGATTTTAAATACAAATTCTAGTTGTTTGATAGTTTAAAATCGTTTATTGAGCTTAAGGTCAAAGTTAGAACAATTAATTGTTCTAACGAATTTTTCCAAAGAAACAACAACAACAACAAAGTTTTTTCAATATGAAAAGGAAAAAATCACTAGCTGATCTGATTGCAATTTCTACTCTGCTAAAAGCGTCATCAGAAATCTTTGTGATACCCGTGCAAGCGCGCGCTAACGCACTGCACCATCGGGGCGATGAGATTTGAAGCGTCAATTTCTCAGTTTTTCCTTCATTTCATAATGTCACATTTGTTGTTGTATTTCTGTTTTACTTTAGTTTCTATGCTTATGTTATTATATGTAGTCCAACAGCCTGCTGGAAGTCTGCACTAACAAAGCATGTTTACTGAAGTTGTTTTTAGAATTTTTGCTGATTTTGTTTTCAGCTGTTTCCGTTTGGTCGAGCTCTACCATTTGATTAAAGTTTTTTCTAAATGACCTCTATATTAATTATGTTGACTTTATATGATTTAAATACAAATTCTAAATGTTTGATAGTTTAAATCATACTTGATTTTAAATACAAATTCTAGTTGTTTGATAGTTTAAAATCGTTTATTGAGCTTAAGGTCAAAGTTAGAACAATTAATTGTTCTAACGAATTTTTCCAAAGAAACAACAACAACAACAAAGTTTTTTCAATATGAAAAGGAAAAAATCACTAGCTGATCTGATTGCAATTTCTACTCTGCTAAAAGCGTCATCAGAAATCTTTGTGATACCCGTGCAAGCGCGCGCTAACGCACTGCACCATCGGGGCGATGAGATTTGAAGCGTCAATTTCTCAGTTTTTCCTTCATTTCATAATGTCACATTTGTTGTTGTATTTCTGTTTTACTTTAGTTTCTATGCTTATGTTATTATATGTAGTCCAACAGCCTGCTGGAAGTCTGCACTAACAAAGCATGTTTACTGAAGTTGTTTTTAGAATTTTTGCTGATTTTGTTTTCAGCTGTTTCCGTTTGGTCGAGCTCTACCATTTGATTAAAGTTTTTTCTAAATGACCTCTATATTAATTATGTTGACTTTATATGATTTAAATACAAATTCTAAATGTTTGATAGTTTAAATCATACTTGATTTTAAATACAAATTCTAGTTGTTTGATAGTTTAAAATCGTTTATTGAGCTTAAGGTCAAAGTTAGAACAATTAATTGTTCTAACGAATTTTTCCAAAGAAACAACAACAACAACAAAGTTTTTTCAATATGAAAAGGAAAAAATCACTAGCTGATCTGATTGCAATTTCTACTCTGCTAAAAGCGTCATCAGAAATCTTTGTGATACCCGTGCAAGCGCGCGCTAACGCACTGCACCATCGGGGCGATGAGATTTGAAGCGTCAATTTCTCAGTTTTTCCTTCATTTCATAATGTCACATTTGTTGTTGTATTTCTGTTTTACTTTAGTTTCTATGCTTATGTTATTATATGTAGTCCAACAGCCTGCTGGAAGTCTGCACTAACAAAGCATGTTTACTGAAGTTGTTTTTAGAATTTTTGCTGATTTTGTTTTCAGCTGTTTCCGTTTGGTCGAGCTCTACCATTTGATTAAAGTTTTTTCTAAATGACCTCTATATTAATTATGTTGACTTTATATGATTTAAATACAAATCCTAAATGTTTGATAGTTTAAATCATACTTGATTTTAAATACAAATTCTAGTTGTTTGATAGTTTAAAATCGTTTATTGAGCTTAAGGTCAAAGTTAGAACAATTAATTGTTCTAACGAATTTTTCCAAAGAAACAACAACAACAACAAAGTTTTTTCAATATGAAAAGGAAAAAATCACTAGCTGATCTGATTGCAATTTCTACTCTGCTAAAAGCGTCATCAGAAATCTTTGTGATACCCGTGCAAGCGCGCGCTAACGCACTGCACCATCGGGGCGATGAGATTTGAAGCGTCAATTTCTCAGTTTTTCCTTCATTTCATAATGTCACATTTGTTGTTGTATTTCTGTTTTACTTTAGTTTCTATGCTTATGTTATTATATGTAGTCCAACAGCCTGCTGGAAGTCTGCACTAACAAAGCATGTTTACTGAAGTTGTTTTTAGAATTTTTGCTGATTTTGTTTTCAGCTGTTTCCGTTTGGTCGAGCTCTACCATTTGATTAAAGTTTTTTCTAAATGACCTCTATATTAATTATGTTGACTTTATATGATTTAAATACAAATTCTAAATGTTTGATAGTTTAAATCATACTTGATTTTAAATACAAATTCTAGTTGTTTGATAGTTTAAAATCGTTTATTGAGCTTAAGGTCAAAGTTAGAACAATTAATTGTTCTAACGAATTTTTCCAAAGAAACAACAACAACAACAAAGTTTTTTCAATATGAAAAGGAAAAAATCACTAGCTGATCTGATTGCAATTTCTACTCTGCTAAAAGCGTCATCAGAAATCTTTGTGATACCCGTGCAAGCGCGCGCTAACGCACTGCACCATCGGGGCGATGAGATTTGAAGCGTCAATTTCTCAGTTTTTCCTTCATTTCATAATGTCACATTTGTTGTTGTATTTCTGTTTTACTTTAGTTTCTATGCTTATGTTATTATATGTAGTCCAACAGCCTGCTGGAAGTCTGCACTAACAAAGCATGTTTACTGAAGTTGTTTTTAGAATTTTTGCTGATTTTGTTTTCAGCTGTTTCCGTTTGGTCGAGCTCTACCATTTGATTAAAGTTTTTTCTAAATGACCTCTATATTAATTATGTTGACTTTATATGATTTAAATACAAATTCTAAATGTTTGATAGTTTAAATCATACTTGATTTTAAATACAAATTCTAGTTGTTTGATAGTTTAAAATCGTTTATTGAGCTTAAGGTCAAAGTTAGAACAATTAATTGTTCTAACGAATTTTTCCAAAGAAACAACAACAACAACAAAGTTTTTTCAATATGAAAAGGAAAAAATCACTAGCTGATCTGATTGCAATTTCTACTCTGCTAAAAGCGTCATCAGAAATCTTTGTGATACCCGTGCAAGCGCGCGCTAACGCACTGCACCATCGGGGCGATGAGATTTGAAGCGTCAATTTCTCAGTTTTTCCTTCATTTCATAATGTCACATTTGTTGTTGTATTTCTGTTTTACTTTAGTTTCTATGCTTATGTTATTATATGTAGTCCAACAGCCTGCTGGAAGTCTGCACTAACAAAGCATGTTTACTGAAGTTGTTTTTAGAATTTTTGCTGATTTTGTTTTCAGCTGTTTCCGTTTGGTCGAGCTCTACCATTTGATTAAAGTTTTTTCTAAATGACCTCTATATTAATTATGTTGACTTTATATGATTTAAATACAAATTCTAAATGTTTGATAGTTTAAATCATACTTGATTTTAAATACAAATTCTAGTTGTTTGATAGTTTAAAATCGTTTATTGAGCTTAAGGTCAAAGTTAGAACAATTAATTGTTCTAACGAATTTTTCCAAAGAAGAAACAACAACAACAACAAAGTTTTTTCAATATGAAAAGGAAAAAATCACTAGCTGATCTGATTGCAATTTCTACTCTGCTAAAAGCGTCATCAGAAATCTTTGTGATACCCGTGCAAGCGCGCGCTAACGCACTGCACCATCGGGGCGATGAGATTTGAAGCGTCAATTTCTCAGTTTTTCCTTCATTTCATAATGTCACATTTGTTGTTGTATTTCTGTTTTACTTTAGTTTCTATGCTTATGTTATTATATGTAGTCCAACAGCCTGCTGGAAGTCTGCACTAACAAAGCATGTTTACTGAAGTTGTTTTTAGAATTTTTGCTGATTTTGTTTTCAGCTGTTTCCGTTTGGTCGAGCTCTACCATTTGATTAAAGTTTTTTCTAAATGACCTCTATATTAATTATGTTGACTTTATATGATTTAAATACAAATTCTAAATGTTTGATAGTTTAAATCATACTTGATTTTAAATACAAATTCTAGTTGTTTGATAGTTTAAAATCGTTTATTGAGCTTAAGGTCAAAGTTAGAACAATTAATTGTTCTAACGAATTTTTCCAAAGAAACAACAACAACAACAAAGTTTTTTCAATATGAAAAGGAAAAAATCACTAGCTGATCTGATTGCAATTTCTACTCTGCTAAAAGCGTCATCAGAAATCTTTGTGATACCCGTGCAAGCGCGCGCTAACGCACTGCACCATCGGGGCATTATGAAATGAAGGAAAAACTGAGAAATTGACGCTTCAAATCTCATCGCCCCGATGGTGCAGTGCGTTAGCGCGCGCTTGCACGGGTATCACAAAGATTTCTGATGACGCTTTTAGCAGAGTAGAAATTGCAATCAGATCAGCTAGTGATTTTTTCCTTTTCATATTGAAAAAACTTTGTTGTTGTTGTTGTTTCTTTGGAAAAATTCGTTAGAACAATTAATTGTTCTAACTTTGACCTTAAGCTCAATAAACGATTTTAAACTATCAAACAACTAGAATTTGTATTTAAAATCAAGTATGATTTAAACTATCAAACATTTAGAATTTGTATTTAAATCATATAAAGTCAACATAATTAATATAGAGGTCATTTAGAAAAAACTTTAATCAAATGGTAGAGCTCGACCAAACGGAAACAGCTGAAAACAAAATCAGCAAAAATTCTAAAAACAACTTCAGTAAACATGCTTTGTTAGTGCAGACTTCCAGCAGGCTGTTGGACTACATATAATAACATAAGCATAGAAACTAAAGTAAAACAGAAATACAACAACAAATGTGACATTATGAAATGAAGGAAAAACTGAGAAATTGACGCTTCAAATCTCATCGCCCCGATGGTGCAGTGCGTTAGCGCGCGCTTGCACGGGTATCACAAAGATTTCTGATGACGCTTTTAGCAGAGTAGAAATTGCAATCAGATCAGCTAGTGATTTTTTCCTTTTCATATTGAAAAAACTTTGTTGTTGTTGTTGTTTCTTTGGAAAAATTCGTTAGAACAATTAATTGTTCTAACTTTGACCTTAAGCTCAATAAACGATTTTAAACTATCAAACAACTAGAATTTGTATTTAAAATCAAGTATGATTTAAACTATCAAACATTTAGAATTTGTATTTAAATCATATAAAGTCAACATAATTAATATAGAGGTCATTTAGAAAAAACTTTAATCAAATGGTAGAGCTCGACCAAACGGAAACAGCTGAAAACAAAATCAGCAAAAATTCTAAAAACAACTTCAGTAAACATGCTTTGTTAGTGCAGACTTCCAGCAGGCTGTTGGACTACATATAATAACATAAGCATAGAAACTAAAGTAAAACAGAAATACAACAACAAATGTGACATTATGAAATGAAGGAAAAACTGAGAAATTGACGCTTCAAATCTCATCGCCCCGATGGTGCAGTGCGTTAGCGCGCGCTTGCACGGGTATCACAAAGATTTCTGATGACGCTTTTAGCAGAGTAGAAATTGCAATCAGATCAGCTAGTGATTTTTTCCTTTTCATATTGAAAAAACTTTGTTGTTGTTGTTGTTTCTTTGGAAAAATTCGTTAGAACAATTAATTGTTCTAACTTTGACCTTAAGCTCAATAAACGATTTTAAACTATCAAACAACTAGAATTTGTATTTAAAATCAAGTATGATTTAAACTATCAAACATTTAGAATTTGTATTTAAATCATATAAAGTCAACATAATTAATATAGAGGTCATTTAGAAAAAACTTTAATCAAATGGTAGAGCTCGACCAAACGGAAACAGCTGAAAACAAAATCAGCAAAAATTCTAAAAACAACTTCAGTAAACATGCTTTGTTAGTGCAGACTTCCAGCAGGCTGTTGGACTACATATAATAACATAAGCATAGAAACTAAAGTAAAACAGAAATACAACAACAAATGTGACATTATGAAATGAAGGAAAAACTGAGAAATTGACGCTTCAAATCTCATCGCCCCGATGGTGCAGTGCGTTAGCGCGCGCTTGCACGGGTATCACAAAGATTTCTGATGACGCTTTTAGCAGAGTAGAAATTGCAATCAGATCAGCTAGTGATTTTTTCCTTTTCATATTGAAAAAACTTTGTTGTTGTTGTTGTTTCTTTGGAAAAATTCGTTAGAACAATTAATTGTTCTAACTTTGACCTTAAGCTCAATAAACGATTTTAAACTATCAAACAACTAGAATTTGTATTTAAAATCAAGTATGATTTAAACTATCAAACATTTAGAATTTGTATTTAAATCATATAAAGTCAACATAATTAATATAGAGGTCATTTAGAAAAAACTTTAATCAAATGGTAGAGCTCGACCAAACGGAAACAGCTGAAAACAAAATCAGCAAAAATTCTAAAAACAACTTCAGTAAACATGCTTTGTTAGTGCAGACTTCCAGCAGGCTGTTGGACTACATATAATAACATAAGCATAGAAACTAAAGTAAAACAGAAATACAACAACAAATGTGACATTATGAAATGAAGGAAAAACTGAGAAATTGACGCTTCAAATCTCATCGCCCCGATGGTGCAGTGCGTTAGCGCGCGCTTGCACGAGTATCACAAAGATTTCTGATGACGCTTTTAGCAGAGTAGAAATTGCAATCAGATCAGCTAGTGATTTTTTCCTTTTCATATTGAAAAAACTTTGTTGTTGTTGTTGTTTCTTTGGAAAAATTCGTTAGAACAATTAATTGTTCTAACTTTGACCTTAAGCTCAATAAACGATTTTAAACTATCAAACAACTAGAATTTGTATTTAAAATCAAGTATGATTTAAACTATCAAACATTTAGAATTTGTATTTAAATCATATAAAGTCAACATAATTAATATAGAGGTCATTTAGAAAAAACTTTAATCAAATGGTAGAGCTCGACCAAACGGAAACAGCTGAAAACAAAATCAGCAAAAATTCTAAAAACAACTTCAGTAAACATGCTTTGTTAGTGCAGACTTCCAGCAGGCTGTTGGACTACATATAATAACATAAGCATAGAAACTAAAGTAAAACAGAAATACAACAACAAATGTGACATTATGAAATGAAGGAAAAACTGAGAAATTGACGCTTCAAATCTCATCGCCCCGATGGTGCAGTGCGTTAGCGCGCGCTTGCACGGGTATCACAAAGATTTCTGATGACGCTTTTAGCAGAGTAGAAATTGCAATCAGATCAGCTAGTGATTTTTTCCTTTTCATATTGAAAAAACTTTGTTGTTGTTGTTGTTTCTTTGGAAAAATTCGTTAGAACAATTAATTGTTCTAACTTTGACCTTAAGCTCAATAAACGATTTTAAACTATCAAACAACTAGAATTTGTATTTAAAATCAAGTATGATTTAAACTATCAAACATTTAGAATTTGTATTTAAATCATATAAAGTCAACATAATTAATATAGAGGTCATTTAGAAAAAACTTTAATCAAATGGTAGAGCTCGACCAAACGGAAACAGCTGAAAACAAAATCAGCAAAAATTCTAAAAACAACTTCAGTAAACATGCTTTGTTAGTGCAGACTTCCAGCAGGCTGTTGGACTACATATAATAACATAAGCATAGAAACTAAAGTAAAACAGAAATACAACAACAAATGTGACATTATGAAATGAAGGAAAAACTGAGAAATTGACGCTTCAAATCTCATCGCCCCGATGGTGCAGTGCGTTAGCGCGCGCTTGCACGGGTATCACAAAGATTTCTGATGACGCTTTTAGCAGAGTAGAAATTGCAATCAGATCAGCTAGTGATTTTTTCCTTTTCATATTGAAAAAACTTTGTTGTTGTTGTTGTTTCTTTGGAAAAATTCGTTAGAACAATTAATTGTTCTAACTTTGACCTTAAGCTCAATAAACGATTTTAAACTATCAAACAACTAGAATTTGTATTTAAAATCAAGTATGATTTAAACTATCAAACATTTAGAATTTGTATTTAAATCATATAAAGTCAACATAATTTTTGAGAAATATCAAAATATTTTTCATTTGGAAGAAGAACAATTAACAGCCAACAATTTTTACACGCAAAATCTTTCAACAATAGACAACACACCTACTTAATTTAAAAATTACAGATTACCTCATGTACATAATACGGAAATTCACACACAAGTAGAAAAATTATTACAAAATGACATAATTGAACCATCAGTAAGCCCGTATAATTCACCTTCACTACTCGTACCAAAAAAAGTAGTGATGACACAAAAAAGTGGCGTTTAGTAGTTGATTTCAGACAATTAAATAAAAAAAATAATAAACGATAAATTCCCATTGACTAGAATAGAGGACGTTTTGGACAAATTAGGTAGAGCAAAGTATTTTTCTACACTTGACATGACAAGCTCTTTCCATCAAATTCCTTTAGATAAAAATGCAAGACCTTTGACTGCTTTCTCGACAAATGATGGCCATTACCATTTCAAAAGATTACCCTTTGGATTAACTTTATCCTCAAATAGTTTTCAAAGAATGCTGACTGTGGCACTTACAGGTTTAAACTCCGAAGCATTCTTGTATGTCGATGACAAAATAGTATTTGGATGCAGCCTTCAATACCACAATAACAATTTAATAAAAGTTTTTAAAAGACTACCTAAATACAACCTCAAATTAGACGCAGCCAAATGTAAATTTTTAAAACCAGAAGTAGTTTATTTGGGACATTTAATTACACAACAAGGTATAAAAACAGACCCTGCCAAATATGAATAAATTAGAAATTATCCTATACCAAAAAACGCAGATGAGGTGCGAAGATTTGTAGCTTTTTTAACTACTATAGACGATTTATACAAGACTTTGCAAAAACGGCACAATGTTAAATTACATTACTAAAGAAAAATCAAATTTTCAAGTGGACGGAAGAATTTCAATCTTATTTTGAAGCTTTAAAACAGAAATTAATAGAAACACCTATCCTACAGTACCCCGACTTTTCAAAACCATTTATCTTAACGACAGACGCTTCGAATTTTGCCCTTGGAGCACAATGTTTAAAACCATTACTAAAGAAAAATCAAATTTTTGTAATGGACCATTTCCGTAAAAAAAATATACATTTTTTACTGCACAAATAATTTGGTAGTAGAAATGATTGGCTCGCCACGTTTAAATTATTAAACCCACCCCTGCCATCGCTAGTTCACTTAGTAGCAATTTTTTTTTGATTAGGTTTTCTTTTTTTTTTCTCTCAAATAGTGACCAGTTTTTACAAGCTCAGTCGAAAAACACCCTACGCTTGTAACTAATAATTGAGTCACAAATAGTCTTCACAGATTGGTTAATAACAATTGATATATAAATTATGATTATAATAGGCAAGCTTATATCTAAGTATTTAATTAACATATCTATCTGTTCATATGGAAGTAAGGCAAAATAAAAAACTGTTTAGTAAATAAAACAATCTTTACAAAAAAAAAAAATATTCAACTTATAAAAGAATAAAAGTTCAATATACTTACATAATAAAGTATTCGAAATTATACTAAAGTAAAAACAAACTACCGAGATTATAAAATATACTACAATATCAAGATAAAATACTTACGATCTAATAGCTAATTACTAAAAAAAAGTGTATAACAAATAATCAAATAATATCCATATGTAATAATAAGGTAGGGTAGGGTATATTATAGCGAGACCGACCACTTTCATTTGGTCATCCGATCATTCCGTTAATGCAGACCCGCTAATCTTTACTCTAAGCTTAGTTTGGCTACTTAAGAATTGCTGCTATGAACAAAGATCATTTGTAAAACAGACTGCAAGTGCAGACCATTTCGCTGAGTAAAAAAAAAAAAAAAACGTAAACGCATACATTTTTCTAAAAACTGAAGTGATATACATAAAAACTAAAAAGTTGTTTAAAGTAAATAAGAGTCGAGTTTTAAAAGTTAAACTAAATTAACCATTTTAATTAACGGTCCTACAAAAGGTAATCGTTATATTAATATAAAATATTTTGTCTAAAGTATATTAATATTATCAGGAAATTAAGCGTGAGACTGAATAGCGTAATCTTCATGTGGCCTTAGAGCTAAAATGCGGAGAATTAAAGCACATAAATGGACCAATGTTGGATTTTAATTATTATCCAACGCCGCAGTATAAAAAAGTATATCCATTATATAGTTTTGGTCAATTTACCTAAATGCGGAAACTGCTGATCTGAAGGAAGTGATGAGGCCACGGGGCCCCAAAATCTTAGGATATCACTAACAATCCTGTATACCAGACAACTACTTAAACTTAAGAACATCGATTGCAAAAAGACAAAAATTTGCTTTGTATAGAGATCATAAATAGATATTTAACGCCTTAAAAACATACTGAGGAAAACATTCAGTTGAGCTTTAAAAAAAATACTTAAAAACGCATAAATTTTATATAAGAGCTTATCAGTTTAGATTTGTCTGGTTAGACCAGTTTGGTTTTTTTTTATAATAAATTAGAACCACAAATTTTACAACATATCAAATTATAACAACAACTATCCGGCAATTTTCAACTTCATCAAAAGTCGCTGGGCCCAACGTCATCGATGGAGTGAAATGCACGTAAGTTTGTTTCAAAATAACTTTATTTTCGTACCTAAAGAATACTTGAATTTTTTTTATTTTTATACCTTAATAATTGAATTGAAATTACAATAAGCATAGATATCATAAAAAAAAAGCTAAGCTAAAAGATTAAATATCAAAAACAAAAGTTAAGCATAGAATTTAAATACAACAAACAATTTTATGCGAGTAAAAAAAAAAACAAATAATAACAAATATAATAAGTGAAAGACTTTCTTTCATATGTTAAGTTTGATGGTCAGTTTCTTGCAAGCAAGACTTGTTCAAGTTAATATTTTCAGTTTAAAAAAAAAAAAAAGAAATAAAGTCTCAACAAATGTTTTTTTCTTTCCAATTAGATTAACGTTCGATTGATTTAAATTTTCTTATTATATTCTAAACAAATTAGAATGTTAAATTAACTTGTTCAATTACAAAAGCAAATAATTATAATTGAACTGCTTAACAGCAATAATTCCTGTCTGTATTTAAAGTACTTTCGAGTTAAGCCGTATCATTAGAAATTCTTATAAATTATAGAAATTTTCTCGTTTCTTTTTGGGAAAAAGTTATTGAAAGTCAATAAAAATGATAACTGAATTGTAACTAATATGATTATGAGTACTTAATAGTTCTTTTGTGAGTCCGTCATACGTCAGCATGCTAGGCGGCCAAGTTTAACCTTTGTTATCTGGCTTGCGTTTGGGGTAATTTTAAAATATCTGATAAGTTGCCATGGCAGGGTGGGCAGGGATGGAGGCCGATTAACATCAAGGCGCTCTTCTTGTTTTAATCATGGTTTGGCGTGAAAGTTTAAGGATTTGTTTTGTCGGCATGTATCGTCTAGTTTCTGTTTTATATTGTTAGTTGTAGCTTCCCTTTAACTGAAGTAAATATTTTGAACGCAGATTAAGATGTGTTGTTTTTTTTTGCCCTCTAATGTGCACACATTTATTGCTGTAGTGTTTTGTGAGATTTGGATTAGGAAAGATCCCCGACCACGTTCGACGAGCTAGTCAGAGCATAGCTAGATGTGCACCACATCTGAATCCATATCTTAGATCAAAGAAACACGTTCGAAGTTAAGCGTTGAACACACTAAAAAAGAAAACTGGAACATTACACAATTGGCGCCCAACGTGGGGCCTGACAGATTGTCAGGTCTAAAACTCAAGTCCTACAACTTTTGTAACTTCCCGTTTTGCTCTTTCTTTATTAAAATTTCAATATTGATCATTAAGTTTGCATGGTTGTAGAAGTTATGTTTTTTTTCATAATTTCAACTGTTTTGATTTTAGTATATCTTTATTCTGGATTTAGCGGCTCAATTCGATTATTTGTTTGGATTGGTCGACCGAATATTAAGCATTTGTTGTCAGATGTTTGAAATTTGGAAATATTCTTCTACACCAACCGATTTTTTTCCCCTGTTTGTCTAATTTTTGTTTAAATTCTTCAAGGACTTTGATCGTAAAGGTAATATGTGATACCTTACATCGACCGTTTAATTTATTTAAAGAATAAAACAAAGCAGGTATTTTTTTTATGTGTTAACACACACCGGTCATATTAAATTCTTTGGAATATCTAACTGCAATAGTTCCTTTACCTTCTAATAACATGATTTAATCAAATTTTTTTTTTACCCATGCTGATAAAATGACGGACGATTTAGCTAATATAATTGAAATAATAATGGCTGTACGACACAGTTCAGAAAATTTGACCCAAGCTTTAGTTTTTGAAAACGATCCTTTTTGTAGTGTTTGCCAAGAAGAGCTGAAACGAGATCAAAAGATAAGTACAACTTCTTGTAAACACAAATTTCATGAGAACTGTCTTAAGGATTGGTTGGTGAATTCCAAATTATGTCCTAACTGCAAACAAGTCATAGATTCCTTGAAATTAATTTCTCCTAGCATATCTGGGGAGCTAAACAATCCTGCAAATATTGGTTCTACTGAGAACACTAAACAATGTCAAGGAGGAAAAAGTGCATCGCATATTTCTAATATTAAACCTAAAAATACGAGAAAACCTAGAGGGAGAGGTTCAACAACCAAAGTGAATAGACCTGTCACCCAATCAACGCAATCTACAAGCAATCGTAATGCACTAGATTGGAGATATAGAGATTCGAACACTAACGAACAACGCGTGTGGTTTCCTAACTCATCCGAAGATGATATTACTGTAATTCCTCCCTCAAGAGCATCAGCTCCTTTAAATAGCCTCGATTTTATTAACATTGCCCAAACAGTTATTCAAAGCGAACAGAGAAATATTGTTCAAGAGCTTACTACTTTTATTAGTAACACTATTCAGCAAACGCTGCAATCTCAGTTGGCGTCTGTGAGAATTCGCGATCCACAACCAAACATCGCTGTTCAGCCAAAATGGCCTCGGGATATGCCAAATCTTGCTCAAGGCGATCGACAGAATTCATCTCATACTGATTCAAATGTTCCATTACCACAATCTTTACCTAGTCCTTATCGACCAGCACCTTCTGGTAGTCGTTCTTATTTAGGGATTCAACCAGAAAAAGCTTCCAGTATAATACAAAATTGGCACTTAAGGTTTGAGGGTTCAAAAGATGGGTCAACAATTGACGAATTTATATATAGATTTCAATCTCTTACTAGTCAAACACTTTCGAATGACTATCAACTTTTGGGCGACAACCTTCATTTGCTATTTGGTGGTAAAGCATCGTCGCCATCCTCGGTTTAGTTGGGATACCTTTTGTACCGAATTTCGCAAGAAATATGAAATAACCGTTACAGACTTCGATATTTGGGAACGCATCAGAAAACGTCGACAAAAAGAACATGAAAGTTTCGGCGAATATAATATAAAATATTATATTTATAATATAATATAAAAGTTTCACTCCGCCATCGAAGATCTGGTTGATAGACTCCAAAATGATATATCTGAGTTGGAGTTTATAGATATTTTACTAAGAAATTGTAAATCTAACCTTCGTTACGAACTCCTACATTTAGATATCCGAACCATATCCAAATTGAGGGACGAAGTTAGGAAACATGAAAATTTTTTTTTGGATTCTTGTAATCAGTTCACTAAGTCAAAGACGCCATGGACACGAAACACTGTTTCAGAAATGGATGAGGGTTCAGTTGAGACAGAAGTATCTGAAATTAAACATGCACGGCTACCGATTATATGTTGGAATTTTGACCACCAAGGACACCGGTATGAAGAATGCTTAGAGCAACGCAGAATATTTTGCTATGGATGTGGGCGGAAAGATACTTTCAAACCAAAATGTGCTATCTGTAATGCATCGGAAAACTGGAAGCGGGATGCGACGACCAACACCATATTGTCGCATTCGACAAATATTTCGTAGACTCTTCTTCGCAAACTATTTCCTCAAAATTTGATCCCTATTCACTTGATTCTTATCCTGTATTACTAACTCGTACTTCATCACTTAAAGAACCTCTCTTGAAACCTTTGACGCCTTATCACGAGCGACTCGAGAATTATCGCAAAGTTCGCCAACGAATTTTCTCTGATTTACTTGAGGTACCTAAGGAGAAACTTGGTCATAAAACTAAGCGCTCAACTAGACATTTAAAAGAATTTTGGAAAAAAATTACTACGATTAAAAAGAAAATCATGTCGGTAGTTTTTACTAATTCTGATAACAGATTATATACTAATGTAGAAATTTTTGGTAAAAGCTATGTAGTGTTGTTGGACTCAGGTGCAACAATTAGTTGTGTTGGTAATGAAGCCGCTAAGAGTATTTTGTCTGATAAGCAGGTTAAAAAATGTGTCGGCACTGTGAAGACCGCAGATGGCTCACAATGCTCTATAAAAGGTAAATTTACCACGTTTTTGACTTATCGTAACTTAACGGGAAAAATTGAACTTTTTGTTATTCCACAGTTGAAGCAAAATGTATACTTAGGAATTGATTTTTGGCTGCAGTTTGGCCTGATCGACCCTTTAATTACGCCAAAATTGGCAATTTCAGAACTTGATGTAGGCATTGATGCTGAAGTAAAAGATGCTCAGATGCACTTGTTAGCCAAAGAGCAGAGTAGACAGTTAAAGGTTGTTGTAGACGTGTTTCCATCTTTCGATAGAGAAGGCCTAGGTCGTACTAGTCTTGTGGAGCATATTATCGACTTAGGAAATGCTAAACCTGTGAAACAGCGTCATTGGCCTGTATCACCGGCAGTTGAAAAAATTATGTTCGCCGAAATTGATAATATACTTGCTTTAGATGTGATTGAAAAATCCACGAGTCCGTGGAGTAGTAATTGTGTTTTGGTCAGACGCAATAATTAAAATCGATTGTGCCTTGACTCACGAGAGGTTAACAAACACACCCTCAAGAACGCTTATCCGTTACCGCATATTGACGGCATACTTAGTAGACTTCCGCCAGCTCGATATATCACAGGTTTAGATATGAAGCACGCCTTTTGGCAAATACCTCTAGAGGAAAAATCCCGTTTAGCGACTGCATTCACAATACCAAATAGGCCACTGTATCAGTTTAAAGTTATGCCATTTGGATTGT
This sequence comes from Dichetophora obliterata, assembly GCA_963920525.1. Classification (NCBI taxonomy): domain Eukaryota; kingdom Metazoa; phylum Arthropoda; class Insecta; order Diptera; family Sciomyzidae; genus Dichetophora; species Dichetophora obliterata. The sequence continues at coordinate 142,931,503 of OY986436.1, read as the reverse complement.
GTAATGCACCGCAAACACTTTGTCGCTTAATGGGCCATGTACTTACTGCTAATTTAAGAGATCGTGTTTTCATCTATTTAGATGATCTCTTGATACTGTCTGATGACTTTGATTCACATATTATACTCTTACAAGAGGTGGCTGTACATTTACGTAAAGCGAACCTGACTATTAACGTCGCAAAATCAAAGTTTTGTATGATGGAGATTAAGTATCTTGGATTTATTATCGGTCAAGGCCAAATCAAAACGGATCCGGAAAAAATCGATGCAATTATTAATTTCCCTGTACCTTCTACTGTTAAACAACTACGGAGCTTCCTTGGATTAGCTGGATGGTACAGGAGATTCATTGAAAACTTTGCTTCAGTCACTTGTCCACTGACCGAACTCTTAAAGAAAAGTAAAACCTTTCAGTGGAACGAAAACGCGCAGAAATCATTTGAGCTTTTAAAGCAGCTTCTTACTTCAGCTCCAATTCTCGTAATGCCTAATTTCTCTAAAAAGTTTATCTTGCAATGTGATGCCAGTCTTCTTGGACTTGGTTGCGTTCTGGCTCAAGAAAACGAAGATGGAGTAGAGTTGCCGATAGCTTTTATGTCTGTTAAGTTGACGAAAGCCCAACGTAATTACTCGGTTACTGAGTTAGAATGCCTTGCGGTCGTTCAAGGTATAAAAAAATTCCGCGCATACGTTGAAGGCCAAGATTTCATGGTAATAACCGACCATGCAAGCCTTCAATGGTTGATGTGACAGAAAGATTTATCGGGACGATTGGCACGGTGGGCATTAAAGATGCAGGGGTATAAGTTTGAAATAGCTCATCGTAAAGGTACCGAGAACGTTGTAGCGGATGCCCTCTCTCGTCAGCCAGAACAGGACATAGACGCTATCGAAGACTTAGGTCCAATTATTGATATCACTTCTGAACATTTTAAATCTGACGAATACGAGAAACTAAAGGCAAATATTGTTGATCATAAATTAAGGCTTCCGGATCTAAAAATAATCTGCGGTTTTATCTACAAACGCACTGAGCACGCAACAGGACACTATGATCAAGAAGAGAATTCCTGGAAACTTTGGGTTCCACCCGGTCAAGTTTCAGATATTCTATATCGCGCACACAATCCACCAAATAAAGCCCACTGTGGCATGGCTAAGACCATCGAAAAGTTAAAAAGACATTTATTTTGGCCTAAAATGGTATCCCAAATTCGCGAATATATAAGCAAGTGTGAAATATGTCGAAGCACGAAAAGCCCTAATATCACTTTAAGACCTCCAATGGGACGCCCCTTAACATCAGAACGCCCTTTTCAAAAAATTTGTATAGATCTTTTAGGGCCATATCCACGCTCTAAGCAAGGGCATACTGGTCTACTGATTGTTGTCGATCACCTAACAAAATTTCATTTTCTACAACCCCTTAGAAAATTTACATCCAAATCAATTTGTGATTATTTAGAAAAATCAATTTTTTACACTTTTGGAGTACCGGAAACAGTGTTTTCGGACAATGGTACGCAATTTAAATCAAGTGTGTTTGAGTCGTTCCTAACTCGTTTTGGTATAAGCCATGTACGCACTGCGATATATTCACCACAAGCAAACTCATCGGAAAGGGTGAATAGGTCGATTATAGCAGCGATAAGAGCCTACGTAGGAAAGGATCACACCACCTGGGACCTCCATTTGTCTGAAATTACTTGTGCATTACGTTCAACTGTTCACCAAAGCACTGGCTTCTCCCCATACTTTTTGTTGTTTGGACAAAATATGATGCTTCATGGTAAAGATTTTAAACTTCTGAAAAAACTTAATTTAGTTTCTGACGACACTAGATTGGAGTACCCTGATGCCCTTCAACTCATACGACAAAAAGCAAAAGAAAACATGGTTAAAGCACATGTAAATAATGCCAAAAGATACAATTTACGATCTCGTGAAATCCAATTTAATGTTGACCAAAAAGTGTTAGCAAGAAACTTCGCTCAAAGTAGCGCAATCAAAAAGTTTAATTCTAAATTTGCACCTTTTTTTAATCATGCCATTGTTAAGCGAAAACTAGGTTCTTCATATTACGAGCTAGCAGCCGAAAGTGGAAAAATAATAGGCGTGTACCATGCAAAGGATATGCAGAAGAAACAATGAAAGTAGTTGGGTTTTTTCTCCTTCTAATGATTCTTAACATTTTTTCTATTAATTTTATTCACATTAGCTGGTTTGTAATGGAACATTTCCGTAAAAAAAAAAATACATTTTTTACTGCACAAATAATTTGGTAGTAGAAATGATTGGCTCGCCACGTATAAATTATTAAACCCACCCCTGCCATCGCTAGTTCACTTACTTGGTAGCAATTTTTTTTTGATTAGGTTTTCTTTTTTTTTCTCTTAAATAGTGACCAGTTTTTACAAGCTCAGTCGAAAAACACCCTATGCTTGTAACTAATAATTGAGTCACAAATAGTCTTCACAGATTGGTTAATAACAATTGATATATAAATAATGATTATAATAGGCAAGCTTATATCTAAGTATTTAATTAACATATCTATCTGTTCATATGGAAGTAAGGCAAAATAAAAAACTGTTTAGTAAATAAAACAATCTTTAGAAATAAAAAAAATATATAACTTATAAAAGAATAAAAGTTCAATATACTTACATAATAAAGTATTCGAAATTATACTAAAGTAAAAACAAACTACCGAGGTTATAAAATATACTACAATATCAAGATAAAATACTTACGATCTAATAGGTTCTAATTGTTTTGAAGAAGGACATCAATGTGATGTTATATTTACAGATTTTTCTAAAGCCTTTGATAGAGTTCATCATGAGTTACTCATAAAAAAACTCGAATTAATTGGCTTTCACTCTAACTTTTTAAAATTGTTCGAGTCATACCTTACAGGACGGACACAATTTGTTCGTATTAACAATATACTGTCAGACGCTATATCGGTTTCTTCAGGAGTTCCGCAGGGCAGTCACTTGGGGCCACTTCTGTTTCTTTTATTCGTAAATGACATTCCTAAAAAAATAAAATTTTCTCAGTGTTTAATGTATGCTGATGACATAAAGATTTTTTCTATTATAAAAAACACTAACGATTGTTTGAATCTTGAAAGAGATTTGCTCCAATTATCTGTTTGGTGCAGCGACAATTTATTGCCGCTGAATATATCTAAATGCCAAAGTTTGACTTTCAATCGCATTTTATCGCCCGTAGTTTACACATATAAACTCGGAATTATATACATTGTCTAGAATAACTGAAAAGAAAGATCTTGGAGTTATACTTGATAATAAACTAAGGTTCTCAAAGCATATAGACTATATTGTAGCAAAAGCTAATGCTATGTTAGGTTTTATAAACAGAAACACTAAAGACCTTTGTGATCCATTTTCTTTAAAATCGTTATATTTTGCATTTGTAAGATCTATCTTAGAATACTGCTGCATAATCTGGGACCCTTTCTATAGATGCGCTTCTAATAGAATCGAAAGAATTCAGCGACGCTTTACGAGAATTGCAATCAGTCGCTTAAATTGGAATATCGAAATGCCAGAATATTATGTGAGAAGGCTTCTTCTTGGTATTCTATCCTTAGAAAATCGCCGTAAATATTTTGCCATTATGTTCGTACGGGATTTAATATGCTTTGAAATAAACTGTTCCACTTTGCTTTTTCAAGTAAGCTTTCACGTACCTTCACGTGATCTGAGATCTCAAAGATTATTTCATGAGCCATTTCATAGAGTAAACTACAATATGAACGAACCAATCACTCGTTGCTTAAGACTGGCAAATTCAGTATGTCGAAATATAGACTTTAATCTAGGTTTAAGTAGGAGGGTCTTTAAGAATTCTCTGCTTTTATATTTTAATAGTGTAAGTAATAATTCCAGTAACTTAACGTAACCTGTATCAAATTGTTATAATATACTGTATTTTCAATTTTTAAGTAGTCATTAAGAGAATAAATCTCTGTTTGATGAATAATAATAATAAATAAATAAAAATAAATAAATAAATAATAGCTAATTACTAAAAAAAAAAGTGTTTAACAAATAATCAAATAATGTCCATATGTAATAATAAGGTAGGGTAGGGTATATTATAGCGAGACCGACCACTTTCATTTGGTCATCCGATCATTCCGTTAATGCAGACCCGCTAATCTTTACTCTAAGCTTAGTTTGGCTACTTAAGAATTGCTGCTATGAACAAAGATCATTTGTAAAACAGACTGCAAGTGCAGACCATTTCGCTGAGTAAAAAAAAAAAAAAACGTAAACGCATACATTTTTCTAAAAACTGAAGTGATATACATAAAAACTAAAAAGTTTTTTAAAGTAAATAAGAGTCGAGTTTTAAAAGTTAAACTAAATTAACCATTTTAATTAACGGTCCTACAAAAGGGAATCGTTATATTAATATAAAATATTTTGTCTAAAGTATATTAATATTATCAGGAAATTAAGCGTGAGACTGAGTAGCGTAATATTCATGTGGCCTTAGAGCTAAAATGCGGAGAATTAAAGCACATAAATGGACCAATGTTGGATTTTAATTATTATCCAACGCCGCAGTATAAAAAAGTATATCCATTATATAGTTTTGGTCAATTTACCTAAATGCGGAAACTGCTGATCTGAAGGAAGTGATGAGGCCACGGGGCCCCAAAATCTTAAGATATCACTAACAACCCTGTATACCAGACAACTACTTAAACTTAAGAACATCGATTGCAAAAAGACAAAAATTTGCTTTGTATAGAGATCATAAATAGATATATAACGCCTTAAAAACATACTGAAGAAAACATTCATTTGAGCTATAAAAAAAATACTTAAAAACGCATAAATTTTATATAAGAGCTTATCAGTTTAGATTTGTCTGGTTAGACCAGTTTGGTTTTTTTTTATAATAAATTAGAACCACAAATTTTACAACATATCAAATTATAACAACAACTATCCGGCAATTTTCAACTTCATCAAAAGTCGCTGGGCCCAACGTCATCGATGGAGTGAAATGCACGTAAGTTTGTTTCAAAATAACTTTATTTTCGTACCTAAAGAATACTTAAATTTTTTTATTTTTATACCTTAATAATTGAATTGAAATTACAATAAGCATAGATATCATAAAAAAAAGCTAAGCTAAAAGATTAAATATCAAAAACAAAAGTTAAGCATAGAATTTAAATACAACAAACAATTTTATGCGAGTAAAAAAAAAACTAATAATAACAAAAACCTAAAAGAGAATCTCTTACTTAAAATATGAACACAGACTCTATTAGATTTTGATGGTGTTGCTAAATTCTGGTTCAATTCCGTTGCGTTCTATCGCGGTTTTTTTTTATCTTTTATACCATTTCTCATAACCGGTTAAAGTAAAGAACAATAAGTAATAAGTGAAAGACTTTCTTTCATATGTTTAGTTTGATGGTCAGTTTCTTGCAAGCAAGACTTGTTCAAGTTAATATTTTCAGTTTAAAAAAAAAAACAAAGAAATAAAGTCTCAACAAATGTTTTTTCTTTCCATTTAGATTAACGTTCGATTGATTTAAATTTTCTTATTATATTCTAAACAAATTAGAATGTTAAATTAACTTGTTCAATTACAAAAGCAAATAATTATAATTGAACTGCTTAACAGCAATAATTCCTGTCTGTATTTAAAGTACTTTCGAGTTAAGCCGTATCATTAGAAATTCTTATAAATTATAGAAATTTTCTCGTTTCTTTTTGGGAAAAAGTTATTGAAAGTCAATAAAAATGATAACTGAATTGTAACTAATATGATTATGAGTACTTAATAGTTCTTTTGTGAGTCCGTCATACGTCAGCATGCTAGGCGGCCAAGTTTAACCTTTGTTATCTGGCTTGCGTTTGGGGCAATTTTAAAATATCTGATAAGTTGCCATGGCAGGGTGGGCAGGGATGGAGGCCGATTAACATCAAGGCGCTCTTCTTGTTTTAATCATGGTTTGGCGTGAAGGTTTAAGGATTTGTTTTGTCGGCATGTATCGTCTAGTTTCTGTTTTATATTGTTAGTTGTAGCTTCCCTTTAACTGAAGTAAATATTTTGAACGCAGATTAAGATGTGTTGTTTTTTTTTGCCCTCTAATGTGCACACATTTATTGCTGTAGTGTTTTGTGAGATTTGGATTAGGAAAGATCCCCGACCACGTTCGACGAGCTAGTCAGAGCATAGCTAGATGTGCACCACATCTGAATCCATATCTTAGATCAAAGAAACACGTTCGAAGTTAAGCGTTGAACACACTAAAAAAGAAAACTGGAACATTACATTTTCAAGTGGACGGAAGAATTTCAATCTTCTTTTGAAGCTTTAAACCAGAACTTAATAGAACCACCTATCCTGCAGTACCCCGATTTTTCAAAACCATTTATCTTAACGACAGACGCTTCGAATTTTGCCCTTGGAGCAGTATTATCTCAAGGCGAAATAATCTCTACAAAAACATGATATCAATAAACCCATAATTGAAAAAGAACTTCTAGCAATACATTGGGGAATAAATTTTTTAAACCCTATCTTTACGGACAGAAATTTATTGTGGTCACAGACCATAGACCCCTAGTTTCACTTTTTTCACACAAAAACCTGTCATCAAAAATGACAAGAATCAGACTAGACTTATCTGATTATAATTTCACTATAGTTTTCAAACAAGGAAAAATAAATACAAATGCAGATGCTTTATCACGAATAAAGATAGATTCGGATATTTTAAAAACTATGATACCAACTGAAGAAACGAACAAACAAAATAAAGCCATGGTAATAAAAAGAAGCAAGAATAACTTGCAAATTATGAAAATGCATCTCAACAGGAGCGTCATGAACTCTTTATATGGGATTGCACATCAATTAGCTATATAAAAAACGTACGTAAATTAAAATTTGAAATAAGCGATAAAAATATGAATAAAAATTATACTAGTATCCAGATTATAAATAATATTGTGCACGTGCGATGTAGCGATAAATCGACGAATCCAGATTCGAATTCGATGAAACTATCATCAGGAATAAAATCATTAAAATCATTAAAAATAAATCAAAGTAATAATATGCATGCAAGATCTAATGATAATTCAGCGACTCTAGAGCCGATCTTGAAGAAATTAGTATCTAAAATGAATAAATTAAATATAAAAGAACTAGCGCTGGATGAAGAAGATATAATATTTAAATCCATGGATAAAAAAGAATTAAAGAATTATTTAACAAGCTGCAGCAAGAAATGAAACAAGAATTAAGAAAATCGCTAAATATATTAATATATAAAACCCCGCAAAGAATATCAAATAAATCCATGCAAAATAAATTAATTACAGAATTCCATGATTCACCACAAGGCGGACATTTAGGAATTAGAAAAACCATACTTAAATTAAAACAACGCTATGTATGGAAGCATATGCGACAAATGGTAAAAACGTACATTAATAAATGTGAACATTGCACTCGAAATAAACAAACAAAATATATAAAAGAAAAAATGACCATATCAGACACTCCAACGACTAGTTTCGAAACAATTTCTATAGACACAGTGGGACCGCTTAGAATTTCAAACGGTTACCGATACATACTCACAATGCAATGTGATCTGAGTAAATTTGTCATTGCTTACCCAATTGAAACCAAAGACGAAAAGTCGATTGCAACAACATTGGTGGAGGAATTAATCTTAAAATACGGTTGTTTTAAAGTTTTAAAGTCTGATAGAGGAACTGAGCTTACAAATGAACTATTAAGAAATATGTGCAACTTGTTAAAAATAGAACAAATCTATTCAGCACCTTACCATCACGAAACAATAGGAGCACTTGAGAGAAACCACAGAGTTCTCAATGAGTATCTTCTTTCTTTCGCAGATGATAGGGAATGCATATAACACGACTCCACATATAGACACTGCTTACTCACCTTTTGAATTAGTTTTTGGTAAATTATCAACTCTGCCAGGCGTTTTAACAAAAGATAACAGTAAAGTCTACAACATAGATGACTATGCAAACGAATTAAAAGTTAGATTAAAAATCTCTAGCAACAAAGCAAAGAATATAATTAAAATGGTAAAAGAAAAAAGATAAATCAGTTATGACAAGAATGTAAATATATCCAATTTCCAAGAAGAAGATTTAGTATTAGTTAAACTTGAAAGTAGAAAGAAAAGTCAAAGTCAATATCACGGACCATAGAAAATAGTACTTACCATAGAGAAGGAGTGAACTCCATTATTGATGTAAATAATAAACATAAGAAATTCCATAATAATATGTAAAAGAAATTTATAAACACATAACTAAAATTAAAAATATGTAAATATTTTATATATAAATAATACAAATTATTTCAAAATATCAGGACTCTATAAATTACTTTAATGAATTTTTTAGAACTACTGATATAAATATTAAAAACAAAATGTTAGTATTAAATATACTAATATCATAATTTAGAACATTGGCCATTATCATATAAGATTTTCGTATTAGTATTAATATTACCATGATTTACCACTAAACAAATAATTTAAACATAAATAATCTTAAGACTACATATTTCATATTATTGTAAAATAACAACTATTTAAAGATACTATAAAAACATAAACTTTTTCCAACTCCGACATCTTAAAAATTAATTTTTGCAAGTAAATTTTCGCTTAAGGGTTAGGGTGTAGTGTACTCTTAAGGCCTTTTCCACACTTGGTCAACGCAACTCCAACTCAAGTTGCTAGCCTGTGTATTTATACCGGAACCTTCAGATTAAGCAACTTGCACGCAACAAGTTCTCGACACGTTCTCAACCTGTTCAACGCAACGTGGCTTTCCGCAATTTTCTTCGGCAACTTGTTGCATCAGTTTGTTTGTTTTGTGAATTGTTTATAGTGCAGTATTAATCAAGGTGTATAAGTTAATTAATTAGTTATTTTTTTCATTAATAGAATCTTAAAGAAGAAAAAATAGTTTGCAGGATGAATGAGCAAGTGTTAAACATTAAATAATAAATATATTTTGCATGACTTTTGAAGCAAGTCTGAAAGCATTCGGTTTATAGTTGCATTGCTTTTCAACTTTTTCGCTGTTGCGTTGATGTTTCGTTGGTATTGCGTTGACCAAGTGTGGAAAAGACCTAAAAGTCACTATTACCACCAACTTAAAGAAGTCGCTATTTAACTTCACTCTTTCTTATTAATAAACAAAGTACAAAATAAGTAAACAAAATAAAAATCCAAGCCACCAACTAAAACAATAAAATCAATAATTTATTGCCAAATAAAAACCCAAAAATTTTCCATAGAATTTTAAAGTAAACAATTATATTCTTAATACCAAAGAATCTCAAATTCATGTTCAATGCACTTAGCACCCCTTTTCGTTTTCTTCCGCTAGTTGCTGCATAAGCATGAACGCGACAGCGAGCATTAAGTTACACACACTTATTGCACGAAAACATAATGCAACAACAACAAGCGTTAAATTGAACTTAGCCGTTAACTCCTTTAAAGTCAAGGCTATGAATTTTGTCCATCGATTATATTGGCTATTTGAAATTAATATTTTGAGGGGAAGAAAGAATGCGACAATACAAAGTAAAATATGATTGGTTAATTTTATTATATTGAAAAACAAAATTAAATATTGGAATTTAAGGAGGAGTATTGGAAATAGTGTTAAGATATTTTTAAGAAAAATACTGGTAAAATTTCTTTATAAATCAGAACATTTTGAAAATAAAGCAGAATCTGGATCACGACTACAGCGGCGAAAGCCAGAGTTTTAGTTAAGAATTTCAAAACAGTTCGGCATTCTTGCCATATCCTACAGCAGCACGGTGAGCTCTAATACACCAAAGTTGATTTCGATGCAGTCATCGAAATAACTTACAAAATACTTAGGCAAATCAAAAATATTTAAAGTAGAAGTAATATATCCTTTTTATAACACTACATGGCGATCCTGCCATTTTCCAACGTATAACACCACACTGCGCTAGAAAGGATTTTCCAGCTATCATATATGCAATGGCAAAATATTTAAAACAGACAGATTTAGCTATTAAATTTACTTCGCGCCTTGTAGTCTCTTTCGACTACTTTTAAATTAACGGAATCAAATAGAAAATAAAATAGCCAAATCACGAGCAATAAATTTGCTTATAAAAAATTAAATGTTTTTAAAACAATATAAGTTTTAAAAATATTTAATACAAATTTACAACAGCTAAATAACCAGTAGTTAAATTAATTCATGTGATAATTTTTTTGTCAAAGCTCACTCTTTAAATTCAATTTAAGCAATTATATTATGAGCTACCAATTGTGAATTTTTAAAATTATCGCCTTCAAAGGTGGTTAAGTATTTAGCTTAATATCCTTATCAAGAGATTGATTTGGCGTGACCCTGTTGCGGCGATTAAGGACACTGCTGGTTGACTGCGTTATTAGACCCCGGGTCCCGACTTCAGTATTGTCTCTGCCCTCCTATTTTTTTATTATTGGCTGCTTCGACCGAACTGTCTCGACTCGCGGGTTTAAAAGAATACTAGGTGTTTTTGTATCCAACTGCTCGCTTTGAAGGTTCGTACAAGACTGACTTATTCTCCTCCAGTTGAAGTGTTTGTGACTCTCATTGCTTGAGCTTGTTTGGTTGCCCTTGGTGTGAGTGTTGTTGTTGGCTCATAAACATCATACGATATTCCAGTTTAGTACATGCAATGAGAAAACAAATATAGCGATTATGGTCTGATTTTCTAGCTGCTTTAATTGCGCAGCACAAATTGGCTGATGCAATAATTATATTTAGTTGCGACCCATATGTTTGTGCATATAAGCACCCCAGCGGGAATAAAGTCACTGTTTACTAGGTATTCTTAACTGACCCTACCTCACTATACTGAAGAAGGAAGATGTCACGATTTAACTTCATGCTTATTTATTATGTTTTTATAGATATAATAATTATTTTAAATATTAATATATACTAAGATTTAATTTCATAATATAACAATATTATAAGTAAATATTATTATTAAGATAATATTTTAGTCTTTTTGACCATCGTAGCCTGCTGCCAAATACTTTTGCCACCTTTGACGTGACCCTCGCATGGCTTACATCCCTATTGAGTTTATATATTATGGCTTTTGATATTTGACCCTTCGATGCCTGACCCAGCAGGTAAAGTATGTCTGTAATGAAAGTAAGCAATTACTTAAACATGTATGGCATTGAAGTAACATTGATCCTTACATCTCCCCCTTACTTCAGTGGGCAGTGGCGAAGGGTTTCGGTGACGTATTTCTTTATGTTGTCCTGAATTTTTCGCTCGCCAAATTTGGCTACAAATCGAATGCGATGGCCGATGCCTCTCCATTGCTGACGCTTCTCTACCAGCAGCTTATGGACGACTGCGTAAATGGGGTCGGTCTCTAGGAGGGGCTGTGATAACCAGACTGGTCGCAAGCTAAGGTCAACCAGGCTCATGTCGCTATCCTGCTACTCAAGAGTCTCCTGCGTGGACATATCCGGCATCCTCACCCGTAAAAAGAGGGGATCAGGGTTCCATCTTGGAATGCGATGAAAGGCGCTGGCGGTGGTTTGCTGCTGCTTGGGTTTGCGTGCCGCATGAGTTATGTTGAAGCGGTTGCGTGCGCGGTCGAACGTACGGTTGAAGTTTACTTGCCGTTTAGGCAGGTTGTTCAGTATGAATTTAATTTTTATTTCGAAATATTATAATTAATTTTTTTTCTCTCAAAGCCATTTATCGTTTGCAGACATCCCGTGGGCTGCTGAGTTCCTCGTTTGCCCATTGGTCGTCACCTTCTGACAGTTATTTTAGCGGATGACGCTGCGTTTTTCATTTGTTCAGCGGATGCTGCCGCGGTGGTGCAGTGATTTATGTGGGTGCCGCCAACGGCTGACCTTGGTTATTGACGTGGGTTCCGTCACTCCTCATTCTTCGATTCTGGCCGTTATTTAGCGGATGACGCCACGTTTTGCAGTTGTTCGGTGGATGCTGCGGTGGTAATGCTGTGGTTTATGTGGATGCCGCCACCGGCTGACATTGGTTATTGACGTGGGTCCCGTCGTTTTTCGGCTTCTTTCTTTCTTGACAGTTATTTTAGCGGATGACGCCACGTTTTTCAGTTGTTCAGCGGATGCTGCCGTGGTGATGCAGTGATTTATGTGGGTGCCACCACCGGCTGACCTTGGTTATTGACGTGGGTCCCGTCGCTCCTCATTCTTCGATTTTGACAGTTATTTTAGCAGATGACGCCACGTTTTGCAGTTGTTCGGTGGATGCTGCGGCGGTAATGCAGTGATTTATGTGGGTGCCGCCACCGGCTGACATTGGTTATTGACGTGGGTCCCGTCGTTCTTCGGCTTCTTTCTTTCTTGACACTTATTTAAGCGGATGACACCGAGTTTTGTAGTTGTTCAGCGGATGATGCCACGGTGATGCAGTGATTTATGTGGGTGCCGCCACCGGCTGACCTTGGTTAACGACTTGGGTCCCGTCACTCTACGACTTCTCCTTTGACAGTTGGTTTTACGGATACCACCACGCTTGGCAGTTGTTTCTGCGGATGCGGCTGCCTGCTTTGAACCCTCCTCCTGGCATTTGGTTCTGTGGTTGCCACCGCGTTTGGCAGTTGTTTCTACGGATGCGGCCACCTACCAGCAGTTGTTGACGCGGTTGCTGCCGCGATTTGGCAGTTGTTGACATGGTTGCAACCGCAATTTGGCAGTTGTTGACGTGGGTGCTGCCGCAATTTGACAGTTGTTGACGCGGGTGCTGCTGCGACTGTGACCTTGTTTAACGACGTTGGTCCCGTCGTACTTCGACTCCACTTACTTACCACCGTCTGCAGTTGCTTTAGTGGCTGCCGCCGCGTTTTGCAGCTGTTTCTGCGGATGCTGCAGCCACCTGACCTTGTTTGCTGACGTTGGTCCCACCGAGCGTCGTTTCGCTCGGTGCAGTTGTTTTAGCGGTTGCCGCCGCGTTTTGCAGCTGTTTCTGCGGATGCTGCCGCCACCTGACCTTGTTTGCCGACGTTGGTCCCGCCGAGCGTCGTTTCGCTCTGTGCAGTTGTTTTAGCGGTTGTCGCCATGTTTTGCAGTTGTTTCTGCGGATGCTGCAGCCTCCTGACCTTGTTTACCGACGTTGGTCCCATTGACGAACTTCTTCAGTTCACCAACATGAACTTTTTTTACTTTGGACTCACCTTTCTTGCGAATCTGCACAATCACGGACGAAATGTATCTGATGACGACGTATGGGCCTTCATATTTGGATCCTAATTTCACTGCGAAGGTGTTTATAGCGCTAGACAGTGGATGCTGTTTGGCGAGGACCATCTCGCCTATGATAGAATGTCAATTGCGCCTGCGCAAATTGTAATGACAAGCCTGGTCGCGAGTGGCCTGACTTAGTTTGCGCCGCACAAGTTCAGAAATATTTTGCAGTTGTTCTGCACGTGCTGTTGGTGATTGTACTTCTCTGCAGGTTCCCATCGTTTGCTCATCGTAGAGTGCTCCAGGTAATCTTGGCTCGCGACCTTGCACTAGGAACGCAGGGCTGAAACTGGTCACGTCAAACTTGCTGCTGTTCAGTGCCAAGGTGAGCTCTAGCAGACACTCATCCCATGTTTTATGTTGATTTTGGCTGAATTGAGCGATCATTGTTTTGAGGGTTTTGTTGGCTCGCTCTGTCGGGTTCTCCTGCAGTGAGTACGGGGCGGTAAACTTCTGCCTGGTAACGATTTCTTGCAGGAACTTACGGAACGCACGACTGGTAAACTGTGAGCCGTTGTCAGTAATGAGCACCTTCGGGACTCCAAAACGGGATAGTATTCTTTCTCGAAAACTCTTCTTTAAACTATCGCTGGTGGCTTTGCGAAGAGAAACGGCTTCGGTCCACTTACTTAATTTATCAAACAGGACCAAAATCATAGTGTTGCCGTGTTTCGACCGTGGCAATGGCCCAACAAAATCTGCACAGACAGTTGTCTCGTGACCATGGCTCGTCTGCAATGCGCGATAACATTTTTCCAGCTGGGGCCTGTTGGCTCGCCTTATAGCGCTGGCATACCTTACAGCTCCTTACGTACCGGCTGACAGTTCGAAAAAGACCAGGTCAGTAGTAGCGACTTGCTATGCGGCCAATGGTCTTGCGGACTCCAAAGTGGTTGGTACTCGGCCGCTCATGATTTTCTGCTAGTGCTCTCGACCGTAGGTGCGTTGGTACACATAATTTCCAGACCTCAGCATCCTCATCGCCGATCTGTTTAAAAATATGGCGATATAAACTGCCGTCTTCTTCGGTATAATCTGGGAATTTCGTGGGATTTTCTCGGACCTCCTGCTTTCGCTTTTCCAGCCAGGGGCAACATGGTGTTTCTTCGGTAATCTCAGTGGTCTTGCACAGGTCCTCTAGGGGTTGCCGTGATAACGTGTCTGCGACTACGTTCAGCTTACCTCGTCTGTACTGGATGGCAAAGCTGTACTGCTGCAACTCTAGAGCCCATCGCGCGATGCGGCCAGACAAACTCTCAATAGAAATCAGCCACTTTAAAGAAAGGTGGTCGGTTATGACTTTGAATTTGTACCCTTCCAGGTAACAACCCATTTTGCGTATGCCCCATACGATGGCCAGATACTCCTTTTTCGTGGGACTATAGTTCCGCTCTGCTTGGATGAGATGATGGCTGGCGTAAGCTATTACTCCCACTACGCCGTCGAAATCTTGCCAAATCAGAACTGCACCAAGCCCATAATCGCTTGCGTCGGTTTGCAGCATGAATCCCTATTGAAGTCTGGGCAAGCTAAAACGGACGCTTTGGTTAGTTCGTTTTTAAGAGCCTCGAATGCCGCCTGTTGCTCCGGTCCCCATTACCTTTCTTCAGCATCTGTGTCATCGGCTGCGAGATGGTGGCAAAGTCGGGTACAAAATGACGGTACCACGACGCCACGCCCAGGTATTAGCTTAATTCTCGGAGACCCGACGGTAGTGCCATGTTCTTGATTGTGTTGTATCCTCCGCTGAGGATACACGTAGGTCCTACAAGCTCCCTAATTTTTGTTATATTAACCACCTCTTTTTTTGGGAGGCATGGTGGTTTATGCCATTCAATAAAAAAAATCTTTCCAAAATATGCTTGTTGTTCCTGTAACAACAAGGTCTCACCGATCACTTTGAATCTTTGCAAAAGAACCAATGTCCTTACTGTTCCTATAACAGCAAGGATCCTAGCAATTACTTTTTTTATATCCATTTTTTTTTTAACACCTGCTGTTCCTGTAACAGAAGGATCTAACA
This sequence comes from Dichetophora obliterata, assembly GCA_963920525.1. Lineage (NCBI taxonomy): Eukaryota > Metazoa > Arthropoda > Insecta > Diptera > Sciomyzidae > Dichetophora > Dichetophora obliterata. The sequence continues at coordinate 142,916,121 of OY986436.1, read as the reverse complement.
AAAATTGTCCTTCTCTAAAACTTTATGAAATTAAACAAACCAAAATTGTCCTTATTGTTCCTGTAACAATAAGGATCCTAACATCCTTGCTGTCCCTGCGGACAGAAGGATCCTACCGGCTGCGCCATTTTGTTGTATCCTCCGCTGAGGATACACGTAGGTCCTACAATCTCCCTAATTTTTGTTATATTAACCACCTCTTTTTTTGGGAGGCATGGTGGTTTATGCCATTCAGTAGGCAGCCCTTTAGGTTGCCGCGATAGGTTAAAATTAATGGGGATTTTTAGTGGTTCCCAAACCGAAAGAATACTTACCAAAATTGTCCATCTTTCACCCTGTTCCTTTTTATTTGAATGAAAAGTCTTTGTTTTGTTTTCCTTTAATTGACTTCTTCACTTTTATTTTCAGAGCCACTTTCGTCACTCTATCTTATTTTTTCAACTCTCTTCTTTATTACCAGAGAACAGATATTTATAACAAATCTGATCTCGCTTTCTTCTTCTTCATTTTCTTAACTTAGTTACAATTTTCCATTCTTGGGTGAGATTCTATTTGGCTTAATAACTTAACCTTAAAATAAAAACAACCTTAAAGTAAAATTCTTAACCTGGGAAATCTCATTGTTATTATTTTAGATACACAAAATAGTATTCTTATTCTTATAAACAAAACAATTATTCATGCTTATTTGCTTGCACATACATTTTTAATACTGCCGCTACTCTTCTAAAACAAACATACATACACTCATACTCGACCGCCCAGCCATGGGAACTTTGGCTCAGATTTCATAACCATGTTGGTTACAACAAAAAAAATATCAATTTAAATATTTACCTCGCGCTTAATAAGCCAAAGTCCAAAAATGCAACGACTGCATTTTTGTAAAACGGTAGTCAAGTCATGTTAACAGAAGCGCAGCTAAAATAGCAAGCTGGCTTTCTTTATACGCATATTCTTTACTCAACTATTTAGTCGCTTATTAACCATGAGCTTGACTTTTGAATTGCAATGAATGCTGATTACTCACTTTCAATTGAGGCAGATCAGTGTTCATTGCAATCATAACTGTTTTAAGTTAATTATTAACGTTTGTGACTAATTAGTCACAACAATTGCCACAACCTTATCTGGGTCCGTGTGTATACCACGCTCGCTCACCATATGTCCGAGGTTCTTCGTTTCGGACCTGAAAAACTTACACTTCTCCACGTTAAGCTTAAGGTTCGCCGCTCGTAATCTTCGGAATACCTTCTTCAGATTCTGGATGTGCTCCTGTTTTGACCTGCCAGTTACGATGATGTCTGCAACGCCTGGAAGAATGAGAAATCGATGTTTGCACTGCCTTTTCCCCACTTCCACTTTTACGGTTAGGGTTTTTTGGACCACTTGTAGTGACCCATCGGCCATGTGCACATTTGTTGTAGAAAATCGCTGGTTGCTTGCTGTTCGAATTTTATTTGTCAGCGTCTGGCTTGCAAAGCTGCGCGTGGCTCCCATGTTGATTATGGCTTCCATTTCTAGCTGGTGTATCTGCACTCGTGCCCAAATTCGCCTGTCATCAAATCGTATATTATTATTACTTAGGAGGATTGCGACATGACCCATTCTTTCCTCGACGTCGAGCATTCCTTACAAAAGCATATCCGCTCATTCGTGCACTCGTTTTGTTGATGATCTTCTTGGCCACACCTGCCGCAGGCTATTCGAAAGTTGACAAATTCGGTGGTGGCTTGTGGATCTGGCTCCTTACAAGCTGTTTGTCCATCCGGTTGTTGTGCTAGTGTTCTTTCCGGTACATTATTTGGTGTAGCAAATCGATGTAGTTCTTCCTTGCTTCGCTGGGGGTTCTTCGTTTGACCATCCGAACCTCGGATAATATCATAATCACCGGCAAGTGAGAGTATCTCAGCAAATGTTGAAAAATCTCGTCACCGAATATACAATTGATATTCTTGGCGACAGTTTCTGAAGACTCTTTAGATTTTGTGAGCCTCGGTCCAATTTGCATGACGCATTAGATCGATAAGATTCAGATTAGATCCCTTGAAATTCTCTTGGGGCCGTTGTACTCTGCTGCGGATTTAATCGAGCGGGCAGGAAATATGTTAAGAATCGGTGTTTAAACTCTGGCTATGATTCGCAGGAAATCCTATTATTTCGTCACCAGATGAGTGCCCCATCTTTGAGCAGCTCGGGCATTATCCTTGGCTAGTGATCTCTATCCACGTTGTAGACACAGGAGAGTTCTTCCAATCGCTCCACAAATTCCAATGGGTCTCTGCCCTCTTCGAACCTGAATGACCACCTTCTGACTTGGTCTTTGATGTTGCCATACGACGGTGTCTCTTGGAATCTCCCTCGTCCTGCCGGAATCCCTGGTATTGTTTAACTTACTGGTGCTTCCTCTTGGCCTGATACAACGGGCACAGTCGTGAGAGCTCCCGGTCGCGATAATGGTGTCCTCCGTTTAGTGTGCTTGCTCTCAAGCTCCACTAACCGCTTCTGAAATTGTGGGTTCTCTTTAATATCTGCCACTGCTGGCGCAAATCTTTTGCGTAACTCCTCCATGGTTCCTCATTAAAACTGAACTCGTGGGCGTAAACCATCAAGTCGTTCTTACGCAGGCCATGTATCCAGGAAGTCCTAATCATGATGCTGTTTTTTATTTTGTTTTATTTTGAATTTAATTGCCGTAAAGACGTGATAAATCAGCACCTGTTATTATTTACCCACCCAACTTACGCTCGACGAATAATGCAAGGATGCTTTACCATTACAAATTCTTACCTTATACGTGTTTTCTTACTTGCTTACTTACTTAGTTGGTGCTACAACCGTATGTCGGTCTTGGCCTCATCTAAGAATTTGCGCCAGCCTTTTCTGTCTTTCGCTTGCTGGCGCCAGTTGGAAATTCCAAGCTTCGTCAGGTTGTCCTCTACTTGGTCTTTCCAACGAAGATGCGGTCGTTCTCTTCTGCGTTGACCGCCGCTGGGTACCGAATCGAATGTTTTCTTCACTGGAGCATCGTCTTTCATGCGCTGAACATGACCAAGCCAGCGAAGCCGCTCGATTTTAATGCGCTTGACTACGTCGATGTCAGCGTATAGCTCATACAGTTCATCATTCCACCGTATTCGGTACTCGCCATTGACGCAGATTGGTCCGTAGATCTTACGAAGAATCTTTCTCTCGAATGCTCCTAAAATCTTTTCATCTGAACTGCTCAGCGTCCAGATTTGTGATGGATAAAGTAGGACGGGCATGATAAGCGATTTATAGAGCGTGATTTTCGTTCGTCGAGAGAGGGCTCTGCTTCTCAATTGCCTACTGAGCCCAAAGTAACACCTGTTGGCAAGAGTTATTCTTCGTTTGATCTCAATGCTGATGTCGTTGGTTGAATTAATGCTGGATCCCAGATAAACGAAGTCCTTCACAACCTCGAAGGAGGTATTGTCAACGGTAACGTGGGTTCCAAGACGCTGGGACTGTTTGTTTGTTGACACCAAGTATTTCGTCTTATCTGCATTCACTGCCAGACCCATTCGACTTGACTCTCTTTCTAATCTGGAAACTGCTGCACTGACTTCGCGCGTATTATGGCCAATGATATCTATGTCATCAGCATAGGCAAGCAGCATAACACTCTTGTAGAATATTGTGCCACTACGTTTCAGATCAGCAGCTCGGATGATCGTTTCCATCATTAGCTTGAAAAAGTCGCACGATAAGGAATCACCTTGTCTGATACCTCGTTTGGTAACAAATGGTGGGGAGAGGTCCTTCCCGATTTTAACTGCGCTGCTGGTGTTGCTCAGTGTCATCCTGCAAAGTCGTATTAGTTTTGCAGGAATACCAAATTCAGACATGGTGGAGTACAGGTGCTTCCTTATTGGGCTGTCGAAGGCGGCTTTGTAGTTGACAAAAAGATGGTGGGTGTCGACTTGTTTTTCTTGAGTCTACTCCAAGATTTGACGTAGCGTGAAAATCTGATCGATGGTGGACTTTCCAGGTCTGAAGCCACACTGATAAGATCCGATCAGTTCGTTTATAATGGGCTTCAATTTTTCACATAAAACGCTCGAAAGGACCTTTTATGCGATATTAAGAAGGCTTATCCCACGGTAATTGGCACAGATAGTGGGATCGCCTTTCTTGTGGATTGGGCAGAGCACACTGAGATTCCAATCGTTCGGAATGCATTCTTCCGACCATATTCTGCATAGAAGCTCGTAAATGCATTTAAGTCGAGCTTCGCCTTAATTCTTAAACAGCTCAGCAGCTAAACCATCAGCTCCCGTGGCTTTGTTATTTTTAAACTAAGCTATAGCTGTCAGAACTTCATCAGAGTCGGGCAGCGGAACCCCGCCGCTGTCATCCGAAATTGGGGTTTCCGGAATATCATCTCTATTGGCGGGATTGTTGTCAACGTCGCCATTTAGAAGCTAAGAGAAGTGTTCCCTCCATAACGTCAGTCTACTCTGGACATCTGTCACTAGATTCCCGTTTTCATCCTTGCAGGAAATTAAATGTTTTTAAAACAATATAAGTTTTAAAAATATTTAATGCAAATTTACAACAGCTAAATAACCAGTAGTTAAATTAATTCATGTGATAATTTTTTTGTCAAAGCTCAGTCTTAAAATTCAATTTAAGCAATTATATTATGAGCTACCAATTGTGAATTTTTAAAATTATCGCCTTCAAAGGTGGTTAAGTATTTAGCTTAATATCCTTATCAAGAGATTGATTTGGCGTGACGCTGTTGCTGCGATTAAGGACACTGCTGGTTGACTGCGTTATTAGACCCCGGGTCCCGACTTCAGTATTGTCTCTGCCCTCCTATTTTTTTATTATTGGCAGCTTCGACCGAACTGTCTCGACTCGAGGGTTTCAAAGAATACTATGTGTTTTTGTATCCAACTGCTGGGTTTCAAAGAATACTATGTGTTTTTGTATCCAACTGCTCGCTTTGAAGGTTCGTACAAGACTGACTTCTTCTCCTCCAGTTGAAGTGTTTGTGACTCTCATTGCTTGTGCTTGTTTGGTTGCCCTTGGTGTGAGTGTTGTTGTTGGCTCATAAATATCATGCGATATTCCAGTTTACTACATGTAATGAGAAAACAAATATAGCGATTATGGTCTGATTTTCTACCTACTTTAATTGCGCTGCACAAAGTGGCTGATGCAATAATTATATTTTATTGCGACCCTTATGTTTGTGCATATAAGCACCCCAGCGGGAATAAAGTCACTGTTCACTAGGTATTCTTAACTGACCTTACCTCACTATTCTGAAGAAGGAAGATGTCACGATTTAAATTCATGCTTATTTATTATGTTTTTATAGATATAATAATTCATATAAATATTATTATATGCTTAGATTTAATTTCATAATATAACAATATTATAAGTAAATATTATTATTAAGATAATATTATAGTCTTTTATTATTATATGTTATTATATATTATTATTGTATTTTATATCATTATATATATATTATTATTTGTAATTAATTCAGTATAATTATAAAGAAAATAATAAAGAATAAAAATATGTTGGCCACTACTAATAACTTAACCTAATAATTCATTAACTTATACTAAACTTAAATCTAGCTTAAATAATAAAAGATGGCTTTAACCATCATAGCCTGCTGCCAAATACTTTGGCCAAATTTGACGCGACCCTCGCATGGCTTACATCCCTATTGAGTTTATATATTATGGCTTTTGATGTTTGGCCCTTCGATGCCTGGCCCAGCAGGAAAAGTGTGCCTGTAATGAAAGTAAGCTATTACTAAAACATGTATGGCAAAACTTTGCAAAAGTTTTTATCCTTAAAACTTATACCAAGGCAGATTAAATTTGCAAATTCGTTTTTTTATAGGCACATACATATTAAGGCCTTCATTAAGCACATCTCCAGAGCCCAAAACAGTATTCTAATTCACAGAATAGAAGTAATCGTTTAAAGCCTGATAGCTTGCATTGTTAAAAATAAAAAAACAAGACATAATTTTTATCTGAAGAAGCAATAAATTCGTAAAATTGAAAGTTCATTACAATAGCTTTATGATGCACCGAATCATTTGTGAGAGGTGTATCACATTTTGATATTGAATACATCAAATCATTATTCATAAAAATCAGATCTTAAATTCTATTTATACCATTTTTAATAAAATTACCTTGAGTTAGATTATAAGAAAAGAATCGCATATTGTAAACTACTAATTGTTTTCATATATAATCGGGTCCTTTTATTAATTTTAATTCAATTTCCATTCAACGTTTACATGAAAAAGAATAAATACTAATGACAATTATTTATAAAAAGACAATCACTCTTAGGCCATCCCTCATTGGGAAAGGTTTCATCAATAATTTAATCGATAATCTTCCCATTGAACTGCATTTACCAGGATATCAGTTTTGTGTACCCGGTACTAAATCAGTTTTGTGTACCCGGTACGATGCTGCTTGCAGACAAGATGATATATCATACTCAAACAATAAAGATTTGGAAAAAGCAATATTGCTGATAGAGTCTTGTCTGAAAAAGCTTGGCAAAGAGTTACCGCAAGTGATAGTAGTATTGCTGAAAAATCAAACGCTTGGCTTGTTACTAACGCAATGAAGGCAAAAACAAAATTTAGACTTAAAACCATATAAAAAGGGATTTGGATTATATTTAAAGCCTTATCAAAAAAATTTTTAATGCAGCTACCTAAAAGAGCTCTTACCGATGTAGATTTAAGAAAATATGCCAAAGATATTCCAAATTTTAGAGGAGTGTTTATGTGTGATGCTCTTCCAAGCAAACCATTTAAAAAAGAGTGTGGAATAATAAATCTCGATACATCAAAGGGCCCCGTCACCCAATGGGTAGCATACTGAAAAATCAACAATCAAATTGAATATTTTGATAGTTTCGGAAACTTGCAGCCGCCAAAGGAAATAATAAAATATTTAAGGAAAGACATAAACTATAATTATAAAAGATATCAAAATTTTAACACAATAAATTTTGGGCATTTATGTTTGACGTTTTTGTTTTCAAAAATAGGCTGAAAGAATAAAGAAAAAATACTTAAAATCCATTTTGTTTCATTGTAAGTCATCATTATCATCATCAACATCAGCTACTTACCCATACTAGAGATTATTATAAAGTTCCAACAGCAGAGTAAAGTTTTAAAAAAAATAAATATATTTTGTATAACGTTATAAAATTTTTATTTTTTCTTTTTAATCATATTTATTTAACAATTCAAAATCTTAAAAATAAACATTTATTCTAAAAGTAATATTATTCTTAATCCATAATGCTGGAATGACCCCAAAGAAATGTCTCATTACTATTTGCTATCAAAAACCGCTTATTATCGTGAGGGCTTAATGCAATTTTTGATTGTACGATTGAACTTACTTCATGTTTCCGCGACTGAATCAAATTGAATTGATGACTGATGAATTGAATTCTGAATCAAATTCTTTTCAACGTTGTTTTCAAGGCAATCAACATAGTCACTAAACGTTATTTTAGTCTTGACTATGTTTCTTTTTACACCTTTAGATTTTTTCATTGAATCTTCACCCTCTACCCGTATCGCATACACTTTTGCGCGGAGCCCTACAAATTCAGTCATGATACTGCTATTATTCTCATCTTTAGTGAGACCCAAAACTTTTTTATTGACTTGAGGAATACCCCACACGTTTTCAATAGGATAGTCGCTTTTATCAAAGTGTATAAAGCAATCGCGTTTCATGACCTCATACAAGTCTTTACAAGCCACCTCTTAAATAAGCGAATCGGTATCGGTATAGGAAATGCTACAATCGGAACCAAATTGAGGAGCCATGTAACCATAATGAAAATCATAAATGGTTGTTTTGGCCAAATCAAGGATGCACATACCAACATAAATGGGTTTATTGAAGTATATTTCTGTTTTATTGAGTTCAATTGCCATCAAATTTTCGCCAAATATTGTTGAGGCTTTAAACTCAGGCTTAGAAATAAGGGCTTCGGCACCATATCGACCTAACCAACTCGTTACCAATTTAACAACACTGTGTTTACGTATGTTTTCCATAGTTTTTCCGAACACAGCATTATTCATGAGTTTGAAAAAGTTCTTCTCAAACTCATTTATAGCCGCTATTCGAAGACTCGTGTTTAGATCAATATATGGCTTCAACAATGCAGATTGTCTAAATTTCAAAATTTGTGAATTTTAGATAGCCTTAATCCATATTTCTCACGCTACCAACCAAAGTTGCCAACAGTTTTTTCTGCTTTGATCCTGGAGGTGTAATATGATCTGGACAAAAGGGGAGATCTTTATGGTAATCGTGGAGATTAATTGGATACTCTAAATCTACCTCAAGAATATATCCTACATCTGAATCGTCAGCTATAGTCTCAACATTAAAATTTTGAGAATTTGACAGCCAATGAAACTCACTGTGGGGGAGAAATTGAGACATGGCCCAACCATACTGATTATTAATGTCATAATACATTAAGAATTTGGATGGTTGAGCCTCCTTGTAATCAGTCATGTATTTATTGTTGGCTTTCGAATAACGCTTAGTACACTGGCTAAGACCACCACGAATACCTCGCTCTACAAACATGAGTATATTAATATCCGTCAATAGCTCAAGGGTTATATCAGTATGCTTAAGCATTGCATCGCATGTATAACCAGGTAGAGTGAAATAATGTGCGGGATCTAGACCATAAGTTTTGTGACCACTTGTGCGAAATTGTTCAAAAATATCAGATAATAGTAACACGTCAGTTTTCAAGTAAATATCTGAATATTCACCCAAATTATTAATCTTTAATTCAGCCCAGACTTTTTGTGCATGAGCATAATCCTCTGGGCCGATGTTTGTATCATAAAGTTTATTGTAAAAATGGGTAATATCAGGTAATGATGTTTCCGAAAATTTATCTGCATCATGGCAGTAGTCATACAGAAAGACACCCTTACGTGTCAAAAAATTTAATTGTTCATCATTTAAATTTTTAAACTCTGATTTTACAATATTGAAATTTGGTAGATATGAGGCTAAAGTATCTAAGCTACTCGCCATGAATCTGAATGAGTCAATAATCCGATATTTTATCACGTATTCGTCCAGTCGTTTTGTAAATTAAATGTAACGTTCCTTGTTTATTGCTAGTAGGTCAATGCCCCCTTTAAATCTATAGCTAAAATTTTAAAAATGAAATATGAGTCATAACCGGTGAGATTATGAAAAATTATGGGTATTGTGTGTGAGTCTTTGAAGTTTATATTGCACCCCTCATGCGCTGGGCCTCGATAAACACCAGTAAGATGAAAATGATCGCGTACCTTGACATCATCATTGGTGAAGGCTTTCTCACATATCTGACATGTGTTGGCGATCGCAAAACTTTGAACTTGCTCTACAGTCATGTCATCCATGGGTAGTTTCAACATCAAGAAAGACAGTTTCAACATCTTCGTCAAAATTATTTAGTTCCAAAACGAACCTCTCAATACAATGTGCCCAACGATAGCTTTTATAAAACGATAACGTGGGGTCATACGCACACTTAACATAAAAACCCGCACTATATGGTATATGCTTCTGGTATGCATTTCCAACAATGGTTTTTGTCAAAATGCATTCCAAATCGGCATATACCACAAATGGGGTCATAATCTTATTTTTAAAATTTTTGAAGCAAACTTCCTTCTCAGCTTCTGTCGGCATCCTTATTTTGCAATTGTTTAGTCTGCTGCAGTCCTCGGTGTGTTGCTCCAACTTGAGTGCTGAGTGGTAGTAGCACAAACATCTATCACAAAAATATTTGGCTCCGTCATGTGCTGATAATTGGTTAGACAAAAGCCATGAAAGACTTTTTATCCACACATAACGGTATGTGACTGGCACATCATTATTGCTGCCACCATCTCCATTATCAGCGGCGTCATCGTCATCATCTTTATTCTGATATCTGCTCTGCACCATAAGGAGATTTATGTGACATTCCATTTTAGTTTTTGTCAAATATGACGGTAAGACTATAAATTTGCTTCTTTTTTATGCAGAATGTATACATTAATTGAGATATTATTTTGCATCTCAAATCTCGGAACCTGTCTCATCGTCATTGGGAATACAATATTTGTCATATTTAATAAATCATGATAACTTGGATACATTGACATGCGTTCCGTATGTGCATACGCTGGATGCAGAGCAGATATGATTGCCCAAGCAAAACATGCGTTGTCATAATTTTTCACATTAACGCATGCTTTCTTGCTATGAATCTGTGGTGGTAGCGGGATATATGACGATCCTAGCTGTGGCGTGAATTTTTTAATATTCACTGCCAAGTTAACGACTGCAGACAACGACCATCCACTATCCCGTTCGTGGAACTCTTCCAGCTTTTTCAAAATTGCATTTTGAACAGCAACATTTTTCGTGTTTATGAATTTCAAGTCACTAATTTCTTCATTAGCTCTAGTAACTCGAAATTCGCCACAAAATATTGTATTTACCTTAAGGGACGTAAATTTCGATAAGGACTTTTTTAACGGTGCGTTGGAAGAGATCTACACAATCTGCCAAGAAATTCTGGGAATCTTTATGCATTAAATTAATTATAACGCCGGTACATACTCTGAAAATGAAAATAGGGTTTGAATTAATATATTATATTAAATCAAAATAAGTAATATGGTAATGAAAGGCTCTTATGAGCTCATACGTTTCATGCTTATCTCCAATTTCAACATCATACATTTCATGCTTCAGTTCATACGTTTCATGCTTATTTCCAATTTTGGCAACAAATATTTAAAATCCTTGAGACTTAATCTACAAGCATGAATGAGATATTAAATGTTCTTCAAAAGCCAATATATGATGAGAGCATTATAAAAAAGGAATACCATAGCCACTCACCTAAAGCCATCAACAAAATAAAATAAAATGAATAGATTGAGAGGTTATCATAAATTAATTTATTGCTACTACTGCGGTACCAACTCGCACTTAGAGGAGAAGTGTAAGAAGAAGAAGGATGACCAAAAGTTAGCAAAATGGGCAAAGGAGCAAAAAGACGCTAAAAATAAGATTGGTAAATGAGTAAAAAGGATGCAGAAACAGAAGAAGAAGTTAGAGCAAAATTATACTCGAAGCTGAATGGATAAATCAATTACTTTTTATGTACAGGGTAGCCCTTATTCGAAGCGCCCATCTGGCAACACTGTAACTTTCCGCAGTGATGCCAAATCGACTAATGACATACCGCGTTTGAAGCGTCATTCCAAGCAAATGTTTACAATGGAACAGTACACGCCACGCGAACGCTCTAAAATTGTTGAAATTTACATTCAACAAAACAAGTCAATAGTGAAAACTCAACGTGCTTTCAAAAAAATAAATAAAGTGAAAAGTGCGCCTTCCAATAAAACAATTTATCGTTTGTATGAAAGATTTACAACTAGTAATACTCTTGATAACCCAAAGAGGCCAAATAAAAAGCGACCAAGGCGATCGGATGAGAACATTGCAGCCGTACGAGCCAGTATTGAGCAGTCACCAACAACATCCCAAAATCGCCGTTCTCAGCAGCTCGGCATTCCCCGATCCACTTTACAACGCATTTTACGTGTTGATTTGAATTTTTTTCCGTACAAAATTTAATTGGTAAACAAATTGTTGCCTACCGATAAGCCACGTCGATTGGAATGGGCCCAAAGAGTCATCGAAATGGCTGAAGAAGACGAGCAATTTTGGCATAAAATTATCATGAGCGATGAAGCTCATTTTCAGTTGAACGGAACGGTAAACAAACAAAATTGCCGTATTTATGCCACTGAAAATCCACAAGAGATTCAAGAGGTACCTCTTCACGATGCAAAAGTCACTGTTTGGTGCGGCGTTTGTGCTAAAATGCTCATTGGGCCGTTCTTTTTCGAAGATGATAATGGCCACAGAGTTACTGTCAATCAGGAGCGTTATCACGATATGATAAACAATTTTTTCATGCCAATCGTTCGTCGAAAGCGTATCAGGCACTACTGGTTTCAACAAGACGGCGCGCCACCACACACAAGCCGCACTACAATCGATTTTTTGAAGCAATTGTTCCCTGGCCGTTTGATGTCAAAAAATGGTGATTTCGATTGGCCGCCAAGATCACCAGATTTAACGCCTCCAGACTTCTTTTTGTGGGGTTATTTGAAATCAAAGGTTTACGTCAACAAGCCAAAGACCCTAGAAGAGCTGAAAACCAACATCCATCAAGAAATAACCGCTATTCCCATCGAAATGTTGAAGAAAACCATGGAAAATGCTGCAAAACGGGCACAATATGTCGTAGAGGATAATGGCGACCATTTACGAGATATCATATTCAAGAAATAATGTAAGCAAATCTACTTGAACCCAATTAAATGATATTCATGACGAACAGACAAAAAATTGTGGTTTCTTTGATTTATTTAAAAATAAATATGGGCAACCCTGTATGTAATTATTACTTTTATACATGACATTATATACTTTATATATAACAAATCAATAAAAGAACAATAATGATTCATATATAAATCAAATCGTTTTATTTTATTTATATCAGCATAGTTGCGTATGGTCATGGTTACGATGACGCTTTCAATCTCTAGCTTAACTTATCATTAACCCAAGCCACCGCCGCAGCCGTCGTTGCTGCTTTCATACTTTTTCTTTTTGAAATTTTTGTAGCGACTTAAATTCATAAACATGTTATATTAAACAAGCATAGAAAAAACATTAGACTTCTACACTGTTTCCTTATCTTAAACTTTCGGTTTTGGGTCCACTTATTACGCTTACTATGAAGCTGGGGCTTATCACATAAAACTTGAAATTTTTGTGACGACTTAAATTCATAAACATATTAAACAAGCATGGGAAAAAATAAAAAATATTTTAATTCTTCACTGTTTCTTTACCTTAAACTTGTTGTTTTGGGTCCGCTTATAAGGTGCAAACAAGTAAGCAGTGAAATGGAATGATCGATATAGAGAGAGGGAGATAGAGTGATAGATAAAGGGGACGAGAGGGAGAGAGAGGGGTTACCCACAATTTTTGTTCCATCTAGTTAGCCGGCTGTCCATCTGTCCGTCTTTCCGTCAATCAACTCAACTGTAGTGCTCACCGAGTTAAGCAACCAACTGTACACAAACTTATTGATTGCACTGTAACTATTTTTATTGTTATTCACCACGCACAATGACCCGTGGTTATATATTAAGTTTACATTACGCACTTTCGCACTAAGCTAATGTTCTATTTATTTTACTCGCGCACTTTCAATGTTTATTATTTTTGTTATATATTTATTTTGCATTACGCACTTACACATTAAGTTAATGTTTATTTGTCACTCACGCACTTTTTATGTATAGAATTATGCACTTTTTCGATTTAAGAAAATACCGTTGTTTGGCTTTATAAGCACCGACTTTGAAAAATAAAGATCATTAATTCTACAAGCTTTAAATCAGCTTTATCTTTTTATTTTAGCCTAAGTGCATTTTTATGCCGTCTGACATTCAAAAATAAAAATATTAAATATTTAGTGCCAGTAAAGAATTTGAGGCAGGACTTTTTCTATTTTAACACAACAATTTAAACTAAAACATTACATGGCGATCCTGCCAACTCACGGCGAACAAACGTTACCAACGACGGAACGATCAGTGCCGGAGTACGTGCCTGAAAGCGCCAACAGCGACGCACCCAAGTACGTTCCATCCAGCTGCGCTCAACAGCAGCCTAAGTGGCTTACGATTAAGGAGTCCCAGCGGCGTCAGGAGCAAAACAAAGACGAACGGCTGAACCGAATACCAGCAACACAGAAACCCAAACATAGGAGGAGCGGCAAGCTGGTAAAGCTACGCAAGGCCATTGCCACTAGAAAGCGCATAGTTAATAGTGATCCTCAACCACCTTGGTACATCGCTTCCGAAATCTGAAATTTTTATATTCTTTTTTTTGTTTTTATTAATTGTAAACTATTTAAATGAATTCTTTAATAATTTTTTTGAAAAACAATAAAAACTAAAAAGCCGACAGCAAAACATACGAAAACACTTATTTTGCATTTATTAATTTTTGCTCAATTTACTGTATTTGCATTCGAATTTAAAGAAAAAAGATTAATCCATTTTTTGGTAACGATTATAAAAACAAAAAAAAAATTTTTTTCGCTTTCACTAGAAATATTTAAACTAATTGCACTTTGCTTAAACTCAATTTTTTTTTGTTATTTTTTTGGGCCAATTTTAATTTTTATTTAGTTATGTAGAGGTTTTTGGCCAGTAATTTTTAATTGCAATTTTTAATATAAAAAAATATAAAAATTCAATTTTTTCCCGACTTTTCGTCACTTGTTTGGCGACATCTTCAGAGGAGTTTTTGTTTATTTTTTCTAAAAACACAGTAAATGAATAACAATTTTTTAGATAATTAATAAAAAAGAATAAAAACCTACTTTACATTAAACTTGACTTTAAAATTTTGAAAATACAAACACGAAACGTTACATTTCATTAACTTTTAAACAAACAAATTACTTATTTTACAATTATTTTCTAAACTAGCTTTCATAGCCTATTCGTCAATTGCTACTGCATAATTGTTGTTTATGTTGTCAGTGTCTTCTTTATAGTTTATTGCTATTTCCCCTTTTTGTTAAATTCGTAAACTTTCCAATGTCATTCTTTTATTTGTTTTATTTTCAACGTCTAAGATTTTCACCTCTTCAAAGTCAGCTGTGGGGCCTGTCGTCGATATGTGTTGTGATAGCGCTGTTGTTGTTTTTTTGTTTTTTATGTCCATCTTATGTTCTGTCATTCTTATACTAAGTGCTCTTCTTGTTGTCCCTACATAAATTTTGTCGCAGCTTTCGTGTTCTGTGCCTTTGCATCGTAATTCGTATACAACGTTGTTTTTGTCTTCGTTTTTAATTTTCGTTTTTGTTTTTGTGAATATTTGGTTCAAAGTGGCGTTTGATCTGTATGCAAACGATGTGTTGTCCGCTCTCATTATTTTTCGTATGTGTTGGTTATTAGTTAGTTTTGGTATATATGTGACACCTAAGTATTTTTTTGTTTCTGTTTGGGAGTTGCCAGATTGTTGATTTTGATCTGTTGTTTGGATGTTTTGTCTAATTTGTAAAAACCTCTTATTTATTAAGGAATTAGTGAGGTGTGTTGGGAAGTCGTTGTTTTTTAGTATTATTTTTATCTTTTTTATGTTTTTGTCCAGAAATTGCATGTCAGCTAAAGTAAATATTTTATTTATTAAGTTTGTCGCTGTGTTGATTTTTTGTTACATTGGTTGCGTAGAGTGAAAATTTATTAGTCTACCAGAGCATGTTGTTTTTGAAAACCAGTCAAAAATTATTTGGCTATTTTGTCTATGTAGTTTGACGTCTAAGTATGGTATTGTTTGGTTTTGTTCCATTTCAATTGTGAATTGTATGTTTTTATGGTAACTATTAAGTGTTTTATGAATTATGTCTAAGTCTTTTTTCTTTATTATGGCTAAAATATCGTCAACATATTTGCATATGAATGCAATATTTATACCATTGTTTTTAAGAATTTTAATAGCGTCGTCAAGTAAGTTGTCCAGAATTATGTCTGCTATTGTCAGAGATAGTGAATTGCCCATAGGCATACCATATATTTGATGGTACACCACATTGTCAAATATAAAGTAGTTATTGTCCTTCAAGCAGAATTCTAAAATATTTAGAAATTGCTGGCGTGGAATATTAGTCAAAGTCTTAATTACGTCCCATTGATTCATTATATTTCTTATAGCTAAGTTTGTTGGAATGTTAGTGAAAAGAGATACAACGTCAAATGAAACAATTGCGTCTTCTTCTGTCAGTGTAAAGTCTTTTAGTTTTTCTTTTAGTTGAACTGCGTTTTTATGTTGTATTCATCAGATATTAAGTGTTTTAAAATTTGTCCAATGTGTTTTGACAGTTTGTAACAAGGGACATTAACCGGTGAAGATATAGGTGACCGATTTGAAGAGGTGAAAATCTTAGACGTTGAAAATTAAACAAATAAACGAATGACATTGGAAAGTTTACGAATTCAACAAAAAGGGGAAATAGCAATAAACTATAAAGAAGACATTGATAACATAAACAACAATTATGCAGTAGCAATTGACGAATAGGCTATGAAAGCTAGTTTAGAAAATAATTGTTAAAATAAGTAATTTGTTTGTTTAAAAGTTAATGAAATGTAACGTTTCGTGTTTGTATTTTCAAAATTTTAAAGTCAAGTTTAATGTAAAGTAGGTTTTTATTCTTTTTTATTAATTATCAAAAAAATTGTTATTCATTTACTGTGTTTTTAGAAAAAATAAACAAAAACTCCCCTGAAGATGTCGCCAAACAAGTGACGAAAAGTCGGGAAAAAATTGAATTTTTATATTTTTTTATATTAAAAATTGCAATTAAAAATTACTGGCCAAAAACCTCTACATAACTAAATAAAAATTAAAATTGGCCCAAAAAAATAACATAAATTATCGGAGAGGACACCGAAGTTAAGAAATTATTTTTTATCAAACTAAAAACACAAGATAAAGGGATTTTACGAACACATTAAACTAAAATATTCAACAGACTTGCACAACTATGAAGGACTACTGCAATATCCGACGAAAACTAGCCAAACAAAATGGACAACTACGATTTCTCATCATATGCAAGCAATATGGTATAACTCCAAAACATTTAACTAACACGACATGCGGAGCTAAACGGATGTTCTCGGTGGACACAGTCAACAAATTATTCAACAAAATAGAACATTCTTTCCATAATAAGCTACTGAACTTAGAAATAAAAGAAGTAAACATAAACATCAAGAACACACAAAATTACATTTTCCACGCAGAATTACATATGAAAAAAATCAATAAATGAATTAGACTGCAAGGAATTCACAGAGAGACAAATGCACATATACAATCAAATCAGCAACAGTACGAACAAGGCTTTAGACGAAAAAATTGAAGAACTTAAAAACAAACAAATTAGAAACATTGGATTCACCTTAAACGAAGATTGGTTCGTTAATAACACGAATGTGGTATTTCTAGCAGACAGCAAGTGGCTACTCTCACTTGGAAGAAAATTTACTCTACCCATCACAAAAAACAACTTTTCGGCCATACATGTGATTGCTGACCTGGAGCAACACATTCAAAGAATAGAGGATGAAAGGGAAAAAAGCGTTGCCAGATCCATCGTAGCCAATAAGATTGTATTATTTAAGAATAGGATTAAAAATACACCAAAGGAAAAATTCATACTGAGGACATACGAACAAACTAAAAAATTCATCAAACTTCATGAGGATGAAATAGTAATAACACAGGCGGACAAAGGTAACAAAACAGTAGTAATGTACAAAGACGAATACATGCAAAAAATGAACAAACTGTTAGGAGACAAAAATACATACAAAACAATAAGAATCGACCCAACAAACAAATTACAAAATAAGAACAACACTATAGTAAATTACCTACACAAACAAAACTACGTCGACACATACCAAAAATTTCGACTAATGACTCCGTCTGCAACAGCACCTCGACTTTACGGACTACCAAAAATACATAAAACCGACGTTCCTCTAAGACCTATATCTTCATCGGTTAATGTCCCTTGTTACAAACTGTCAAAACACATTGGACAAATTTTAAAACACTTAATATCTGATGAATACAACATAAAAACGCAGTTCAACTAAAAGACTTTACACTAACAGAAGAAGACGCAATTGTTTCATTTGACGTTGTATCTCTTTTCACTAACATTCCAACAAACTTAGCTATAAGAAATATAATGAATCAATGGGACGTAATTAAGACTTTGACTAATATTCCACGCCAGCAATTTCTAAATATTTTAGAATTCTGCTTGAAGGACAATAACTACTTTATATTTGACAATGTGGTGTACCATCAAATATATGGTATGCCTATGGGCAATTCACTATCTCTGACAATAGCAGACATAATTCTGGACAACTTACTTGACGACGCTATTAAAATTCTTAAAAACAATGGTATAAATATTGCATTCATATGCAAATATGTTGACGATATTTTAGCCATAATAAAGAAAAAAGACTTAGACATAATTCATAAAACACTTAATAGTTACCATAAAAACATACAATTCACAATTGAAATGGAACAAAACCAAACAATACCATACTTAGACGTCAAACTACATAGACAAAATAGCCAAATAATTTTTGACTGGTTTTCAAAAACAACATGCTCTGGTAGACTAATAAATTTTCACTCTACGCAACCAATGTAACAAAAAATCAACACAGCGACAAACTTAATAAATAAAATATTTACTTTAGCTGACATGCAATTTCTGGACAAAAACATAAAAAAGATAAAAATAATACTAAAAAACAACGACTTCCCAACACACCTCACTAATTCCTTAATAAATAAGAGGTTTTTACAAATTAGACAAAACATCCAAACAACAGATCAAAATCAACAATCTGGCAACTCCCAAACAGAAACAAAAAAATACTTAGGTGTCACATATATACCAAAACTAACTAATAACCAACACATACGAAAAATAATGAGAGCGGACAACACATCGTTTGCATACAGATCAAACGCCACTTTGAACCAAATATTCACAAAAACAAAAACGAAAATTAAAAACGAAGACAAAAACAACGTTGTATACGAATTACGATGCAAAGGCACAGAACACGAAAGCTGCGACAAAATTTATGTAGGGACAACAAAAAGAGCACTTAGAATAAGAATGACAGAACATAAGATGGACATAAAAACAAAAAAACAACAACAGCGCTATCACAACACATATCGACGACAGGCCCCACAGCTGACTTTGAAGAGGTGAAAATCTTAGACGTTGAAAATAAAACAAATAAAAGAATGACATTGGAAAGTTTACGAATTCAACAAAAAGGGGAAATAGCAATAAACTATAAAGAAGACACTGACAACATAAACAACAATTATGCAGTAGCAATTGACGAATAGGCTATGAAAGCTAGTTTAGAAAATAATTGTAAAATAAGTAATTTGTTTGTTTAAAAGTTAATGAAATGTAACGTTTCGTGTTTGTATTTTCAAAATTTTAAAGTCAAGTTTAATGTAAAGTAGGTTTTTATTCTTTTTTATTAATTATCTAAAAAATTGTTATTCATTTACTGTGTTTTTGGAAAAAATAAACAAAAACTCCTCTGAAGATGTTGCCAAACAAGTGACGAAAAGTCGGATAAAAATTGAATTTTTATATTTTTTTATATTAAATTTGCAATTAAAAATTACTGGCCAAAAACCTCTACATAACTAAATATCAATTTTTTTTTTCATAATATGCAAACACAGCTCGCATATAGTTAGCAAATTTTTTTTGTGTTCAAGAACATTTTGTTGCACTTCTTTGCACTCACACACAAACACTATTTTAGCAAAACAAAATTTTTGCCAACAACAACAACAACATTTGTTTCTTTCCATATACTTTTTTGCTTTGTTGCTTTAAAACACTAAACTTAACTTCAATTAAATGCATATATTTTGCCGAATATACGCTAAACGAAAACTACGCGCACGGATTATAATATGTTTATGTTATATTTTATTAAAATTACCTTTTTTATATTAAGTCGCGACCGACACTTGTAAAAAATAAACTTTTTTTTCTACAATGCAAACACTACCGAGATTATATTTTTCATTCATTAAACTGTAACGTCAGTTTTACTTTTTCTTTATACTCTTATTCGCAATCAATCATTGCAGACACATGTTTAAATGTTGGCATGCATGATTTATTTCACTTGAATCACCCTGTGATTCATAGTGCCAAATTTTAAAAATTTTAATGTTTTGATGTCATGACATAAATTTATGGACATAATTAAAGAAAACATAATATTTCTTGAAAAATTAAAGAAAAATTTAAAAAAAGTAAAAATTGAATTTATAGTGAAGAATATAAAAAAGCTAAATTGCAAAAAATTGATAAATTGGAAAACGAAATAGTCGAATATGAAACTTTTAAAGATTGCAAACATTTAATATTGGAATTTAAAAAAATTCATTATGTATTGAATGAAATCATAAAAAATTTAATAATACGAAAAGAAGATAAAATAAATTTGGATTTATCATCAGTTTGAGAGGAAGAAAGTAATTTGCCAAAAATGTCAAACTTTGACATAAATGTAGTAGGTAAAAATCTACCAGTTTTTAAAGGAGTATATGAAGAATTAGATGATTTTATAGTGAAAGCAGAATTGCTTCATGATTTAATAAAAGATGAAGATAAGGCCATTTTTATTAAGTATGTATACAATTTTAAATTAACAACCCAAGTGAGAAGTATACTTGGATGTTTGAACTGACCTTCGACAATTTATTTATTTATTTATTTTGATATTTAATATTAGTATTTTAAGAACATGTTCTTTTGAAATACAAAGATAAAAGCTTAATAATAATATTATATTGTATATTAATATTGTAATTTAGTTTTAATAATGGATTTATTATTATTATTATTAAGATTTATTTTTATAACGAAATCATAACGATTACATTTTTCACAGGGTTTTTACATTTAATTAAATTGAATTAAAAACAAGAGCAATGACTCAGGATCCGCGGGATCGTCATACCCGACACTCCATAAGGGAATGCCCTGCGGCAAAATTCAAAAATTTAAAAAATTTATAAAAAATTATTATTTATTTAATTTAAAAACTAGAATTTAAAGAATTTATAGAATAGGCAGCTGGAAAAGGGAGAAAAAGAGCATAAAGACATAGAACATAGATACAGAAGAGAAAAATGATTTCTATCAGTTCCCACACACAACTTTTAAGTGAAGTAGTTAAATATGGCCTGCTTAAAGTCACCTTTTCTTTCCAAAGACTTAATAGTGTTTGGTAAACTATTCCATAATCTAATGGCATTAATGAAAAATAACCTAGTAGAGTTTAAATAATACCATGTTGGTATTAAAAATATTTTCATTCTTACTGACTGACAAAAATTGAGTTTTTCAAAGAGGTACCAAGGAGTTTTGGAGTAAATAAGTCCATGTAGGAAAATACAATTTCTTAAGATAGTTAATAATGTCACAGCCAAGGATACTTTTTTTGAACTGAGTAATATGGTCAAATCTGTGAATATTGTAGACATATCGCGTGGCATGATTAAACGCAACCTGCAACTTATGTTCTGAACGCGAGTCAAGTTTACTGTAAATAACCTCAAAATATGTTATAATGGGCATTATTAATTGCAAGACAAGTTTAAGTCGAAAGTCTACAGGAGTAAATTGAGCTGACATTTTGAGATTGCGTAGGGTAAAATAAATGTTACGCACTACGTTATTAATATGATCCGTACATGTTAAAGACGAGTTTATGTGATAGCCAAGACTTTTAACAATGATTGAATTAAAATCTTTATTGGTGAAATCTTATCCCAATCCAAAAACAGTACAGCAAATGCTAAATGAGTTTAGTTCTATATCACAGAATAATCTAACAATTTCAGAATTTAGAGAAAAAATAACAGAATTAGCAGAGCAATTAAGCAATTTAGAGCTACAAAACTTAGAGAAACACAGTCAAGAGACAAAAGATGCAATATATAAGGTCAACGAAAGTATGGCACTTAATATTTTTTCAAAAGGTGTTAGGACAGAATATCAAACTATTTTTCAGGCGAATCCGCCAAAATTTTTTAATGAAGCTACTGAAAGATGCTTGAATATTGAGCAAAATCTTTCAACAGATAGACGCAATATTTTACATATAATTTATATAATTTATAATTCAGAACAGAAATAATTCAAGAAATTATAATGAGCAAAATAATAGATTTAATCAAAACTTCAGAAATAACAATAATCAACATTTTTCCAACAGAGATAATAACAATTATAGAAATAATACATTTCAAAACAGAAATCAAAATTTTTCAAATAATAATTACAGAAATAATAATAATTTTGAATACAACAATCTAAATGGCAATTACAAAAATAATAATAATCAACGAAACAACAATTTTCAGAATAACAATAATTTTTACCGCGGAAATAACGGAAGTAATAATCATAATTTTATAAACAATAATAACAGAAGTAATAATTTCAATAGAAATATACATTTTAGAAACAGCAACAATGCGCAGGGAAACGGATATGGCCGGGTAGCAGGAGTTATTACCCACAGAAGCCAAAACTAATCCTACAACTTACTAAAAATTTATCAAATTTTATAATATTGAATTGCAGAAATACAAATGATAATTATTATAGGAGGTTCAAACCCAAATTTGAAGAAAAAGCTAAAGTTTTGAACTCACTACTAAAAAAAATTATTAAATTTGATTGGATTGAAGATTGTCAAAATGCTTTCGACACGTTCAAAACAAAATTACTTGACCCTCCAATCTACAATACCCAAATTTTGAAAAACTATTTGTACTAACGACAGACGCCTCAAATTATGCGTTAGGCGCCGTTTTGTCACAAGGTGACGTTGGTTCAGATCTACCAATATCATACGCGAGCAAGTCTTTCAACAAACACGATTTAAACAAATCAATAATAGAAAAAGAGTTATTGGCCATACATTGGGCGATAAATTTCTTCAGGCCATACCTCTATGGTCGCAAATTTTTAGTAGTAACAGATCACAGACCTTTGGTGTCTCTGTTTTCCCATAGAAACCCGTCATCAAAGATGACACGTATTAGGTTAGATCTATGAGATTACAATTTAGAAATTATGTACAAGAAAGGCAGCATGAATACTAATGCTGACGCATTATATCGCATAGTGCTGAAAAGCGATTCATTGCAGGCTATGATTCCGACAGGAGCGGATGATGGCTATAACAAGAAGTATGGTTACAAATAAACATACATTGCTTGGGAGTGCACATCCAAATCGGATATTAACAAAATGATACAATTAAGGTTCGTAACAGATAGAAATTACAAGGGTACCCAAATATATATAAATAATAGAGAAGTTATTGCAAGATGCAGCGATAATCCATCGATCACACAGCTGACTTTGGAGAAACTGTCGTCAAAAATGCATAGGTTAAATATAAACGAGCTCGCGTTAAGTAAACATTATAAAATATTCGAAACCATAAGAATGGATAAATTTAAAGAGATATTTAATATTTTACAAAGAAAAAATAATGAAAATTTAAAAATTTTGATATGCAATGAGCCAACAAGAATAATTGATGAAGATGTACAAAATAAATTAATTGAAGAATACCACAATTCAACTCATGGAGGACACATGGGTCCGCTACATTTTAACCATGCAATGTGAGTTAACGAAGTATGTCATTTCTTGTCCAATGGAAACCAAAGACGCAAAGACTGTAGCCAAATCATTGATAGAAAATGTAATTTTGACCTATGGTCATTTTAAGGTTCTTAAATCAGATAGGGGTACTGAATTTACCAATGATTTGATGTCGGAGATTTGCAAACAACTTAACATTAAACAAATATTCAGCACGCCTTATCATCATGAGACCCTTGGTTTAGTAGAAAGAAACCACAGAGTATTGAACGAATTTTTATTGAATTTTTGCAAAGATGATGAATGGGACCACTGGATCTAATACTTCACATTTGCTTACAATACAACACCTCATGTTGACACTAATTACACCTCTTTTGAACTTATATTTGGCAAATAAGCAAACCTACCAAATGATAAACTAGATAATTCAAAATGTTACAACACAGACAATTATGCGCAAGAATTGAGAGTAAGAATATAATGCTCATTAGAAAAAACGAAAGAATTGATAAATATAGCAAAGATTAAACGAATTCAAAATAATGTCACTTCTGCACTATTAAATATAAAAATTGGTGAAAAAGTAATGATAAAGAAAATAAATAGAAAGAAAAACCAACCACCATATCATGGTCCATATATTACAGTTGCTAAAAATGGAGTGAATTCTAAAGTTAATGTAGATGGTAAAATCAAAGAATACCATAATAATTTACTAAAAAGATGGATTTAATTCAAAATTTTCAAATAAAATAAAAATTTATTAATTAAAACAATTGCATTGCATAAATTTCATAAACAAATTGAGTTTGTATAATTTTTAATAACATAAATCATATATCTTTTTTGAAACCATTTTTGTAATAAAATATAAAATATAATCTGTTATAGTTAATAAGAATATTTGAAATGTATGAAACAAATTTTATATTTTAAGATTAAATAATTTATTAGATTATAATAAGAAAGTTTGAATTGTATAATTTTAAAAATTATTTTTCTTTTTTCAAATAATTTTTATCTTAAGGATGGGAGTGTAGTGCGCACCGAGTTAAGCAACCAACTGTACACAAACTTATTGATTGCACTGTAACTATGTTTATTGTTATTCACTACGCACAATGATCCGTGGTTATATATTGAGTTTACATTACGCACTTTCGCACTAAGCTAATGTTCTGTTTCTTTCACTCGCGCACTTTCAATGTTTATTATTTTTGTTATATATTAATTTTGCATTACGCACTTACACATTAAGTTAATATTTATTTGTCACTCACGCACTTTTTATGTATAGAATTATGCACCTTTTCGATTTAAGAAAATACCGTTGTTTGACTTTATAAGCACCGACTTTGAAAAATAAAGGTCATTAATTCTACAAGCTTTAAATCAGCTTTATCTTTTTATTTCAAAATAAAAAGATAGACATTCAAAAATAAAAATATTAAATATTTAGTGCCAGTGGCGATATTAAGCGCCGGCAAAGAATTTGAGGCAGGTCTTTTTCTATTTTAACACAACAATTTATACTAAAACATTACACAACTTAAATTTATTAAAATGCTCAACATCTACACTTATCTTAAACTTGCGGTTTTGGCTTGCTTATTATGCTTGCTATGAAGCTGAAGGCTTATCACTTTAAACTAGAAATTTTTGATTTATATGTAACAACAACAACACACTTCAGCCATCCTACAAATAGTTCATATGTATACATACATATACATGCATATATTCGTCCGTCCGTCCTCCATCTGTCCGTTTTGCATACCTATCATCAATTTATAACAACAACACGCTTTAGCTACCCTTCCATCCATCCATCCATCCATCCATCTGGCTATCTGTCCGACTGTCTGCCCATACATCTTCTATGCTTGCTTATCTCCCATTTATAACAACAACACGCTGCCAGTGTTGCCACCTCTGACCGCTTTCCGACTGCGCTGCTTCTCACAATTTTGTGAATTTGAATGCCCATAAAGAAATACACGCCTTTTTGGATTAGAACTGTCATACAACAACACCAAAGTTTTTGTAGAGTCTTAAATACATAAACAGTATGCTTGCTATGAAGCTTGGGCTTATCACCTTAAACTTGAAATTTTGATTTATAACAACAGCACGCTTCAACCATCCTACTTCAGCCAGCTTGACCAATCATACCCCCTTCTAGCTATCCCTCCGTCCGTGGCTTATCACCTTAAACTTGAAATTTTGATTTATAACAACAACAACACCAACCATCATACTTCAGCCAGCTTGATCAATCATAGCCCATCTAGCTATCTGTCCGTCCCTCCATTTGTATGCTTATCTCCAATTTATAACAACAGCACGCCGTCCGTCCATCTTGCATGCTTATCTCCAATTTATAACAACAGCACGCTTCAACCATCCTACTTCAGCCAGCTTGACCAATCATAGCCCATCTGGCTATCCCTCCGTCCGTCCGTCCATCTTGCATGTTTATCTCCAATTTATAACAACATCACGCTTCAGCCATCCTACTTCAGCCAGCTTGATCAATCATAGCCCATCTGGCTATCCCTCCGTCTGTCCGTCCATCTTGCATGTTTATCTTCAATTTATAACAACAGCACGCTTCAGCCATCCTACTTCAGCCAGCTTGATCAATCATAGCCCATATGGCTATCCCTCCGTCCGTCCATCTTGCATGCTTATCTCCAATTTGCAACAACAACAACATGCTTCAGCCACCCTACTATCGGCCAACTTGACCGATCGTACGACGCCGACTGCGCAGTCGGGCACAATTTTGTGAATTATGAGGCCCATAAGAAAATACTCGCGTTTTTGAAATAGAACTCTCATAGCTACTCTACTTAAAATATCTCGCCGGGGCCTCCAAAAAATGTTTAAATTAAACTTGTTAACTTGAATTTCTAGTATTTGAACTAGAAATTCGCGATGAAAAAATTAGAACACCTTTTGTCTTCTGCTTACTTAAATCAACCACTTTTATTTTGATGTGATGCTAATATTTATTTGCCCTTTAAAGGGTCCGCCAAATAACTTTTTTTTTTTGAAAATTCTAAAAAAAACTACTGGATATTTTCTCAAATTTATTTTTTTATTTGAATGTACAATCATTCCGGTTAATAATGGAAAATAAGTTCATTCGAATGGCTGCCTCGGCTGGCCATGCAGTAGCCTACACGATCGGTCCAATTTTTAAGCACATTATCGATTGTGTGCAGCTGTATTTCACCAATAGCTTCACGAATATTGTCCTTTGAAGCGTCAATTGTCTCTGGCTTGTCGGCGTAGCACTTATCTTTGAGGGCACCCCACAAATAATAGTCCAACGGTGTCAAATCGCAGCTCTGAGGTGGCCAAACGACATCAGCTCTGCGGCTGATAATGCGATCTTCAAAAACAGGGCGCAAAACATCGAGTGTAGCTTCGGCTGTGTGGCACGTAGCGCCATCCTGTTGAAACCAAATGTTGCCAATATCCTCTTCTTCAATTTTTGTGAACAAAAATTCGTTCAACATGGCCCGATAACGATCGCCATTGACTGTAACGGCCACTCCTTGCTCATTTTCGAAGAAAAATGGCTTAATTATGCCTCTGGACCAAAATCCGCACCAAACAGTGACTCGTTTTGGATGCAGCGGCTTTTCAATGTATGCGTGCGGGTTTTCTGTGCCCCAAATGCGACAATTTTGCTTATTTACATACCCGCCAAGATCAAAATGAGCTTCATCTGAAAAGATGATTTTTTTGGCAAAATCGACATCTTCTGTAAGTCGATCGCAGGCCCACTTCCCAGCGTCGTTCAAGCTTATACACAACCATATTCGTTCAGCGGAAGGATAAAACTAATTATCTGTCAAATCAGACATGAGCTAAGTGTTACCATTACAGTACGAAATGAGTACTAGTTGAAAAAAAAAACGTTAGATGGCGGACCCTTTAGCACTTATAGTAAAAAATACACAATACATATACAATAAACAAACTTACATATAATAAAACAATATTAATTTAATGCATGAACGCTGACATCTCATATTTTGTAAGCAACATACAAAATTTCGTCAAGCACAACTTTCGAATTTCTGTTTGCCTTATGTGTACACAGTGCAGTGAACCTCTGTTCTTATTTTTACTGAATGTAAAAAAATAAATTAATTAAATTTCACAACAAAAGTGCACAAAAGTGCAATGAACGTTTGTTTTTATTTTTTACCAATTGTAAACAAAATAAGCAAACTAAATTTTGAGATGTTAGCGTTCAAGCATTTTTTTTAGCGTTACACATTAAAAAATATTTAAAATTATGTGCAGTAACATACATCTTCGCCTTACTGCTGTAAGCAATAAAAAGCATACGTGGCACCTTGCCGCGTTATGACGACCTTCAACTGGTGGCGCCCTACGTTCAAAAGACATTTGATGTTGCGCCCTTGACTCCACTGCTGACGCTTTTGCTCAATGAGCTCCATCAAAGCTGCCACTGGTACGTCATCGTAATTAAATTCATCGTCCGGTAGCTAAGTTCGGAAGGTATATGAACCTGTTGTTGCGTTATCGATCGGACAGGATGTGATAACTCGGTGATGGTGGTGAACTTGGTGTCGGATGTGATTAGTTTCCGCCCCTCTTGGGCGGGCGTGGTGCCTATGACGTGACGAATCCACCTGGTATTCTATGTGTATGGGTGATAGTTAAGCCACCTCCGGGTGGTTGGTTGCTTCTAATTGCTGCGTGTGGAAAACGCTGGTCCGATTTATCGCTTGGTTGCTGCCTGCTTGCTGTTCTAGTAACACGGACAAGGGTCAAAACCGGCCCTCACACTTAAGCTTTCATCACGTGCAGCCTCACTCAACCGGCCTTCACCATAAACAGCCTCATTAAGATCGGCCTTGCACCAAGTGGTCCTACCGCAACCGGCCCTAAGTACAAGCGGTGGCAGTAGAACCGGCCGCTTAACACTCACGTGATAACCCACAGCTACCGCAAGAGCAACTATAGCCAAAAGTTACAACAACATCAACATCAACTTCAGCTCCTACCACTCAAGACAACAGCTACGGCACGAGCCAGTAGTAGCAACAACAACAACAACAAGTTACAGCACAAGCCAACATAACCTGCATGACAACCGGCGATAACAAAGAGACGCCCCAATACAGGCAAACACAACAAGCAGCTGCATCAAGCCCCGCTGCATCACGCCATGCACGGTATTTATTATATATATGAATATATTTTAGTTGGCTACTACTCAAGTACAGCCCCAACAAAACATTAAATATTTGGCATCACACTATTTTATTATTTTCAATACTAGCATACTGAACGCTTACAATATTTAAGTCATCTTTTCTTATATCTTAAAATATGTATTATATTACACATAAACTATTATACGTATTATATTTAGCCACTAAGTAGAATTAAACTACAGCATTAAAAATCTTCAACACTTGAATTAATATACTCACCCAGTATCACGTATTCTAACCCCCTTATGCAATAGATTTCAGCTTTTAAACAACAGATTTGATTGTGCTGTTTTATATTGGGCAAAACGACTAATGTTGTTTAAAGCCTGCTAGCCCCTTGCTCAATAGATTTCAACATTTAAACAACTGATTTGATTAACATTTACTAACATTTTAGCAACCAATAATGATGTTTAAAACCTCCTTTTAGCAACGCAGCCGCTAAAATAAGTTTATGAATAAGGGGGTAAGTATATAAGAGTAACAAGATTTCCCCTTAAAATAACAACACACACACTAACGTAGCTAATAAGTTAAATCATGAATGTACACAGACTTGAATTGTTAACTTTACTTATTTGCTCGCTCGAGCAACCGAAATATGTATTGCTATCTCAATAGCATAAGAATGTATGAGTAACATGACGCTGGTGCCAGTCAATAGTGAGTCGATGTTAGAATTCTGAAATAAACTTTCCTGTGAGAGGCATCAAACGAAACAGACGTGCTGGAGTTTTATTTGCACAACATAGTTGGAAGTTGGCATCGAGTTATTGGTCACACGGACGACGACACCACGAAATCACACAACATTTATAATCAACTTTAACAAAGATTATTTATTTATTTATTGGCCAAACAAGGCAATGCAATTAACTTATCCTAACTTTTTCTAACAGGTTATGTTTTCTTCTCCCCTTACCTTGTTTTTTTTATTTTATTTTTTATTTGATGATCTAGTGGGCATACTCCGCCCACCGGATTGACATGATTTCAAAAAGCATGTCAAAAATAAAAGAAGAGGAGAAAACAAGAGAGACTATATAAAGGGTCCGCCATCTAACTATTTTTTTCAAGAAGTGCTTATTTCGTGAATGGTAACACTTAGCTCATGTCTGATTCGACAAATAATTAGTTTTATCTTTCCGCTAAACGAATATGGTTGTATGTACGCTTGAACAACGCTGGGAAATATTGCGACATTACTTTGAAAATCATGGTAATGTTGCAGAATGTGTGCGAAAACTGCGTATGGATTTCGGAAGGAGAAAAGCACCGTCAGCTCCGTATGTTCGTTATCTTGTGAAAAAACTGAAAGAAACTGGCATCCTCATCGATAAACCAAAGCGTGAAAAGCCAAAAACAGTGCAAACACCCGAGAATATTACTGCTGTGGCAGAAAGTGTGCGTGAGCCTCCATCAACATCAATTCACCGTAGTTCTCAACAATTAAACATTTCGGAGACATCATTGAGACGAATTTTGCATAAAGACCTTGGTATGACACCATACAAAGTCCAATTGGTTCAGGAGTTGAAGAAAACTGACCTGGATGCTCTTTCCCCTCCTTCTTAAAATAAGACTTTTAAGAATAATATATGTACATCATATCTTAGGTATGTAAGTATATCGTATCCTAGAGTCCGCCAAATAACTTTTTTTTTTGAAAATTCTATAAAAAAAACTACTGGATACTTTCTCAAATTTATTTTTTTATTTGAAAGTACAATCCTTTCGGTTAATAATGGAAAATAATTTCATTCAAATGGCTGCCTCGGTTGGCCATGCAGTAGCCTACACGATCGGTCCAATTTTGAAGCACACTATCGATTGTGTGCAGCTGTATTTCACCAATAGCTTCACGAATATTGTCCTTTGAAGCGTCAATTGTCTCTGGCTTGTCGGCGTAACACTTATCTTTGAGGGTACCCCACAAATAATAGTCTAACGGTGTCAAATCGCAGCTCCGAGGTGGCCAAACGACATCAGCTCTGCGGCTGATAACGCAATCTTCAAAAACAGGGCGCAAAACATCGAGTGTAGCTTCGGCTGTGTGGCACGTAGCGCCGTCCTGTTGAAACCAAATGTTACCAATATCCTCCTCTTCAATTTTTGTCAACAAAAATTCGTTCAATATATGCGTGCGGGTTTTCTGTGCTTTAAATGCGACAATTTTGCTTGTTTACATACCCGCCAAGATCAAAATGAGCTTCATCTGAAAATATGATTTTTTTGGCAAAATCGGCATCTTCTGTAAGTCAATCGCAGGCCCACTTCCCAGCGTTGTTCAAGCGTATACACAACCATATTCGTTCAGCGGAAGGATAATACTAATTATCTGTCAAATCAGACATGAGCTAAGTGTTACCATTCACGAAATAAGCACTAGTTGAAAAAAAACGTTATATGGCGGACCCTTTAGATAGGACTTCAGCCAGTTGAGTAGGGATCCTGTGATTCCAAACTTTTCTAATTTAGAAGTCAAAATAGCATGATCAACACGATCAAAGGCTTTGCTAAAATCCTTTTAGCAGCATCGAGAAGAAACATCGAAGTAAGATATCCGTTGGATTTGCGCTTAACATTAACGTAGTTGTAACGAACTATCTTTTCCGGCCGAGGATGCGCTCGCCGGACCCAGGGTTCGTTGCAATTATTTATACTCTTTTTTTTAGACACCGAATCAGAACACTCAGGTTTCGGAACTCAATAACTTTATTTCACAATTTATGTGTCCTTAGATCTAACTTATGATACCATATTTTTATTCCAGAAAGTTTTTTTATTACAAACTTTAGTAAAGGTTATTCATAGATAGTGAGCCCCTGGTCCCCTGTCCTTACCAGAAACTACTCTAACGGACAACAAGGCTGCATACAAGGCAGGTTAGCTTTGGGCGTGGTCAAGCCCAGCTATCCCAAAGCTTCTGCCACTACATTTCTCGGTAGTACCTGGATTTTAGAGTTTGGTTGATGTCCACGTTCGACGACGCTCTTGTCATTTGGCGAAAATGTTCTCGTTTTGGGTAAAGTCGCTGTGGATGTAGCAGATCAGTTCAGGCGTGGTCAAGCTCAGCTATCCTGAACCGTCTGCCGCAGAGGGATACGCCTAGGACCTAAGAAAACCTATCTTTCTAAATCTGTCCATGCACTTCTCACTTTATTTTCCCACTTAGGTTTCGTCCTGTGCTTTCAGGTAGTTCACTATCACACTTGTTAATCTCGTTAATTTGATTAATTACTTTATTCTATTTTAACCATATTTAATTTATGATTTATAAAACAACCTTGTTTCGTCCTGTGTCCTTCAGGCAGCTCAATGTCACACTTGTTTAATTTTAATGACTTTAATTAATTTCTTTATTTCTTTTTAACCGTATTAAATTTATGATTTATAAGAGAAAATTCATAAGAGAACATTTATTATAAAAGGGAAACTTAAGAATATATTATAATAATCTATTTCGATACAAATTTATTAGGTAACCTGTATCCTGGATCTCATGTGTTGTTTTACCGCTGTCGCTGTCCGCTTCCTGTGCCGTCCTCGTCGCTGCTGGCGTGCTGTCGGCTGTGCAGCTCTTCTGCTGCGATGCTGCTGTGATGATGACTTCGCCGATGGCGTCTCTGCCCAATTAGTGGCAGCACAGTCGCAATGCTGCTCCGTATCACGCAGCGCAGTCGTTTACTTGTGTGACTGCGTCGTCACACTTAATCTGCTTCCTTCACTTAAACTTTTCTGGGACCAGTACGTCTGGTCACTAGGCCGCGGTAGAAAAAGACTGTCCAGTTTGCTCTCGTGTACCGCCTTATATAACCTCTTCGGTTCAGGCACGCTATGCTTCCTCTTCTCTCATTCCCCTTAAAATCATACGATCGTATTGTGCTTAACTATATGCATCATCTTTCCAGCACGAGGCGTCTCCTTTATATACATGAAAATAAGGAAAATAACACATTAGTCATTTAATCACCCCAGTAGGAAACTAATGGTCGGTAATGTGATGGTAAGTAATCAATTATCAATTCCAAAACATTTCGGTGTTCTAATTAAGGCAATTATCTGAGATGCAACTTTCCTCAGCCAGGGTTTGGCTACCCTCAAACTTGTGACTCAAGTTATTTTAAATCAAGTTATTTTAAATCTTTTGCATCATTAAACTACGATGGATTATTTAATTTGATTATTTTATTTTATTTTAGCTTATTCTACTTTTAGTTGTCTATAACTTCATTTCTTTTATCTTATCCTAGTTGCATGAATGTAAACTTAGATCACCGGTAAGATGTCCAACTACTACACTATGATATAAGCTATTTTATACTAGGGTATTTAAAATATAATTAATTTATCATGGATTACGGATGATAAAACGAAACGTACTGCCCGGTGGCATGCTTCTCTGCATGCTCTAGCTTGGGCAGCCTACGTATAATTGATCTTTAGCACGATGATCGACTTTCCGTATAGTCCTTACTCGGTTGGCCACTAGCTGTAAGGAAAGGTAAGGTGTAAAATAAGGCATGCAGGGATAAAATTTAGTCAAAAATTTCGTTCCTTACATAGTCAAAGAATTTTTTGGGTTCCTCCATAATTTTCTCACCAATAAGGTTGATATAGAGTTGACAGGCTTCTTTTGACTTTATAGAGAATAGTTTGGCCAACTCCTCATATCTTGTTCTTAATTCTTCGCTTACATTTCTTTGATTTCTTAGATGTCTAAGATTTTGATCTAGCAATGGTTCTGAAAGTTTATTTTTTTCTTTATCTTTGGCACATATGTATCAATAATTTTGAGGATGCGCTGATAGAAAAGTGAAACAGTACTATCTAAATCCAGTGCTAACATATCGTTCCAGTCAAAGTGTTTCAGACTGACTTTAATAGTCTCATAGTCAGCATTAAGAAAATCATATACAATCGAGTAATTGAACGAGTGAGTAAATTTCATATTACAGCATATTAGGATATTGGGGATAGTTCTGTAGTTAAGGCTGTGTGATGCAAACTGTTAGAAAAAAGTGTTCAGTCTCAAAAGATGGACGAACGCATAATTCATCATAGGCATTAGTGAATACTAAATCTAACCATTTGCTATTCTTGTTTGGGGTTCTATTAACTTGTTGTAAGTCATTGCTATAAAAGGTACTAAGTAAGGTAAAGTCAATCGAGTTAGAGAGGTTAACCGGAAGAAGATAACTGTCATTTTCATCAATGACAAACGAAATATTAGGGCGGTTAAAATCGCCAAAAATAATAACTTTATCTTCTTCATACAAGGAAGCAGTTATTGACGAAATTGTTTCACACATTTTATTATATAAAGCTTCGATAGAACCAGATGGAATGTAGATAACACCAATATAAATAAAAAGATTATTATCCGAACAAATTCTGATTATTTTGTGTTCATAGAGCTCGTGCAAGGTGGTTTCGACAGTCTGACTTGATAGGGAGTTGTGAGTTGCGATAAGGACACCACCCCCAAGGGCAATACCTGTGTGAGAATAACCATTTCGATAGACTGTCCAGTTGCTGTCAAGAATTTCCTCATTTTTGAAGGAATCATTTAGCCACGTTTCTGCGAAAACTAACACTTTGAAGTGGCATGATTTTTCGTCGACAAAAGTTTTATTAATTTGCCGCGCATACCACCGCAATTATAATAAAATATTTTTAATGAAGAAGTTCATGAGGACTGTTGGAATGTATTACGGCGTATTACTTGTGGAGCAATCTCGTGGGTTTCACATGTGGAGCAAGCAATTGTGGGTGGAAATTGCAGGGAATACTGTTAGGTGCTATAATAGTTTTTGAAATTTGATCGGGTTTTCTGCGAGTGCTAAAGACGTTTTGGGGTTGTATGTGAGGCAAATGCTGACAAATCATTCTCAACCTCAGATGGTGACATATTAAAGGTTTCGTGCTAGCGAATGAATATATTTTTAAGGTCGATTGGATTAGTTGGCAGACCCTCTTGTTGAATAGCTACCATAAAGCTAGTTTTTGTCGAACCATCGATGCATATTAATTCTGATTTATTGTGCAGATATGCTAGGTACAGGTGTACATTTTCATATAGTCGACGGTCTCTTAATTGAGATAGTACAAAGCGCCCTTCGGTGGTAGTTTCTGTAGGTTTCTGTAGCTGTAGGTGGAAGAAGAGGATCAATAAATGTTAAGGAAGCATTAGTGAAGGTTGATGTTGTAGTATGCGTTTCAAAAGTGGCGGGAGTTGCTTGATTATGGGAGGGATTAGATACTCTTTTTGGAACAAAAGTTGTTGCATCTTTGTTAAGAGTACTTTTATCTGTAGTATATGACTGAGGTTTTTGAGGATTTAAAATGTGGGAACGAATAAAGTTTGGATAACTGTTGGTGGGGGAGACTGGAGGTGGGTAAGAAACGGAACGAGAAGGTGCAAGATTAAATTAAATGCGCTTATTTTTTGGATACGTAAAATAAGTGGAATTTTTCGGACCTGATTTTTTTTGGGAATGAAAGATGTCGGGAACATGTTAGTTTTAAATGTCCATTTGGAATTAGAGGAGTGTTTTATAGGAGATTTAGAACGTGATTCGGAAGAGTGTTTAAGAGGACTTCTTGAATGAGGTATACTTAATTAAAAGCTGCTGAACTTTTTTTGCGCGCTTTGATGTCATCTTTTTGCAGTCATGGATGTTGATGTGAAACTTGTTAAAATATTTTTGTACCCATGATTGGTCCACCTTTAGGGCGAAACCACTTATAAAGAGTTCAGTAGTAGTATTTTGATTATAACTTTTTAGATTTTGGATCCTACTAAGCACCACGTGCTAAGTCCACGATGTTCCAAAACGTTCAATGACTTCCCGAGAAGCTGGAATTAGTGAAGTTTGGATTTCCGTAGTAATGGTTAGGTATTCAGATGGTGGGTCCGAGGGAGTTGCAGTTATAGTTGACGGTGAATGCATGGATGCTTTCACTATTTCATTAAAAATGGAATTATGATGGGGAGACTCTGTCGAGTTCGTAATTCTTTCTGGGGCATAACGGACAACATCTGCTATTTCAGCAAGCGGTGCACGAAACATGCCAAGATCATAACCAATTTCATTTATTTTATGGTACAAAACTTCAATTAGTGGATCTGGCTGCTGAGGTGGAGACGGATTTACAGTAGAGGGGGTTTGCAATAAGGTGTCGACGTCTGCTCTCAAAATCAGAGATTTTCTGATATGCTTTTCATTGTCTCTTTTGTCCTTATGCGTCAGCGAGTTATTGATGTTGTTTATTTTAGTTTCAAAAAAGGACATGTTATTTGTGAAGACCATTTTTTGTCATTTGTGAAAAAAAAATGACTGCACATAATGAGCCACTTATTACATAGAAGTTTAATTGATTTTTGTTTTTTTTTATTGATTTATTTGATTTACTTTGCTTCTATTTTTACTTAATTAAACAATTTATTTATATAAATATATTATATATTATTATTATATATTTACTATATAATTTTGTTTACAAAAATGAATAAATAAATATTAATTTAATAACATTTAATAATATTTCTAAAAACTTAAATTCTATATGTTTCACTGATGACAACCAACCACCCTGTACGGGCTTAACACAATAATGGAACAATCGAACGATTGAACAAGTAGAGTAAACAAGCAACAACAACTAACACAAAGGTAAGAAAAAAATAAATTATCATAGCTTGCTTCGGAAGTTAGATTATTGTTATATTGATTTTTAGTTTTCGCTTGCTCATCAGTTTTCTAGTCTCTACTGGGCTGATGAAGAAGACTCCTTGGTCTTACACCGACATCCATAGAACTTTAGTTTATTTTTATAATCAGTTTTAGTTTTCGCTTGTTTATCAGTTTTCTAGTCTCTACTGGGCTGATAAAGAAGACTCCTTGGTCTTACACAGTCATCCTTAGATCGGTATTTTAATTTTTATATTTAGTTTTAGAATTCGCTTGTTTATCAGTTTTCTAGCCTCTACTGGGCTGATAAAGAAGACTCCTTCATTTTACACAGGCATACAGGGATTTTTAGTTTATTTTATATATAATTTTAGAATTCGCTTGTTTATCAGTTTTCTAGTCTCTACTGGGCTGATAAACAAGACTCCTTGGTTTTACGCAGACATACCTGGTTTATATCTTTAGTTTATTTTTATATTTAGCTTTAGTTTTAGCTTATTTATCAGTTTTTTAGTCTCTACTGGGCTGATGAAGAAGACTCTTTGGTCTATTAGGTACCCTCTAAGAAACCATAGATAGCAACATTATTAGTATACTTCTGAATATATGAGTATAAACAAGTAATTACAAGCACGCAGTAAAATCCAAGGATACGGTGATATCAATAATTGTATATGTAATATATATAATATTTTAGTATTTTTATTACGTTTAAGAAAGAAAATAAAGAATAGAACTAAGTAAACATGTAATCAGTGTCTCTTTCTTAATAAATAATTGTGCGACCCTGGACACTAGCTGATCTATTCCAGCTATAGATCCTGGCAAACAGGAAGTCGTTGCAATGGCGCCCGAGCAGGACACTGATTGAGTCACTATTCTCCATCTTCTCAAGGTCTCTTACATTATTTTCTTTCTAAAGTTTTTTTTTTAATTTTTTTTATCATTTAATTATGAAAGTATTACATAGCAATTAAAACAATAAAACAGGGACCCTCGGTATAGATAAAACCTATAATTGGAAAGTTTTTTGTATATTACCAAAAATTTTTAAGCAACCTTAAGGGCTCGACTCAATATTTTTTTTTATAAACACACTCTGCGGTTTTGGTCAAAAAGTTCGTAGATAAACAATTAACAGAAGTATAAGCAGAAATATGGTCAGAATGACCTGGATATATAGTCTTCGTAAGAAGGAGTTGGTTGTATATGCGAAGGAATTTAATTTGGACGGCGAAGGAACAGTAGAGGAGCTGCGAAAGCGATTCTCTGGGTTCGTTACGGAGGCTGAGGAGCAGCCGCAGTACAAACAGCG
Organism: Dichetophora obliterata; assembly: GCA_963920525.1. Taxonomy (NCBI): domain Eukaryota; kingdom Metazoa; phylum Arthropoda; class Insecta; order Diptera; family Sciomyzidae; genus Dichetophora; species Dichetophora obliterata. The sequence goes on along the minus strand of OY986436.1, from coordinate 142,878,400 downwards.
GTTGCAGGAGCTGGAGTCAAAACATACAGAAAAAAGACCTCCATCACCACGACTTCTACAATTACCACTTGGATACCAGGACCAGGCAAATAATCTGACAGGATCGCCTGCCTTGAATCACTTATTTAGTGGGGGAAAATCCAATGATTCGATACCCCATGCAAGCATTATCGACCAAGTTCGAAACTGGTCGGTCCGATTCGATGGAAGGCGGGATCCATTGAGTTTTATGGAACAAGTGGAGGAGCTTGCTGACGTTCATGGGATCAACAAAGACTTCTTTGCAGCCAGAGCTGCTTACAGAACGTGCCTTAACGTTCATAAATATAAAGTGAGCCAACAGCAAGTAGCAGGTAAAATGCTTATTACAATTGCAGACGAACCATTTTCCGTAGTTTGTGCAGATTTTGTAGGCCCACATTCACGTTTTAAGCATGGCAATACAATGATACTAGTATTTTTTGACAAGCTTTCAAAGTGGACTGAGGCCATTCCACTTCGCAAGGCCACCAGTGAAAATCTGAAAAAGGGATTTATGGAACGCATACTAACACGATTTGGAGCTCCAAAAGTCCTTATAACCGACAATAGGACTCAATTTACCAGTACAACTTTTAAAAATTTTTTAAACGAGATAGGTGCAACTCATATACCCCGCAGGAGAACCCAACAGAAAGAGTGAATCGGACGTTAAAAACAATGATTGCACAATTTTCAGGCAACCAACATCGAGCGTGGGATGAATTATTACCAGAAATTACATTTGCAATCAACTCAAGCAAGTCCGATACCACTGGGTATAGCCCAGCATTTTTGCTTCAAGGATGAGAACTACGACTTCCAGGTGCACTCTTTGATGAAATAACGACAGAAACGGGTCAGGAACCTCAAACAGCTGGACAGAAGTCCATCAGACTCAAGGAAGTGTTTGAGATTGTAAAAGCAAAGATGGGACAAGCATCGCATGATCAGGCACGCTACTGTGGTGACTCAATACAACCACATATAAACACCAACAAACAAAACACACACTTTACAAAATAATCACTCACACATTTTATATAAAAAATTATTATTTTAAGATTTCAAAAATTGTCAAATACTTTTAATCAAAAATTTTGTAAATTATTTTGAGTATAAAAATTGTATTCAATAAATCAAGACGTTAAAAAATAAATTGTTCGAAATAAATAAAATATATAAAATAAAAACTAAGCGTTATTATTAAAAGGAACAACAGGACCCACACTGGCGATCCTGCCAGGAGCACCGTAAAAACAAAAAATGGAGCAACAAACTTTTTTGGAAAATTACGTTTCCAGTGTGCTACAAAAGTATTTCAGCGGCTTTTTTCATTAACACCAAATATACATTGCATAACGTCCACCAAAAGCAAACGAGGAAAAGAAATACCATAAAAAGTAATTGATTTTCACCTCGATTAAGGAAAATTCCAATACACGACATTAGCGACGGGCTCAATTTTAATACCAACACAAATACTTCCACCCACAACAACGTCAAAGAAATTTGCTACGAAAACAGCAGCAGAAGAAACAACAGCAACAATATTAATAACAACAACAACAACAACAACATATTGGCATCAACAACAACAACATTGGCAGCAACAGCAAATTTTCTTTATAAAATTTATATATTATATGTTTAATTTTTTTTTTTTTGACAAGTGATGTAAAATTATGCTTATAACATATTATAAAATTTTTTTTTCAGGTTTTCTTATTATTCTAGCTTTTCACGAGGCACACACCGTAGCTTTTAAAACGTTTGTAAGACGATATGGTCGTGAGAAACTTATCGCCTTACATACGTAGGCACTCCACTGCACTAGGGAAACACATTTTAGGAAACATATGTTAGGTACACATTTTTAATAGGTCATGAATCTTGCACACTCACCACCACTCCACACTAGACAAACTTCCACTCCCTTACATACTTCTAACCCTCTCTCTCATTTCGGCGAAGGTGTCCATCGCCCTCTCATACAATTAGAGACGTATCTAGTCAATCCATTTGATGCAACAATGCATTCTGAAATACAAGCGACGTCAGACGTCAGCCACAATTTTGGACCACTTGTCCTGACGCATGGTTCGCCCATGCAGAAATACAATTTCAGGCAAAAGGAATCACAACTGACAAGACTAAGTATGAGTACCTTGTAACCGCTCTACCTCAAGAGGTAATTATAACTGTGCTAGACTTCATACAAAAACCTCCGTCCTCAGATTTGTATGAAGGTTTAAAGATAATTTTGATTGATAGACACTCTTTAAGTGAAGCCAAGAGGTTCGACAAAATTCTGTCTGGCACTGAGATGGGTGACCAAAAGCCATCTCAATTTTATAGGTCACTTCTAATGTTAGCCGGTACTACAGTCGATAGTGACTTAGTTTATAAAATTTGGCTCCGTAAACTCCCCAAAAGCCTCAATATTGCTTTGACCGGATCTGAGGCCGGATTCTGAAAATCGCCTAGCTAAAGCTAAATCTCTATCGCTTAAATGCTAAAAAAATGCTTCGTTCAATTCCTTAGCGATTTCGCTAAAATGCGATTCTGAGTTTCAAATCGCCTAGCTAAAAATGTTGCTTCTACTACTCGCCACAGGTAGCGTTGTTTTAGCGATTCTTATGTCAAAAAATTGATTTGGTTATGGCTGTGTGCCATTTGGTTTAAATTGTCATTTTTTGCTGTGGCAAATGAAACCTGAAAATGTTATCCAGAAATTTTGACGTCTTTTCAGCGAATGAACGAGTTTTTTAAGACGCATTTGACTGCCACTACTATTACAAATAATTTTTGTATTCAAAATAAAAATAAAACTATGTATGTAAAAACTAGTAAGGATTTATTTTGACTGGTTCAACTCTAAATACCAAAACAGTCGTTGGAGGCTTAGGTTTCATTCAATGCTTCAAAATTTTGCACTCAGAGTACATTTTACATATTAAAAATTAGGTGCAAAATTTCTTGTCAATTAATGACTTAATTGCAAACTAACTGCATTATTCCGTATAACGTAGAAGCACTCCAATGATAAGAAAGACACAAGAAGCAATACTTTCTTCCATATAGAAATGTTTTGCTTCAAGTGTCTTTCTTATCGTTGGTGTGCTTCTTCGTGATACAGAATTATCACATAAGAGTGTGTCACAACAATTTTAGCTTATTTGCAAACTACCAATTCATTTCATAAATTTTTATAATGTTTTAAGAGATGAAACCTTTTTCTAAAAGCATGTTATATGATAACAATAGGGGTATTCACGATTCAGTGTACTTGCCCGTGCAGTTGAGGACTTCTACACTTTACGAAATCAAAATACACGTGCGTCAAAAATCTGCACAAGTGCTTTTCTACTGCAGCCTAAAACTTGAAGATTTGAGCAGTTATGCACTTGTGTTCATTGAAAAATTTGACAGCTTGGAAAAAGTGTTAGTGGTTTGTTCACGAAAACCTAACTGCACAAGTCTTCAACTGCACAGGCAAGTGCACTGAAACCTGAATACCCCTTATATTAATACAACTGATAAATACAAACAGCAATTTTTCGAAAAAGTGCTTTAAATTGGTATATTTTTCTTTGAAAACATTCAAAAGAGACAAAGCATTAATTTTTCTTAATATATATATCAGAAATTACAATTTTAATTGAAAAATCTTTTAATTTTTAACTTAGCGTCAACAAAATACTGGACTCTAAATTTATAGCTAAAAATAAAATTAGAGTTTCTGTAAATCGCTAAAAAAGTTTAGAATCGCAGCAATCGCTAAAAATTTAGCTATGACAGCTTTAATTTTATTCTTCGTTAAAAGCTCGTTCAGTCTCTAAATTTTTAGCATGAAATAAGCGATGGAATTTTTCAGAATAGCAATATCGCTAAAAACTATAAATTTAGCTTTAGCGATGGAGATTTAGCTTAAGCGTTTTTCAGAATCCGCCCTCTGGTCATTGAGAACTAGAAGAGCAATTGAAACTAGCTGATAATTTGTGGGAAGTTATATCAGAATCCGAAGTAGCTTCAGTTGGCAATAATGTCCAGAACATGGCAAAAATTACTCAAAACCCTGAGCTTGCGATGATAACGCAATCGTTTGCTGAAACAGCGTCCAAAATCTTAGAAAGTTTCAACAAACTAGCAATTGAGGTCCAAGAGTTGAAAAACGAACGATACCGTAGTCATTCACATTCGAACTCGAGAGAATCTAATTTCAGAGGAGTTTCAAGAAGTAGATCTCCGTCGAGAAGTGTGTCACGGCATCGACCTTCCAACTGGGTATGTAGATACCATTTTAGATTCGGTAGGGCAGCTAGACAATGCGAACAACCATGCTCATTCGGTCAAAACGATACCCAACACAACACAATACAACATAACTCAACAAACTAAATGATTCCATCTTTTTTCTCTTGATTCCAACTTTTTGATAGACAGTGGAGCAGAAGTTTCAGTACTTCCAGTAAACAAATTTAAAGCCCACAAGAAAAATTCAGACTTAATATTAACAGAAGTTAATGGTAGCATAATTTCAACATTCGGCAAGAAATTATTTAACGTAAATTTGAAACTTAGACGCGATTTTCCTTTAACATTTATACTAGCAGACATCACAAGACCCATCATAGGAGCAGATTTCCTTACGAAATATGGGCTCTTGATAGACTTAAGACACAAGAAACTCATAGATCCACTTACACAATTATCAGTTAACGCAATCACAGCATTTACAGAAACATCACTACCTAAACTAATTACACTAGACAACAAATATACTCAAAAATTATCCATCACTAACAACAGAACCTGACTACAACAAACCAGTTAAACACAAAACAATACACCATATAACTACAGAAGGACAGTTACCTTTTTCAAGACCAAGACGCCTTGACTCCAACAAATACAAAATTTCCAAAAAGGAATTTGAATTTTTAATCAAAGCAGGCATCTGTCGTCCTTCAGACTCCATGTCAGTGTCTCCACTACACTTAGTACCCAAAAAGGATGTGAATGACTGGAGACCTTGTGGTGACTATAGAAGACTAAACACAATTACAGTCCCAGACCGCTACCCTCTACCACACATACACGACCTAAATATAGATTTACACAACAAACACATATTTTCAAAATTAGACCTTGTTAGAGCACACCACCAAATACCCATGGCCACTCAAGACATACGATTTATTCCAACGATTTATTAACGAAGTATTACGAGAACTAGACTTCGTATTCGTGTACCTCGACGACATTCTAGTGGCCAGCGAGACGGAAGAAGAACACATTAAACATCTAAATTTAGTTTTCGAACGACTAGACAATTACGGACTAAACATTAAACCGAACAAATGTATTTTTGGAGTAGACAGAATAAATTTTTTAAGTTATGACATTTCAAACAAAGGCATACAACCATCTCCCGATAGAATTAAATGCATTGTTAACTATCCGAAACCAGAAACAGTTAAACAAATGCAGAAATTCATTGGGATGATTAATTACTATCACAGATGCATTCCAAAATTAGCACACACACTCACACACATTTATGATATGATAAATTCAGCAACAAAAACAAAGGACTAACACTTAACATGGACAGAAAACACAACAGAAGCATTCGCAACGATAAAAGAAAGTTTTACTAAGGAAGTGCTACTTAATCATTTTAATAGCAAAGCAAAACTTTCTATCGCTGTGGATGCATCTAACACTGCTATCGGTGCAGTTTTACAACAAGAATACAATCAGTAAACAGAACCACTAGCTTTCTTTTCTAAAAAATTATCACCATCAGAGACAAAATACAGTACATTCGATCGAGAACTTTTAGCAATTTACCTTACAATTAAACACTTTAGACACTATTTGGAGGGACGAACATTTACTACATACATAGATCACAAACCACTTACTTCAGCATTACATTCAAAAACAGAGAGAAGCCCAAGACAAACACGACACCTAGAATTCATTGCACAGTTTTCCAACGATATCAGACACATTAAAGGTACCGATAACACCGTAGCAGACGCACTCTCAAGAGCTGAGATAGAGACTTTCACAACCTCTGAGATAAACCTCAGAACTCTACACAAAGAACAGAATACAGATTCAGAGCTACAAGAGATACTTAATAAACATACTTACAAATTCGAACAAATACACATTCCAATACTTAACATTAAAATTTGGTGCGAACAAACAAGTTCTGGAACACGTCCATACATTCCACAAACATTACGCAAACAAGTTTTTGAACAATAACATAACATTTCACACCCAGGTACACGAGCTTCTCGACGACTCATAGCACAAAGATATTTTTGGCCCAAAATGAACACACAAATCAATAAATGGTCACAAGAATGCGTTAGATGCCAAAGAGAAAAGATACACAAACATACGAAGACAATCCCACACAAGATAAACATTCCACACGGTCGTTTTGAGCATGTTCTCGTTGATTTAGTTGGCCCTTTACCAGTATCAGATATCTACTTACCCTAGTTGACAGAAATACGCGTTGGCCCGAAGCGTATCTAATTAAAGATACCAACGCCAGTACAATTGTAGATACACTTCAAAAGGAATACATCTCACGTTTTGGAATTCCTCTGGAAATTACTTCCGATCGAGGACCTCAATTTACATCCGCAACATTTAGAAATTTCGTTAAGAATATAGGAAGCAAACACATTACCACTTCTGCTTATCATCCACAAGCCAATGGGATTGTAGAACGTTTTCACCACCAACTAAAAACTTCCATAATAGCGAGTAACAACCAGACAAATTGGTACACAGAGTTGCCATTAGTTCTTCTAGGACTCAGGTCCACGGTCAAAGAAGATATTAAGGCTTCACCAGCTGAAATGGTATTTGGTCAAACACTCAGGCTACCACAACAATTAGTAATTCACAATAGTCAGAATTTTAATTCGTCGGACACCTTGTCCAAACTTAAAGAGGCAATAGAAAATAAAAAGTCAAACATTGCGCATCACAGCACTAACTTCCAGCAATATATACTTCGAGCCCTCAGTACTTGTAACTTTGTCTTCGTCCGCAACGACACGATTCGTAAAATACTACAAGAGCCGTACGATGGTCCCTTCGAAGTTATTGAGAGAACACCAAAATACTTCACAATTCGTAAGAATAACATTAACATAACAGTCAACATTGATAGGATTAAGCCCGCCTCCTTAGACACTGAAACAGCACAGACACATTCAACCAAACACAAAAATACTAAAAAAGTACACTTTAACTTATTAGCTAACACGACCAAAATTTTTAGAAAAGAGGGGGAATAATGTGGTGACTCAATACCACCACATATAAACACCAACATACAAAACACACACTTTACAAAATAATCACTCACACATTTTATATAAAAAATTATTATTTTAAGATTTCAAAAATTGTCAAATATTTTTAATCAAAAATTTTGTAAATTATTTTGAGTATAAAAATTGTATTCAATTAATCAAGACGTTAAAAAATAAATTGTTCGAAATAAATAAAATATATAAAATAAAAACTAAGCGTTATTATTAAAAGGAACAACAGGACCCACACTACTATAATTTGCGTCGTTGCCACTGGAAACCAAAAATAGGACAGAGAAAGTTACTTTAACAGCACCCCCTGTCCAAGGCTATAGACATCATTACTGCAAAGTTGGCCCCTAAATATGACGGACCCTTCAAAGTTGTCGTTTTTAGTTCTCCGGTCATTGTACAACTCAGCAAAGAAGGCGACAATAGAATATACACCGCCCATGTAAGCGAATTAAAGGAATTTTATAGCCAGGTTGTGAAGGCTAATATGGCTACTGCATTTTAACCACACATTGGCAACAACATTACATCAACAACAGAGACGACCATACCACGAAGCAGCATATCAGCATTCATCGTGAGTCACCTTTGTTTTATTTTGCATCTTTTATTTACTTCTAGATAATCTTGTTTAAACACAGTCATACATTAAAGTAAATAATAATATTTAAATTCATTATTATTTTCAACATATTGAAATGTTTATCATCTTTTCATTTATTGTTACTACAAATGAAGTGTATTATTAATTAGTATGTAATTAACGCTTGGAATATGTTTACAATAAGAATTGTATTGTATAAAGCTAGTTCGTATTAACTCTGCTGCCGCTTATAACATTAGATTAAGTAGATGAAAGAAGAGACAACGCCATCTAACAGGAAACCAGCACACCAGTGGCTAGTGCAAGGTACCCATGGCACAAACCACGAAAGCACACGGTCAGCTGTGACAAACATAGAAACCAAAAGCACACGGTCAGCTGTTATAAACATAGTAATCGAAAAGCACCAGATCAGCTGTAGTGACAGCCAATCAGAAAGCGAGAAGAGAGCTTGCATTTAGAAAAAGCTCTGCGACTTTCCTATATAAGGCGAGACATAGTTAGATTTAAGAGAGTTCTGTTCGAGCCACGGCCTGGGTAAGTCATCTAGTAGAAATAGTAGTAGAAGTAGTGCACACGTAGACCGACCTGGAGTTTTACTACAGATCGGTAGTGCAAACTTAATAGGCTGGAGCGACGCAAGTGGGCCGACCCGAAGTTTTACTACAGGTCGGTGGCGTAACTCAGCAGTTAGACGAGGCCAGCGCAGTTAGGTGAGCGACGCAAGTGGGCCGACCCGAAGTTTTACTACAGGTCGGTGGTGTAACTCAGCCATTAGACGAGGCCAGCGCAGTTAGGTGAGCGACGCAAGTGGGCCGACCCGAAGTTTTACTACAGGTCGGTGGCGTAACTCAGCCGTTGGACGAGGCCAGCGCAGTTAGGTGAGCGACGCAAGTAGGCCGACCCGAAGTTTTACTACAGGTCGGTGGCGTAACTCAGCCGTTAGACGAGGCCAGCGCAGTTAGGTGAGCGACGCAAGTGGGCCGACCCGAAGTTTTACTACAGGTCGGTGGCGTAACTCAGCCGTTAGACGAGGCCAGCGCAGTTAGGTGAGCGACGCAAGTGGGCCGACCCGAAGTTTTACTACAGGTCGGTGGCGTAACTCAGCAGTTAGACGAGGCCAGCGCAGTTAGGTGAGCGACGCAAGTGGGCCGACCCGAAGTTTTACTGCAGGTCGGTGGCGTAACTCAGTAGAATATCAAAGATCACAGAGCGTGTTGGAAGGCCAGTTCGTGCTAGACCGACGAGAGTGCTGAAGAGCGAGTGCCAAGCAACGAGGCAAACGCGCATGAGAGTCACTGTCTTAGAATTGAGACAGCGGCAGTCGAGTATTTATTTATTTAATAAAAGAGTTGAAGCGAGTATAAGTTAGTCTCATTTCTTTCAACGTGAATTCACCACAAAGTCCGAGAAAAAAATAAATTTTTGGCAACGAACCTTGGAGCCGGCGAGATATACCTCGGCTAGAGAAGAAAAGGTTCGTTACAATGGCGCCCGAGCAGGGACTAAGTGCGTGAATTAACGAGAGTCGGAAAAAAAAGCCGAGGAAAAAAAAACAGAACTCCAAAACGTAGTGCGTGAATTAACGAGGAAAAAAAAAGTCGAAAAAAAGAGACATAGAACGCGAAAACTTAGTGCGAGAATTAATGAAAAAAAAAAGAGAGAGAGACACAGAACTCGAAAACGTTGTACGTGAATAAAAAAAAAAAAGCCGGAAAGGAGGCACAGAACTCGAAAACTGAGTGTGTGAATGAAAAGGAAAAAAATTCGAGTACAGCAAGAAAAGAATATGTACAAAGAATTTGTAATAAATGACGAATAAACACGAACAATAGTCGACAGTGCATAAAGATTAAAAAAAAAATATATAATAAACAGTGAACAAAATTAAAACAGTAATAAACAGTGCTTTTAATTGAAAAAAAATAAATAAATAAAGAATAGAATGATATGATAACGAAATGTGAACATTCGGAATATATAGTGAAAAAAAATGAAAAGCAAATAATAAGTTATACCAAAAATAGTGAACGATAAGGAATATTTTGATGGTTCCTAGACGATAAAAATAAAAGTTTTTTTTTAAGAAAAGAAAAAAAAGAACCTTGAATAGTGAACAGCCCAAATAGTGAAGAAAGAATGAGTAAGCCACTTAGTGTCACGTGGGCATACTCCCTTAAACGGGAAGAACTCGATAAGTACGCCGCGGAATTCGATCTTGACAAACCCGGTACCGTTGAAGAAATGCGCAAACGATTCGCAGCATTTGTTGGCGACAAAACGCATGCGCAGGAGGTGACCCAGCGCCTAGTGGAGCTACAAAGCAAGCACCGTCGAGACGTATCGCCTACCCCACCACAACCGACCACGCTAGAGATCCCGCCACCGAGCGACTTTCAGAGCCACAGCGCAGAATGGACATTTCCATCAAGGCAAGCGACTACGCCACAGGTTGTTATAATCGAGCAGGTAAGAAAATGGTCGATTAAGCATGACGGGGGTAAGGATCCGCTATCATTCGTCGAAAGACTACAAGAATTGGCCGAAGTCTACAGTGTCGACAGAAATCTCTTGCCTCGAACAATGCCAGAGCTACTAAAAGACCGGGCAATCATCTGGTATCGCAACAATAACCAGCACTGGGTTACGTGGGATTCATTTAAATTTGACTTTTTAAAATTTTTCTTGCCAGCTAGATATTTCGAAGACGTCGACGACGAGATTCGACGTAGACACCAACAGCCCAAAGAGAAAATAAAGGATTACGTGCTCGCAATGCAAAATATGATGCGACACGTCAGCTATACAGAAGAGCAAAAATTGGATAGGATTTTTCGGAATCTACAGACGGACTACCAGTTGTATATCCGGCGCAAGGACTTCTCCTCTCTAGCGGATTTAATAGAGCTGGCCGAAGACCTTGAAAATATTAAGGTCCAAGAGACTACCCGGAACCCCGCAGTGCGACCACCTCCCGAACAGCATCGTATGGTGTCTGAAGATCAACCGACCCATGTTAACATTAAGACCGCGTGCAGCAACTGTGGAAAAGAAGGCCACATCACTAGAACATGCCGCCGAGGATCAGCCACCTTTTGCCGAAGGTGTGGGCGCCGTGGTGTGCGCACCAGCACATGTTGTCCATTTCAGCCGGAAAACGGTCCCAGGTTCCGTCCGAGTCGAGGGGCGGCGGCATCTTCAGCAGAGGCCCCTTATCAACAGTAAATCACCTTAATATCAACAACCACCACTTGTTTGCTAACCTTGTAGTGGGCAACATAAAAACAACAGCGACTATCGACACGGGAGCCACTAAAAGTTTCATTAGTCAGGCATTCGCTCACCAATTAGGGCAGCAGTGTCACAAATTAAATATAGATGCAGACGTCACTCTGGCCGACGGGTCGGTGAGACCTCTTAAGCATGCGGTGGAGACAAGGATACGCCTATGTAACATAAATCGAAACTTTGACTTCCTTGTCATGCCAGATGCGACTGAAGATGTTCTTTTGGGATTGGATTTCTGCATTCAAACCGGAGTTAAATTTAGCTGTGGTGGAGAGACAATCCAGCTCGGACCAGAAGTAACCCCGCTTCATAGTAATGAAAATTTGAAGGGGTCAGTGAAGAAAATTGTAACAAAAGATTTCAGAAGGGAACGTAAATGTGCAGCAGCATCTGCGTTACCAACTGCCGTAGCAGCAGCATCTGCGTTGCCAACTGCCGAAGCAGCAGCATCTGCATTACCAACTGCCGAAGCAGCAGCATCTGCTTTACCAACTGCCGAAGCAGCAGCATCTGCATTACCAACTGCCGTAGCAGCAGCATCTGCGTTACCAACTGCCGAAGCAGCAGCATCTGCGTTACCAACTGCCGAAGCAGCAGCATCTGCATTACCAACTGCCGAAGCAGCAGCATCTGCGTTACCAACTGCCGAAGCAGCAGCATCAACTGCCGCAATGAAGAAACGAACAAGAAGAGAACGAAAGCGCCACCGCCGTCGAAAACCATATAACCGGTGCACGCATATCAAGAATTTGTTAGCAGCAGTAGAAGTCCCCAATGGGATAAGGCCACTAGCAATTGAAAACAAGCAGGAGAGCGACGAGAACGAGCCGTTGGCTGACAGCTGTCATCCTATAGCTAAGAGTGAAGTAGACGCGGCGACTTTGGAACGACAAGCCGTCGAAGCAAGAATAATAAAAGAATTTTTAGATTACGAACTTAGGCAATTTGAAGGCATTCACGGAGTGACAAGCATCACGGAAAATAAAATCGTGATGACCGATGATCGGCCTATTAAGCAGAGGTACTTCCCACGAAATCCAGCGATGCAGAGTATCATCGATGAAGAGGTCAACAAGCTATTGTCAAAAGGATGCATCGAGCCATCGCACAGTCCATATAGCGCGCCAATTGTGATTGTTCGCAAGAAGACTGGAGCCTGGCGACTCTGCATTGACTACCGGCAGCTTAACAGCAAATCAGTTCCCGACGCATATCCACTTCCACGCATTACGCATATTCTGGACCGGCTGCGTAACGCCAAATACGTAAGCAGTCTGGATCTGAAGGATGGTTACTGGCAGATCCCGATGGCGGCTGAAAGTAAAAAGTACACTGCATTCACCGTTCCTGGTCGTGGCCTGTATCAATGGCGCGTCATGCCATTTGGCCTTCACTCCGCACCAGCAACATTTCAGAGAGCCCTCGATAGAGTCATAGGTCCAGAGCTGGAACCCTTCGCGTTCGCCTACCTAGATGACATCGTGGTGACGGGAGCAACGCTGGACGAGCACCTGCAGAAACTGCGAGAAGTGTTCCGACGCCTACGGAAAGCTAACCTAAAAATTAATGCTGAGAAATGTGAGTTCATGAAAACAAAGATCAAATATTTGGGTAATGTGGTCAGCGGTGATGGTATTCATACTGACCCCGACAAGGTTGCAGCTATTAGAGACTTGAAACCCCCCCCAGAACGTGCGAGGAGTGCGACGATATCTAGGAATCGCGTCGTGGTATCGGCGATTCATTCCAGACTTTGCGACCATAGCACAGCCTTTGACAGCTTTGCTCAAGAAGGGAAAGCACTGGAAGTGGGCAGAAGCCCAACAGAAAGCGTTCGAGGATTTGAAGACGAAGCTCACCGAGGCTCCGGTATTGGCATGCCCGGACTTTAGCCAAACGTTCACACTACAAACTGACGCCAGCGAGAGCGGTCTGGGTGCAGTACTGACGCAGGAAATCGACGGGTCCGAACGAGTAATAGCCTATGCTAGCAGGCACTTGAATAAAGCAGAGAAGAATTATTCGCCCACCGAAAAGGAGTGTTTGGCGATCATATGGGGTATTCGTAAGATGCGGCCATATCTGGAAGGATAAAAATTTATAGTTATCACCGTCCACTTGTCTCTAAAGTGGTTAAACTCTATTGAGAGCCCCTCAGGTCGAATCGCCAGATAGGCACTCGAGTTGCAACAGTTTAACTTTACGGTACAGTATCGCAGAGGGAAGCAGAACATCGTGGCTGATGCCCTCTCTCGACAACCAGTTGAACTACAGCGGATAACCGTGACATATCCCACGAGGTGCAAGTGATGACGATTGCGTGCCGTGGAAGCTGTGTGTTGCCACGTCACAACGAGAACGGGTTCTAAAAGAGAATCATGACAGTCCGTGTGCCGGCCACTTAGGCATCCGGAAGACGATCGCAAGAGTGGCAAACCGGTATTACTGGCCGGGTATGTTTCGGGACATAAGTCGCTATGTTCGAAGATGCGACTCATGTCAACGTTATAAGGCTAGCCAGCAAGCTCCAGCTGGAGAGATGCTCATCAAGATACCTCAACAGTGTGCGCAGCAGCATCTGCGTTACCAACTGCCGTAGCAGCAGCATCTGAGTCATCAACTGCCGAAGCCGCAGCAGCATCTGCGTCACCAACTGCCGACGCCGCAGCAGCATCTGCGTCATCAACTGCCGACGCCGCAGCAGCATCTGCGCCATCAACTGCCGACGTAGCAGCAGCATCTGCGTCATCAACTGCCAAAGCCGCAGCAGCATCTGCGCTATCAACTGCCGACGCCGCAGCAGCATCTGCGTCATCAACTGCCGAAGCCGCAGCAGCATCTGCGTCACCAACTGCCGACGTCGCAGCAGCATCTGCGTCACCAACTGCCAACGCCGCAGCAACATCTGCGTCACCAACTGCCAACGCCGCAGCAGCATCTGCGTCATCAACTGCCGACGCCGCAGCAGCATCTGCGCCATCAACTGCCGACGTAGCAGCAGCATCTGCGTCATCAACTGCCGAAGCCGCAGCAGCATCTGCGCCATCAACTGCTGACGCCGCAGCAGCATCTGCGTCATCAACTGCCGAAGCCGCAGCAGCATCTGCGTCATCAACTGCCGAAGCCGCAGCAGCTGTCTTCATAGAGGCGCCGCAGCCACCACTCAGCTCAGATAGTTCGAGCGACAGCTCAAGCAATAGCTCAAGCGACAGCGACAGCTCCAGCAGCAGCGAAAACGACAGCGACGAAACGGATTCAGACGAGTCCCCAAGTCGACCACGGAAAAATCCCAGACTTGACGTTCAACAACGGGTGTCGCCCCTAAGGCCCACGACACCACATCAGCCCCCTAGAATCCCTTCGCCTCCCCGATCGAGTTGTGCTGAAGAAGAGCGACTCGAAGATATATGGGCAAGGTACAATGAAGACGTCGTGCAGGAACTGCAGGATAAGATCCACGCCGCGTTGACCAGGCGCAAGCAGGCGGCACGGATGAAGTTCTGCACCATCGGCCACCTTCCAAATCATGATCGCCCGTTCCGGTCGGGTAAGCGTAAGCCAACGACTCCCTCCCCCGAAGTAGGTGGGGTATGTGAAGGCTAAAATGGCTACTGCATTTTAACCACACATTGGCAACAACATTACATCAACAACATAGACGACCATACCACGAAGCAGCATATCAGCATTCATCGTGAGTCACCTTTGTTTTATTTTGCATCTTTTATTTACTTCTAGATAATCTTGTTTAAACACAGTCATACATTAAAGTAAATGATAATATTTAAATTCATTATTATTTTCAACATATTGAAATGTTTATCATCTTTTCATTTATTGTTACTACAAATGAAGTGTATTATTAATTAGTATGTAATTAACGATTGGAATATGTTTACAATAAGAATTGTATTGTATAAAGCTAGTTCGTATTAACTCTGCTGCCGCTTATAACATTAGATTAAGTAGATGAAAGAAGAGACAACGCCATCTAACAGGAAACCAGTACACCAGTGGCTAGTGCAAGGTACCCATGGCACAAACCACGAAAGCACACGGTCAGCTGTGACAAACATAGAAACCAAAAGCACACGGTCAGCTGTTATAAACATAGTAATCGAAAAGCACCAGATCAGCTGTAGTGACAGCCAATCAGAAAGCGAGAAGAGAGCTTGCATTTAGAAAAAGCTCTGCGACTTTCCTATATAAGGCGAGACATAGTTAGATTTAAGAGAGTTCTGTTCGAGCCACGGCCTGGGTAAGTCATCTAGTAGAAATAGTAGTAGAAGTAGTGCACACGTAGACCGACCTGGAGTTTTACTACAGATCGGTAGTGCAAACTTAATAGGCTGGAGCGACGCAAGTGGGCCGACCCGAAGTTTTACTACAGGTCGGTGGCGTAACTCAGCAGTTAGACGAGGCCAGCGCAGTTAGGTGAGCGACGCAAGTGGGCCGACCCGAAGTTTTACTACAGGTCGGTGGTGTAACTCAGCAGTTAGACGAGGCCAGCGCAGTTAGGTGAGCGACTTAAGTGGGCCGACCCGAAGTTTTACTACTGGTCGGTGGCGTAACTCAGCCGTTAGACGAGGCCAGCGCAGTTAGGTGAGCGACGCAAGTGGGCCGACCCGAAGTTTTACTACAGGTCGGTGGCGTAACTCAGCCGTTAGACGAGGCCAGCGCAGTTAGGTGAGCGACGCAAGTGGGCCGACCCGAAGTTTTACTACAGGTCGGTGGCATAACTCAGCAGTTAGACGAGGCCAGCGCAGTAAGGTGAGCGACGCAAGTGGGCCGACCCGAAGTTTTACTGCAGGTCGGTGGCGTAACTCAGTAGAATATCGAAGATCACAGAGCGTGTTGGAAGGCCAGTTCGTGCTAGACCGACGAGAGTGCTGAAGAGCGAGTGCCAAGCAACGAGGCGAACGCGCATGAGAGTCACTCTCTTAGAATTGAGACAGCGGCAGTCGAGTATTTATTTATTTAATAAAAGAGTTGAAGCGAGTATAAGTTAGTCTCATTTCTTTCAACGTGAATTCACCACAAAGTCCGAGAAAAAATAAATTTTTGGCAACGAACCTTGGAGCCGGCGAGATATACCTCGGCTAGAGAAGAAAAGGTTCGTTACAAGGTTGACGACCCGTCAAAAACTTAAATTTCACTCTTCATTTTAAGTTGCAACAACTGCATCAACACTAGTGCGACACTCCATAGCAGCGGCAGAGAGCAAGTGCGTCAGCAGAGCAGCGGCAGATATAAAGTGCAACAGAAGAGCAGCGGCAGATATAAAGTGTGCCAGCAGAGCAGCGGCAAGGCAGAGGTACGTCGGCAGAACAGCGACTGAATCAGGGTACGAAAAAAAAATATAATAATAATAACCCATGGCAGAAGACAACGATGCTCGAGGATATAAGCTGCGGTGTGTTCAACATGTCCAGCCATATACCATAGAGGTCGAGAGTGACAATGAGGAAGAATCGATGGCTTTACTCATTTACCCACCAGGAAAAGTAGGAGCTACGATCTACCCCAAAGATTACGAAAGACTGTCCGTTGGGCTATTGTTTAGTGACCCTTTAGTGGATTTTTACCTGAAATGGATGATGAAGCCACAAGCGGTGCTGGAACAAGTGCAGATTTTTGGTGCCCAATTTTACACTCAATTGAAGAAAGCAAAATCCCAGGGGTATGGCAGGATACGAAGATGGATGACGGATTCGGACTGGGAGGGAAATTCCCTGATAATGGTCCCAATTAATGAGGATCTCCACTGGTACCTTGCGGTAGTAAAACTTTTTGGTGAGCTCAAAGACGGAAGATTGGCTGGTGAAATATGGATACTGGACTCCCTCGCTACCAAGCCTCGACCGCACGTAGGACCGGTTTTGCGCTCCTATCTAGGCCGGGAATTCCGTAAGCCTTCCGACGAACTCACAATGCCCTATCGATGTGTCATAGTGCCACAGCAACCCAACTGCACAGACTGTGGGTCAATCTTGTTGCATTTCGCCGAGATGTTTCTTAGGGACCCACCCCGAATACTCGACAAGGCTGATTTAAGAGCGTGGTTTAAGCAAATCCATGCCATGGCTAAGAGGCATAAGCTGGCGGTGGTATTATACATGCTGGTTAGCACTGAACAGCGTGAACGCCTGCCTAATCTATACTTGCCGAGTGTGAATATATTAATAGAAAACGACCAAACGCCTGACATGGCGAAAGTGCCAACAAAAAGTCCTACTAGGAATTTTCTTATGGCTGCACCTAAAAGGGAAAGGTCCCGACAATCCTCAGTAACTTCAAGCTCAAGCTCCGGTTACAGCTCAAGCTCCGATTCCAGCTCGCGCTCCGATTCCAGCGCCAGCTCCGATTCAGACTCCAACTTCTTGATTGACTCATCGAAGTCTCAGCTGCCTGACCTCATTCAGTCAACAGGTCGACTAAGTCTGCGACCATCGAGTTAACCACGAGATACTGTTGCACCAAAGTCTGATGGTGAAGATACATCTAACAACGACTGCGAGTTGGACCAAGGCATCTTAACAGAAGGAAGCACAAACGGCTTGGATGATTGCATTTCACTTGATGCGAGCTGCTCCATAGACTTAGAGAAACCTGTACCAGAGATACGAGAGCGAAAGGGAAGCAAGCATGAAGAAGGTTGGCCACAACAACTCCTCCAGGTGATAAGTTTAAGAGAACAGGATCGGGCGCCAAACGCATCGATGAGAATCAGGCAAGTTGTCGATGGCAAGACCTACCGAATAAATATTAACCGAGAAGGGAAAGTTTATAGTAATCAGCCACCAGGAAGAAAGAGGGAGATGTAAAGACCATTTTTTTTTGTTTTACTGTAAAAAATGACTGCACATAATGAGCCACTTATTACTTAGAATTTTAATTGCTTTTTGTTTTTTATTGATTTATTTGATTTACTTTGCTTCTATTTTTACTTAATTAAACAATTTATTTATATAAATATATTATATATTATTATTATATATTTACTATATAACTTTGTTTACAAAAATGTATAAATAAATATTAATTTCATAACATTTAATAATATTTCTAAAAACTTAAATTCTATATGTTTCACTGATGAGAATCAACCACCCTGTACGGGCTTAACACAATAACGGAACAATCGAACGATTGAACAAGTAGAGTAAACAAGCAACAACAACTAACACATAGTCACGTAGGTCATACGCTGATCGCCATGACAACGACAGAATAAACGTTGGTCTCCAACGTTGGTGTGATAGTATGAAAGAAAGGTACAGGCATGAAATGGGGAGTTGCTAAAGACCTGCAGAGAAGTGAACACCTAAAGTTGAGTGCTAAAAGTCATCACGTTACAGTCACAGGAAAAGTCGACAGGGGTACTAACCGCGACGTCAAGAGCCGTAACAGAGACGCCTGCAGAACTATTGGCAGAGCTAGTACAGAGACGCAAGCAGAGCTCGCAGCAGAAACAGAGACGCAGGTAGCGCTCGCAGCAGAAACAACGTCAGAGACGCAATTCGTGTCAGAGGAATATAAAACACAGTGACGTGCAGAAAGGTAAGAAAAAAAAACAAATTACCATAGCTTGCTTAGGAAGTTAGATTATTGTTATATTGATTTTTAGTTTTCGCTTGTTTATCAGTTTTCTAGTCTCTACTGGGCTGATAAAGAAGACTCCTCGGTCTAACACAGACATCCATAGAACTTTGGTTTATTTTTATAATCAGTTTTAGTTTTCGTTTGTTTATCAGTTTTCTAGTCTCTACTGGGCTGATAAAGAAGACTCCTTGGTCTAACACAGACATACCTGGATTCTTAGCTATTTTTATATTTAGTTTTAGAATTCGCTTGTTTATCAGTTTTCTAGTCTCTACTGGGCTGATAAAGAAGACTCCTTGGTCTTACACAGTCATCCTTAGATCGGTATTTTAATTTTTATATTTAGTTTTAGAATTCGCTTGTTTATCAGTTTTCTAGTCTCTACTGGGCTGATAAAGAAGACTCCTTCATTTTACACAGGCATACAGGGATCTTTAGTTTATTTTATATTTAATTTAAGAATTCGCTTGTTTATCAGTTTTCTAGTCTCTACTGGGCTGATAAAGAAGACTCCTTGGTTTTACGCAGACATACCTGGTTTATATCTTTAGTTTATTTTTATATTTAGCTTTAGTTTTAGCTTGTTTATCAGTTTTTTAGTCTCTACTGGGCTGATGAAGAAGACTCTTTGGTCTATTAGGTACCCTCTAAGAAACCATAGATAGCAACATTATTAGTATACTTCTGAATATATGAGTATAAACAAGTAATTACAAGCACGCAGTAAAATCCAAGGATACGGTGATATCAATAATTGTATATGTAAAATATATAATATTTTAGTATTTTTATAACGTTTAAGAAAGAAAATAAAGAATAGAATTAAATAAACCTATAATCAGTGTCTCTTTCTAAATAAATAATTGTGCGATCCTGGACACAGGTTGATCCATCCCAGCTATAGATCCTGGGAAACAGGAAGTCGTTACATATTTTTTGAACTCATTTGTGGAGTTTGTAACTTTTTCAAGGTTACTTGTAATTTTTTGATATTTTTTATCTTGGTCAGATTTTGCGGATTCGATCAAACTGTGCATATCTTCCGCCGTTATTATAACTTTCTCAAGTTTTGTAGATTGCTCTGCAACTTTTTTGCTATTGCAGAGTTCGCGCTTTTTGCGGCACGCTTAACACACTTTTATTATTTGTTTATAGTTTTAAGTTGTTTAAATGCACTTTGTTTATTTTTTGGAATATTGCTTTTTGTTATTTCAAAGTTCGCACTTTTTGCGGCTCGCTTAAGACGCTTTTATTATTTGTTAATAGTTTTAAGTCGTTGAAATGTACTTTGTTTATTTTTTTTGTTGCTGGGTTCGCACTTTTTTCGGCACATTTAAATTTTTTGCGGAGCTAATTTAAAACACGTTCAACATATACGTTTATTTTTTGCTCTTTCTTATTGATTTTTTTTCTTGTGTTTATTATTTATTTGTTGCAGGGTTCGCATTTTTTTCGGCACGTTTTAAATATTGGGCGATTGGGGTACGGGATTAATAAATATTTAAAATAATTATTTTCGGAGCTATTAAAAACACGTCAGAACAGTTCGACTGACTCTTTGCGAGAAAATACAAGATAGCGGGGTGCTACAAATCATCACACAACGTACATAATCAACTTTAACAAAAATTAAAATAAGAGATTGCGGGATGCTACAAACTAGCACACAACATATGTAATCAACTTTAACAAAAATTAAAATAAAAGACTGGGATGCTACAACTCATCATACAACATTTATAAAATCAACTTTAACTAAAAGCAAAAGATAGCGGGATGTTACATCTCATCATACAACGAATTTAAAATCAACTTTAACAAAGCAAAACAACCTAGGAAAATAGCGGAACGCTACACTCATCACACTGGCGCGCCAAACACGAGGTTCAAACAAAACGAGAACCATCTTAATACACCAAAGCATTTTTTTTTGCGATGCGCAAACGCATTCATCAAACTCATTAGGTAAACGAGCACAACTAACTCAAAACCAGCAGCAGCCTCAAGGCTCACCCTCGGTCATCCACTCATTTGACCGACCCCACGATATATCACACAAACTCATAGAACTTAATTGAAGTAGACGAGCTATAGACTCGGCGGACGTCACACCGAAATCGTCTAAGTTGCTGGAGCACAATCGTTATTACGCAAATCAACTGTCTCACCGCCATAGCATGATACGTACTTCCTAGATCCACCATATACGAAAGGACGAACTCAACTCGTACAATAAGGAGTTCACCCTGGATGACACCGGTACTGTCGAGGAACAACGCAAAAAATTCGCGGCGTTCGTACATGAAAGAGCGTACCCAGACGGAGTTGTAAATTGGCTCCAAGAACTTGAAGCCAAGCATACGCGAGCCACATCTCCCGGGATTGGGATAACTGTCGACACTCCAGCAGACGCCAAACGATCGAGGGCATCTCAGTCTGAAGGTCCGATCTTCCGATCAGCCCAGCCCGCTGTTATCGACCAGGTGAGGAAGTGGTCGCTCAAGTTCGATGGCAACAAAGACCCCATCGGATTTATTGAGCAAATAGAGGAACTAGCCGAAGTATATGGCATCCAGCTTAATTTCGTACCACGCACTATGCCCGAGCTGTACCGAAACAACGAGAAGCCATGGGATGAATGGTCACAGTTCAAAGAAGACTTTCTTCGATTTTACCTGCCCCCACGGTACGTAGAACAATAGGAGGACGATGTGCGACGACGCTTTCAACTGCCACAGGAGAGGTTTAAAGAATATCTCCTAGCCATCAAAAACATATTGCGCCATCTTGATTATACGCCAGGACAGGAGTTGGAACGAGTGTACCGAGTCATGTGTACGGAGTTCCAACTCTACTACGCCGCAGCGATTTCTCGTCTCTAGAGCAACTCACCAACCTAGCCGAAGAATTCGAGGGCATCAGTAATAAGCGGGCTCAACAACCAGCAAGTATTCAACCGCAAGCGAACCAACGACAGCCATCTTTTTACGCAGCTCAGCCACGAGAAGAGCAGTACCAGACACCAGGGTTAGCACACTCGCCTATCGCCAGTGTGCACAAGAGGGTCATTCTTCTGACCGAAGAACCAACCGAAGAATCATGTTCTGTTGGGACTGCGGCAAGCGAAATATCCGCACCATCCAATGCTGTCGACGAAATGCAGTAGGAGCAGGCACGGTCAACTATCCCAACAGTCCCACTCAGACAAACCGTGGTAAGCAAGAACCACCCACAAAACCAGCGACGCCTCCATCAAGCGAAACTCCGGTCCGCCTTTACAGCTTCAGAGTCTTACCCACTCCAGTAAATCGTGGTAACTAACGGAAATCCACGAAACCACCGATAACATGACGAAACCGAGCACTGGAGAGTTGCAATTACCCACAGCCTCTCCCACCTCTTGAGAATCAGCAGATGCCACACTGTAACTGCTGCCCACCTAAGCCACAGCAATCCGAACCCATTGATCCTGAAGTTCCGCCACTTAACGGAAACGCTCCCATGGACGCTTTCCACACACGAATGAAGAATTTGGAAAAAACCCGGCAACAAGTCAGGTTGAAAAATCAAAAAGCAAACGAACAGTTGCTCTACAGCAAACAGCAAGCAATTCAAACAACGATCGCTGCATCGAAACCAGCGGCCATAGTGATGCCCACCAAGCCTATCACCAACAAGCTGACAACTATGGTAGCACCATCGCAACAGCTGACGGACACAGTTTTAGCAACGCGAGAATGTAAGGAGCTAGATGAGCCGAAAATGCAGCCAACGCCAACCTTTCAGCAACCAGAAGTGTCAGTCAATCAACTCGAGCCATGCTAACGAAATTATCTGCAAAAAGAAGAGACATCACTAAAGAAGGCATTGCAGCTACGACAGATGAGCCATTAGTGACAGACCAGCTTCCCAAAGTTGAAGAAGCAGCAGCCGATCTTGCCATCATCAAAACCATCGAACCTACAATCTCTTCAACTACTGGCGACCAGCCTACAGAGCCCAACGGTGCATAAGCCAAAACCTTCGAGGCAACTTACGCTGCTAGTCCCACACAAGTAGTACTCGAATCTATAGAAGGAACTACCAAAGCTATAAAAACAGCAGAGGCCATAGAGTCGAAGGGGATGTAGTAATGCCAAACACACAAGGCAACTTACTACAAACGACGCAAACCCCATCATCATGGCCACGTACAACGCCATCGAGATGTCACAGCACAACATAAAGTGTGACGTCACGGTTCATCATACTGGGCCATCATACCACATATCCCTGCCGTCAACAAGATATGGTTACAGTCATGCCAACCGCATAACCATCAACAAAAGAAAACTCTTCAAGTGGTGGAAGTCAAGATTTTACCACTCTACAACTGGCTAGCAAGTGCCCAAAGGCTACGATAGACACCGCCCGCCTACAGGACATACTTTCAGTGGGCATCAAAAAGCCGTAAACCACGATCGCCATACCAAAATGCAATTGAAAGACTCATCAAATAACAAACGATGTTACAAACAACATCCACTACAAACAAGCACCATACACCCACATTTACAGACGCCTAGCAAAAAGTCAACCTCTTAACATGACCTCATCATCAAAATACGGTCATCAAACACCAACTATACCCAAAATGGTCAAACAACGTCAAACATAGCAAGATCGTCGAAACACCCCATCAATGGCTTCATACCAGAGATAAAGAGATGGGAAACTCCGTTGGAGAGGGATAGCATTATGTTCAATTTTACGTTAAATTGGCTCCAATACTAGCACAAAACACTTATACTATGTCGTAAAATCAACGGAAAACAACCCTGGCTTATGGTAGATTGAAGAAATTCACCAGTTACGTTTTAGGTCCGATAACTGTAAAACAGCATATTATTGCAGGAAAATGGGTAACGAAAGGTATACCACAAAATACGTCGGAAAAGCAATGGAAAACATCCCTGAAAAATCATGGTGAAATTACCTTAGAATAATTACACCATAGGAATCTGTTCAAGCAGTGTTGCCGCTTGGAAAAATGCATGGATACTTTTTTAAGCCTCAGTTTAAGTTTAAATACTTTTTAATAAATTATTTTTATATGAACATATGTTTTTATTTGCGAAAATAAAAAAAGGAGGCATTTCCTTAAATTCGACAAAAACTTTAAGAAAAATTATGACATTGAGACATTTTTGAGCATTACTTTTTTTATCAAAAAATGCATTAACGCAACCTCTTAACAAAGAACTTTAAAATTTTGTGATAAATATAATAAGTCTGCCTCATAGCTCAGCTGCTGCTGAATGATTTTTTTCTAATTTAAAACTTACTATAAACGATAAGACTAGTCGATTTTTTTTGGGAATAGGTAAAGGTATATTGTTTTGCAAAATACTTAAAAACGAATAATTTTTAACTTTTAAATTTAATTTAAATATAGGGCAATAGCAACCCATTTTATTTATATTACACTTAACTGAATAAGCTATTAAATTACTTTTTTATGTTTTTATATATTATTTTGTATCATAGCTGTTAAATAATTATTATTAATCGTATTCATTAGCAATTCGATTATTTTTTTAGAAATGTGAAATAATTGATTCAGTACAATTATTTTCTGTTTGTAATTGTAATATAATAACATTCATAAAATAATTACGATTTTTTCAGATGACGAAAATAATTAAAAATAATTAAAAGTAATCAAGAAAAATAATCAGACTACTTTTAGAAACTATGTTTGATTCTTTTTGATTATTTCAAAAATTTCAGTCTAAAATACTAAAATTGTTGTTGTATTTTTTGATAAATTAACAAAGAAATTGTTAAACAAAGATTGTCAAAAAACAAGAACGAAAAAATGCATTACAACATTTGCTCCGTTAGTTTTATCGATCACTTTTTTCTTCTTTCTTGTTTTTTAAAAACTTTTTTAATGATTATTTACATATCTATTTCCTTTTTAAATTAAATTTTACAAAATATTCCGTACTTTAAAATAAAATTCTTAAATAATCAAACAGAATCAAAGTAGTAGTAGTACTTTATTGAGTTTTTAATTAATCGATATTACAAAATATATATATATAAACAATTTCTTATTTGTTACAGCCGCTAATGCTGTAATGTATGGCCTGCCTGGTCTGTTACACTATTAACTAAATTAATAATCAAAAGCCACTTGGCTATAATATTATTACAGAATAATTTACTCCTGCTCAAGGAGTATTTTAAAATTTGCTTTTGACGATTATCCTAAAAGCATATGTGTGAAAGAGACAACGACAGCTTGTATACGGCGAGACATATACAAGCACTAAAAATACTAAACATTTGATAAATTACATCAAATGCAGATTTTACGTTCACATATAGAAAAATAAAAATACGCAATCACTAAAAATATAATATATTAAATCATTAATGTTATGGTCACGATAATCACTAATAAAATTCAGCCGTTCAGTTGAATTCAATTGCAGCGGCTAGGTACAGTTCGCTTCAACTCGTTTAGGATGTCGTCAAGTATTCCTCTTTTTATAAAACAGTACTATACAAGCCATGTATAGCATTAGCAGCGGTAACAGAGAAGGAACCATGAACCCAAAATTCATACTGTAGCTCCCAACATATTTGTTAATAAAACTTATTAAGTTTTTGTATAGCTGTTATTCGTTTAACTGTGTTAACTGAAAAAGCCGTATCAGCGTATGGGCGATTTCAGTTAAAAATTACTGGTTGCACTTCATAACCTCACCGTTGAAACGATGCGAGTCGACCTCAAACAGAATCAAAAATAATATCTATAAGCAGTTGGATTATTTTTTCTTGATTATTTTTTATTCTTTTTGATTATTTTCCTTATTCCAAGTAGTCGTAATTATTTTTTGATTACTTTTAATCTAAATCAATTGCTTATCAAACACATCTCCCTTAAGGATTATATGATTATAATTATTTTTAAAGTATAATAATATAATCTAATTGTTTATTAATCGTAATCGCAATTTAACAGCTATGTTTTGTATATAGTTTTTTGTATAAATATCAAACCTTTAAAATTCATGTAATAAACATAATTTATAAAAAATATAAAAATAACACAAAATATAACAGACTGAAGTACTGAAATGTTCATATGTTCCTTGTTAATTCAGTTGCCGGTAGTCTAAAATTGTTATCTTCTTTTTCTTCTTCATCTTTCAAAAGTATAGTTTTTGAGAATTCACCGTAAAAGTTGTGTAAGAATACTGACGTTATCTCCGCTACTACATCCGTTTTAGTAGGTGTCGAGCGCACAGCAGAAATATACATATTCTTTACACTCATTTATTTCAAAACTACTTTTTTCGGCAATGTGTTGTATCGAAAACAAAAGCTATCCAGCCGAATCATGTGAAATTTTAATATGTTATTCACATCAGTGGCTTTCGCTATCAAAATTTAAAAAAATCGTATATTTTACACTGAATAACCAGTAAGAAACCCTGTTTTTAGAACTTTAATATTAAAAGCGCGTCATACTGTCAATTTTCAGTGTTTTTTTCTAGTCCCGGCCATAGCTGAACTCTATTACTAGAAGAGTAAATATCAACAACAGTGACGAAGATCTTTATTTGAAAGGCTCTAATTGAGCACCTTTTTGAACATAATTAAAAAATTTTTATGAGTGTTTCAATATACCTTTAACCGTTGTGTCGATCGTAGAGCCCACGGGTACATTTGCAACTTTAATTTTCCTGTATCTTCCAAACGGTTAGTCCGATTGACCTGAAATTTCATGATATCCTCAACCATACACTTTTGCATCATGTGGAAAAGTTTCATCAAGATTGGAGCAGCAGTTCAGTCGATACAGCCCAAATTCAAGTTAGTGGAATGGCGTCGACTGCTGATGTACCCGGGTACTTGTATGAAAATTCATACAAATATATAGAAATAAATGGCAAAGTTCACTTTATATTGCTATATCTTCCAAGCGGCTGGTCCAATCTTGATGAAACTTCGTATCATAGCTTGGAAATATGTAATTGATATTGGTGTGAAATTTCAGGTCAATTGGACCAACCGTTTGGAAAATATAACCCAGTTACTAGAAAATGACCTAGCGTCAACAGCTGATGTACCCAGGTACTTCTATGAAAATTCATACAAATATATAGAAATAAATGGAAATATTTAGTTTATTTTATGGAAATTTGTTTATTTATTTATAGAAAATCATTATAATGAAAGTAAAAAATATATTTTATGAATTTTAGCAGCATCTGAGGCATTGTGGATGATCCTTCGAGTGCTCTGCGCACACAGGCTTATTACAAATTGCACATACTTTTCTCGTTTGGCGTTTTGCAATGCAAATATAGCAGTTTCCTTTTCTTTTTATGCGGCCAGAACTGTCACGTTCCTCTTCCTCTTGTGCACCAACATTCATCTTCAAGGGCATACCATATATGGCTTCCATAGCGTGTCTAGTAGAAAATATGCGCGTAATATGGCTATTGTCCGCTCTTATATCGATTTGTGGTCTGCATAACTGATCGCTGAGCTGCTGCAGAAATATCCTACGGCGGTTGGTAGATGGTTTTAGATGGGGGTTGTTTTCCATATATATAACATACGCAGCATACGCAGCTACGTCAAGCATATTATAAAAAAATGCTAAAGGCCATCTATTTGTGCGCCGTTTGGTTGAATATTCAGTCAAGCACTTATCCATATTACCCACGCCGCATTTATGTTTGTTATAATCAAGTATGAGCAATGGTTTCCGTTTTGGACCTGCAGTTTCTGTAGTGTCGTGGCAAGTAGACAGCATCACAACAGCCTTATTTTTTTTTGGGACGTATGAGCACATCGTCATGTTGTTACAGAATCCAAATAGCGTAGACTCTGCTTCACGTCCTTTAGGATTGGCAAATGATGCTGGCACGAACATACGCCTTTTGTTGCAAGTGCCCAACAAAGCCAAACTGTTGTCCACCATCAAAATTTTTGCTAAGTTATATGTTGTAAAGAAATTGTCGCATACCACTGTTCGCCCACTTCCACCAAAATTGTTGACAACTAAGTCCTTCACAACACGCTCACCAACGTTTCTTTCACGTTCGCCGGACGCTGCCATTCCAGTATAAATTTGACCCTGTATTGAAAAAATAAAAATTGAAAAATGAAATTTGAATTAGTCATTTAGTTTATTTGCAACAAGTTGATATAATAAAATGAATGTATGAACACTGATTTACCTGCACGGGATATGATGAAATGGCGTCGCAGACCCACCACACTTTTATTCCATATTTGGATGGTTTGGATGGAATGTACTGTGTGAAGCCAGTTCCACCACGATATGGGTATAATTGCTCATCTACGGTAACGTTTGTGCCACATATATAATACTTGCGCAGAGTGGCATTTAGCATCAGGAATACGTCTGTAATTGCAGCTGCCTTATCATTTTGTTTGCGTGCATTCCGAGTGTTTCCATTATCAAAGCGTATGAAGCGGCTGATTGCCCAAAATCTGCGTAAGCTCATTGATGCACGAAATAATGGATGTGAAGTTGTTTTCCACAGGTCAGTGGTATGAACATAACCGGAATGACATACGCCAGCCATCAAAAGCACACCCAAATATGCACGAAATTCTACTTCAGTTATAGGCACCCATATTCGTGGTTCCGCATCTGGATGCTGCTCATTGTACGCATCAAAAGTTTGCCTTGCCTTTCTATTTGATTCTCGAATAATTACATCACATATTTCATTTGACATCATAAGATTGAAGGTTTCTGCCATTGTCAAGCCATTTGTCGATGGCACTGGTCCAGGATTGCGACTTCTTAGAACGTTGTGCGCACGTATTCGTCCAGGTATTGGTGGTATTGACGACCATACATTGCCATCTCTTGCCGTATAATAATCACCAGTTTCAAGTGGCGGTTCTTCATACTCCTCGTCTGAATCCCTCTCGTCCTCTAGGTGATACACAATTTCCTGGACTTGTTCAGCGTCAGATGATTCACCACCAATGTCATCAATATTTCCTTCTAAGTCTTCTTGATCTACCGCTTGTTCGTGGTCACTCTCTTCAGAGTCAGAAGCCTCAACAAATGTGCGTATATAGTCACGCTGCTCCTCATACGGTAGTGCATTCAATCGACGCGGAGCTAGCCACTCACCATCTGCCATTTTATTTTCACTTTTTATATATTTGCCGCACAAAATAAATTTTTAGGTCTTTACACTTCAAAAATCGCACATAAACTGACTTATGCATACAAAACTACTCAAAACGAAACCTGCGCAAAAAATCATGTTTCTGCCTGCAAAACTGGTTGTGCAAGGGTAGGTAGGCAAGATATTCCCAAATACCCTTTTGTTCCTGTTAGTAGACGTGTTTTCCTACACATTCCAAAAAAAAAATGTTTACATTGAACAAATATTTTATGAGTTATAATTATTCTGCGCAGGTACTAAAAATAGCACTATGAGCAAGAGGGGTTGATTTCCAGTTCAAATATAACGGAATTTTGCGAATGAAAATTCAATGTTAATTATTTTTCTTGGTAAAAAGGGATCAAATTACAAGGATTAAAAAAGAATTTGGAAATTGTTAAATTTTTATGGATTTTGGCAATTCCCATTTTTGGTAAAAATGGATTATTTAGGTACCAAATTTTTTTTTTCCCAAATTATGATAAAAGTTTTGTTAACTAGACAATATTTCCAATAAATAAAAAAAAAAAAAACCAGAAAATTACAAGAATCCAGGTAGTAGTTAATATTTGTATATCAAAAGCAACTATCTGCCATACAAAACGTATGAAGTACCCGGGTACATCTACTGTCGATGTGGATAAAACCCAACAGCTGTTGACACAACGGTTAAAGTTTAAATATCGTTGTTCATTATTTTAACTTTTAAAATAATAAATTCTAAAAATATTCAAGCACTAAGTCTTAATATTATTATTTTTTATTTTATATATGTATATGCTTTGTTTCTCACTATTACATTTTAACAAAACTATTTGTTAGGCTTCAAATTAGATAAATAGAATTGTTATTAAAGCTTAAAAAATTGGGTTTCAGTACTGTAGTATGTGGATACTTTTTTCTGAAGTGGATACATTTGTGACCTTTTCATGGGTACTTTTTTTAGAATCGTCGCGGCAACACTGATCTGAGGTGAACTCACGTACACAATAAATGAGTTTCACCAAAGTACATAAAAATGGAAAAAACATATGTTTTGACGTCACAAAATTTAAGTTTCCTATCTCTTTATCTCTGCTTCATACATCGAGGAAAAATTGCATAGTGGCAACACCCCAGCAATGTCAACTCAAAGCTTTGAATACAAAATTCAAATTGGAAACTGACATTGCAATCTGAACCACCACAAATGCAACAACGCAATTTGCCATCAGAACGCAATAAATCAGTGAACTTTTTCAAGTAAAGAGCAAAAACGTATCACAGCGACGTATAATCCCGAAGACCGGCCAACAGCGATATCGCCGAAATGTTTTTATCAAAACAATACCACGTGAAGCGAAACCACCGGTAGACCAATGGATCGAGTTGGTTCCAGCAAGCGAACTTTAAACGTTCGGACGGACGAATGAGGAGAACGCAGAAAGCACACCACTTCGCCAGCTGCGACGTTGCCAAAAATGCAACATCACAAACACAGGTGCCATCGTTGCAAGAAACACGCTAAACAGCCAGACACCTTAGACACAGTTCACTGCGGAGCCATCCAGGTGATGCAAGTGCACCCACCCTCAACGACCGACGCAGCCAACGAGCAGGCCCATCAGCTACTGCTAAAACGAAGGTCACCATCAAGCCCACTAGCTATGGTCATTGAACTGTCCAGCGACAACGACGACGACGAAAACCTGGCACATCTTTTTACCTACCTGCCAGGCCCAGGAGGCGTCATCATAGATCTCGACAACTACGCTTGTCTTGCCAAAGACAGGTATCTCAACGATAAAATAATCGACTTCTATCTACAGTGGATTCAGTGAGTATTGTTGCCCTATGAGAAACAGAAAGACTACCACTTCTTCAGCCAGCATTTTTTTGAGAACCTCACTCGCCCCAGGACGCAAGCATGCGAATCAGCCTTATCACTGGCTCAGCGACGCTATACGGGAGTCAAATCTTGGACCCGACGACGCAACATTTTGGCAAAAACGTACACAGTAGTACCCATAAACTAGGGCCAACATTGGTTCGCGGTAATCATCTGTACCATAGCAATCACGGCACCTATCACACAGCACTTACTGCAGCAGGAGCAGAACCAGCGATGCTTCTTTTCGACTCGCTGGCATACACTGATCGCTCACACGTGTTAACGCCACTAAGTGACTATATCACTCAGGAGTTGCACGCTAAACACCCGGATCAGAGGCATTTATCGTTCAACATAGAGAATCTTCCAGGCCATCGAAAGATGGTGCCCAGCAACCCAACCTAACAGATTGCGGCCTCTACGCCCTGCAATTTGTCAAAGTTTCGTGAAGGATGCCAACCATATTCCATACAACCACATCGAGCGCACCACATGGTTCGCCACCAAACTTGAGAGACAAAAAATAAGGCAGATAAGCGATCTGGTACAAGAACTGGCCAGCCACAAGCTACCGCAAATTCAGCTGCCATACGTGCCAAACTATCCCATCGCCGCAACACCTCAGCAGGCGTCTTGGACCACATCGCATCTCCGATCAACCCATCAAACGCTGTAGGCATACCGTCACCTGCATAAGACGACATCGCCACATTCGAGGTGGTACCTATGGCTCAAACAACGGACGCATACCGCGCAATAGAAGAAAGCACAGCAACTAGCCTCTGGTCGTTCCATCAACTCAAAGAAGTGCTTGTTATACCACCATTCGTGCCAGCTCCAGACATCCAGCAGATAGTGGATATACTAGAGCAGCTATGCATGAGCTCGCACGGTCAAACCGTCGACACAACAACTCACCCACAGCCACTATTTTACCCCGGCTGGGATGCGGAACCAGACCTGTGCACCCAAGATCAAAGCGTCGAACTTTACTTCGACATTTTGGACGTCAACGCATGCAGCAGCGACGCTTTTGATTAAGACCAACCAGAGTGCCTGGGTTGGCTCATCCATCCCGAGGAGCCCACGGTTTCACCAGCAGTAACCGCCCCAGCGAAAGCTACGCCAGCAACCCCATCCATCGACACAGCAGTCACCAGCAGCCCACCACTCATGATCACGCAAACAAGCCGTGAAAGTTTCCGCAACACCCTCAACCCAGCCTGGCCAGCCCAGCTACAACAGCGGGTCAGGAATGCCCAAGCACGACAAAAACGTGCCACGTAACGAAACATCAACGCTCGCATCAATGGAATTCACTACCGGATGAAGATTGGACGCACGGGTAGGATTGTAGCACTCCGTTCCCCGAATTAACGGGGGGTGTAAGGACCCCTTTTGACAAGGGTCAAAACCGGCCCTCACATGAGTACAGTGAGGCTGCACGTGATGAAAGCCTAACATCACGTGCAGCCTCACTCAACCGTCCCTCATCATAAACGCCCTCATTAAGATCGGCCTTGCAACAAGTGGCCCCAAAGCAACCGGTCTTTAGTACAAGCGGCGGCAGTAGATCCGGCTGCTTAGCACTTACGTGATAACCAACAGCTACAACAACATCAACTACAGCTCCTACCACTCAAGACAACAGCTACGGTACAAGCCAGTAGTTGCAACAACAACAACAACAACAAGTTACAGCACAAACCAACATAACCTGCATGACAACCGGCGATAACAAAGAGACGCCCCAATATAGGCAAAAACAACAAGCAACTGCATCAAGCCCCGCCGCAACACGCCATGCACGGTATTTATTATATATATGAATATATTTTAGTTGGCTGCTACTCAAGTGTAGTGCGCACCGAATTAAGCAACTAACTGTACTCAAACTTATTGATTGCACTGTAATATTGAACGCAACTATGTACATTGTTTTTCACCACGCACAATGACCCGTGGTTATATATTTATTTAACATTACGCACTTCCGCACTAAGTTAATATTTTGTTTCTTTCACTCGCGCACTTTTATTGTTTATTATATTGGTTATATTTATTTGCATTACGCACTTACATATGAAGTTAATAATTACTTTTCGCTCACGCACTTTTAAGTTTAAACACAATCCCCTTATTCATAAACCCAGTTTAGCTTCTGAATAGCTAAAAGCAGATTTTAAACAAGATTATTCGTTGTTTAAATGTTGTTAAATGTTAATCAAATCAGTTGTTTAAATGTTGAAATATATTGAATAAGGTGATAGCAGGCTTTAAACAACATAAGTCGTTTTGCCCAATATAAAACAGCACAATCAAATCTGTTGTTTAAATGTTGAAATCTATTGAATAAGGGGGTATGTATTAATATTATGCACATTTTTGTATATGATTTAGAAAATGAAGAATACCTTTAATTAGCTTTATAAGCACTGACTTTTCGAAATAAAGATCATTGTACTTCTAGCTTCAATCAGCTTAGTTTTATTTTAAAAAGCCTAAGTGCATTTTTATGCCAGCTACGACCGTCGATTTATAAAAATTTTTCTGTTTTTTATACACTGCGCGAAAACTACGCACGACCGCCATTATTTTTTCATTCATGAACTGAAACGTCAGTTTTTCTTTGTACCCTTATTCGCAATCAATCATTGCAGACACATGTTTAAATGTTTGCATGCATGATTTGTTGGAATTATGAAATCACAGGATAATTCATAAGAATTAAAAAATTAAAGATTTTATATGGTTTAATGTCATGACATTACTTGAAATAATTAAAGAAAGTATAATATTTCTTGAACTATCAAACATTTAGAATTTGTATTAAAATTATATAAAATCAACTTAATAAATAACAAGGTCATTTAGAAAAAACATTAATCAAATGGTAGAGCACGACCAAACAAAAACAAGCTGAAAACATATCGGAAAAAATCTAAAAATAACTTCAGTAACCATGCTTTGTTAGTGGAAGACTTCCACCAGACTGTTGAACTCCATAATAATAACATAAGCATAAAGACTAAAGTAAAGCAAAAATACAACAACAAATGTGCAAATATGAAATGGGAGAAAAACTGAGAAATTTACACCTAAAATCTCATCGCTTCTGTGGTGCAGTGCGCTAGTGCGCGCTTGCACGGGTATCACAAAGATTTCTGATGAAGCCTTTAGCATGGCCGAAATTGCAATAAAATCAGCTAGTGATTTTTTCCTTTTCATATTGAAAATACGTTGTTGTTGTTGTTGTTGTTGTTGTTGTTGTTTCTTTTGAAAGATTCTTTAGGACAATTAATTGTTCTAACTTTGACCTTAAGCTCGATACACGATTTTAAACTATCAAACAACTAGAATTTGTATTTATAATCAAGTATGATTTAAAACTATCAAATATTAGAATTTGTAAAATAAAATATATAAAATCATATAAAATCAACATAATTAAAGAAAAACTTAAGAAAGAGTACAAACAGAATTTATAATGAAGAAAATTAAAAGGAAAAGTTGTAAAATAATTTTAAGAATTAAAAAATGAAGCAATTAAGTATGAGTCTTTTGAAAATTGTAAAGATTTAATAGTACAATTTAATAAAATTTATTATGAATTAATTTGAATCATAAAAAATTTAACTATACGAAAAGAGGTTAAAATAGATTTGGATTTATCATCAGTTTGAGAGGATGAAAATAACTTGTCAAAAATGTCAAGTTTTGACATAAATGAAGTAGGTAAAACAGAGTTAGAGGATTTTATAGTGATAGCAGAATTGCTTAATGATTTAGTAAAAGATAGAGATCAGGCCATTTTTATTAAGTATGTGTACAATTTTAAATTAGCAATCCAAGTGAGAAGTATACTTGGACGTTTGAATAAACCTTCGACATTGATTGAGTTAAAATCCTTATTGGTGAAATCTTGCCCCAATCCAAAAACACTACAGCAAATGCTGAGTGAATTTAGTTCAATAGCACAGATTAACTTATCAATTTCAGAATTTAGAGAAAAAATAACGAAATTAAGAGAGTAATAAAGCAATTTAGAGCTACAGAGCTTAGAAACGCCCAGTCAGGAGGCAAAAGATGCAATATATAAGGTCAACGAAAGTATAGCACTTAATTTTTATACGAAAGGTGTCAAGACAGAATATCAGAATATTCTACAGGCGAATCCGCCGACTTTTAATGAAGCGACTAAAAGATGCTTGACTGTTGAGAAAAATTTTTCGACAGATAGAAGCAATATTTTACATATACAAAACAGAAGTAATTCAAGAAACTATAATGAGCATAATAATAGATTCAATCACAATAATAAAAACCAACATTTTTCAAACAGAAATAACAACAATTATAGAAATGATACCTTTCAAAATGGAAATAAAAATTTTTCAAATATAAATTACAGAAATAATAATAATTTTGAATACAACAATCTAAATGGCAATTACAGAAATAATAATAATCAACGAAACAACAATTTTCAGAATAACAATAATTTTTACCGCGGAAATAACAGAAATAATAATAATAATTTCTTAAACAATAACAACAGAATTAATAATTTCAATAGAAATGGGAATTTTGGAAACAGCAACATTGCGCAGGGAAACGAATATGGCCGGGTAGCAGGAGTTATTACCCACAGAAGCCAAAACTAATCCTACAACTTACTAAAAATTTATCAAATTTTATAATATTGAATTGCAGAAATACAAATGATAATTTAAAATTCCTAGTGGACACGGGAGCAGATATTTCTATCTGCAAGAAAGGAAGCATAGATAAGATAGACACAAGATATATTTCAACAATAACTGGTATAATTAATGAAAATATAGAGTGCATAGGCACATCACATATAAATTTTTCAATTGAAAAAGAGGAAATTACACATAATTTCCACATAGCAGAAGATGAATTTCCGATTTTAACAGATGGCATAATAGGGCGTGACATGTTGAGAAAGTACATGTCTAAAATAGATTTTGAAACATGCACGGTAACATTTATAATAAATGAAAAAGAATTTACATTACCAATAATTTTAAATGAAAAATGTTTTACAGTACCTGCTCGAGTAGAAGCAGTGATTCCCATAAACATTAGGGTTAATGAGGATAGTATAGTCCTTAACAAAGAAATAAATAATGGAGTTTTCATTGCAAATAGTATACCTGCAAATGGTGTAGCACGACAAAAAAAGTTTTAAGCACGACAGATAAAGAAATAAATTTAGAAGATCTGAACATAGAAACAAAACCTTTAAAAAATTACAACATATTTTCTAGCAAAGAGGCTAACAAATTTAATGCACATAGATTACAAGAATTTTTAAAAACACTAAACATTGGATGCAACGAGCCGGAGGCAAAAACATCAATAATTGACATTTTAAAACAATTTCAAGATGTATTCCACCTTCCCGGATAACCATTGACAGTAAACAATTTTTACACGCAAGAGGTTCATACTACTGATTCAACAGCGGTATACATAAAGAACTACAGACTCCCACAGACACAAATGACAGAGATCAACGAACAAGTAGACAAGCTTTTAAAAGACAACATTATTGAACACTCGGTTAGCCCTTACAATTCGCCACTTTTAGTTGTTCCAAAAAAATCGAATAATGATGAGAAAAAATGGAGATTAGTAGTCGATTTCAGGAAACTAAACGAAAAAATAGTAAACGACAAAATAGGAAGGACGTTTGACATGGACGTTTGATTTGGACGTTGGACATGACTAGCTCCTTCCACCAAATACGATTACACGAAGACTCACGACCACTAGCTAACTGCCTTTTCAACAAATAACGGACATTACCAATTTAAACGCCTACCTTTTGGACTAAAAATATCGTCCAACAGCTTTCAGCGCATGCAAACAATAGCATTGAGTGGTTTAGATGCTGAAGCATTTCTATACGTAGACGACATTATTGTGTTTGGATGCAGTTTAGGGCATCACAATGAGAATTTAGCTAAAGTTTTTGAAAGGATGAGGAAATTTAATTTAAAACTAAATGCACACAAGTGCTCATTTTTGAAACCAGAGATTGTATATCTAGGACACCTCATAACAGCTAAGGGCATTAAAACTGACCCAGCAAAAAATAAAATAATTGAAAATTATCCTGTGCCAAAAGACACAGATGAAGTCAGAAGATTTGTTGCTTTCTGCAATAAATAACGAAATTAAGAGAGTAATAAAGCAATTTAGAGCTACAGAGCTTAGAAACGCCCAGTCAGGAGGCAAAAGATGCAATATATAAGGTCAACGAAAGTATAGCACTTAATATTTATACGAAAGGTGTCAAGACAGAATATTAGAATATTCTACAGGCGAATCCGCCGCAGTCTTTTAATGAAGCGACTAAAAGATGCTTGACTGTTGAGAAAAATTTTTCGACAGATAGAAGCAATATTTTACATATACAAAACAGAAGTAATTCAAGAAACTATAATGAGCATAATAATAGATTCAATCACAATAATAAAAACCAACATTTTTCAAACAGAAATAACAACAATTATAGAAATGATACCTTTCAAAATGGAAATAAAAATTTTTCAAATATAAATTACAGAAATAATAATAATGTTGAATACAACAATCTAAATGGCAATTACAGAAATAATAATAATCAACGAAACAACAATTTTCAGAATAACAATAATTTTTACCGCGGAAATAACAGAAATAATAATAATAATTTCTTAAACAATAACAACAGAATTAATAATTTCAATAGAAATGGGAATTTTGGAAACAGCAACAATGCGCAGGGAAACGAATATGGCCGGGTAGCAGGAGTTATTACCCACAGAAGCCAAAACTAATCCTACAACTTACTAAAAATTTATCAAATTTTATAATATTGAATTGCAGAAATACAAATGATAATTATTATAGGAGGTTCAAACCCAAATTTGCAGAAAAAGCTAAAGTTTTGAACTCACTACTAAAAAAGATATTAAATTTGATTGGACTGACGATTGTCAAAATGCTTTCGACACGTTCAAAACAAAATTACTTGACCCTCCAATCTACAATACCCAAATTTTGAAAAACTATTTGTACTAACGACAGACGCCTCAAATTATGCGTTAGGCGCCGTTTTGTCACAAGGTGACGTTGGTTCAGATCTACCAATATCATACGCGAGCAAGTCTTTCAACAAACACGATTTAAACAAATCAATAATAGAAAAAGAGTTATTGGCCATACATTGGGCGATAAATTTCTTCAGGCCATACCTCTACGGTCGCAAATTTTTAGTAGTAACAGATCACAGACCTTTGGTGTCTCTGTTTTCCCATAGAAACCCGTCATCAAAGATGACACGTATTAGGTTAGATCTATGAGATTACAATTTAGAAATTATGTACAAGAAAGGCAGCATGAATACTAATGCTGACGCATTATATCGCATAGTGCTGAAAAGCGATTCATTGCAGGCTATGATTCCGACAGGAGCGGATGATGGCTATAACAAGAAGTATGGTTACAAATAAACATACATTGCTTGGGAGTGCACATCCAAATCGGATATTAACAAAATGATACAATTAAGGTTCGTAACAGATAGAAATTACAAGGGTACCCAAATATATATAAATAATAGAGAAGTTATTGCAAGATGCAGCGATAATCCATCGATCACACAGCTGACTTTGGAGAAACTGTCGTCAAAAATGCATAGGTTAAATAAAAACGAGCTCGCGTTAAGTAAACATTATAAAATATTCGAAACCATAAGAATGGATAAATTTAAAGAGATATTTAATATTTTACAAAGAAAAAATAATGAAAATTTAAAAATTTTGATATGCAATGAACCAACAAGAATAATTGATGAAGATGTACAAAATAAATTAATTGAAGAATACCACAATTCAACTCATGGAGGACACATGGGTCCGCTACATTTTAACCATGCAATGTGAGTTAACGAAGTATGTCATTTCTTGTCCAATGGAAACCAAAGACGCAAAGACTGTAGCCAAATCATTGATAGAAAATGTAATTTTGACCTATGGTCATTTTAAGGTTCTTAAATCAGATAGGGGTACTGAATTTACCAATGATTTGATGTCGGAGATTTGCAAACAACTTAACATTAAACAAATATTCAGCACGCCTTATCATCATGAGACCCTAGGTTTTATAGAAAGAAACCACAGAGTATTGAACGAATTTTAATTGAATTTTTGCAAAGATGATGAATGGGACCACTGGATCTAATACTTCACATTTGCTTACAATACAACACCATGTTGACACTAATTACACCTCTTTTGAATTTATCTTTGGCAAATTGGCAAACCTACCAAATGATAAATTAGAAAATTCAACATGTCACAACACAGACAATTATGTGCAGGAATTAAGAGTAAGATTAAAATACTCATTGGAAAAATGAAAGAATTGATAAATATAGCAAAGATTAAAAGAGTGAAAAATAATGCCATTTCAGCACCATTACTGGTGGCAAAGTAATGATGAGAAAAATGAATAGAAAAAAAACCAACCACCATATCATGGTCCATATATTACAGTTGCTAAAAATGGAGTGAATTCTAAAGTTAACGTAGATGGTGAAATCAAGGAATACCATAATAATTTACTAAAAAAATGGATTTATTTCAAAATTTTCATATAAAGTCAAAATAAATTAAAACAATTGCATTGTATAATTTTTAGTAACAAATATCAATTATATATTTTGTAACAATTTTTGGAATAAAATGTAAAATATAATCTATTATAGTTAATAGAAATAGTTGAAATGTATAAAACAATTATATCTAAAGTGCAATTTTCAAATTGAATAATTTATTAGATTGTAATAAGAAACTTTGAATTGTATAATTTTAAAAATAATTTTTTTTATTTTCTAAAATAATTTTTATCTTTAGGATGGGGTTGTAGTCCGCACCGAATTAAGCAACCAACTGTACTCAAACTAATTGATTGCACTGTAATATTGAACGCAACTGTGTACATTGTTTTTCACCACGCACAATGACACGTGGCTATATATTTATTTTACATTACGCACTTTCGCACTAAGTTAATATTTTGTTTCTTTCACTCGAAATTAAAAAAAAAGAATAAATTCTTAGAGCCAGTGGCGTTTTTAAGCGCCGGCTAAAACTTGAGGCAGGTCCTTTTTAAAATAAATAAAAGAAATATACACACATCACACAAGTACAGCCCCAACAAAACATTAAATATTTGGCATTAAACTATTTTTTTTAGACTAAACCAACGCTCAGGGGATGCCCCCTATAAATGCGTAAGCATTGTGTTGATTTGGAAGATGGGTAATAGTTAGTTGGAGGGTGGATAGATGGAGTAGTGTCGGTGAATATTTTTTTTAAATTTGCACAGCTCAAAACTGCCGGGGAACACGCTCGCAGGGAGACTATTCCACAACTTAACCGTGCGACTAAAGAACGAATTATCACGGTAATGCGAGGTTCTATTGGGCATCGACGCAATGGTAAAGGGGTGGGCTTGGACAGCTGCCCAAGTGGACCTGGGAAACACACGAGCTGGTGGCGTCAGGTCATGTATCTCCCTTGAATACTTCCCATGGTAATACCTATACAGAAGGCTTAGGCAACCAACATTGCGGCGATGCCCAAGATAGTTGAGAGAGGATGAAATACTTTCATCCCCTATCAAATATATCGCAAGACGTTGAATTCGATCCAGAAGCTCCAAATAAGATCTTGAAGCCCCTGCCCAAATGTGCGAATATTATTTTATTATTTTCAATACTAGCATACATTGCATTAACAATATTTAAGTCATATTTTCTTTATATCTTAAAATATGTATTATATTACACATAAACTATTATACGTATTATATTTAGCCACTAAGTAGAATTAAACTATAGCATTAAAAATCTTCAACACTTGAATTAGTATACTCTACCTGTATCACGTATTCTAAGTATATATGAGAAACAAGATTTCCCCTTAAAAAAATAACATACACACTAACGTAGCTAAAAAGTTAAATCATGAATGTACACAGACTTGAATTGTTAACTTTACTTATTTGCTCGATCGAGCAACCAAAATATGTATTGCTATCTCAATAGCATAAGTATGTATGAGTAACATGACGCTAGTGCCAGTCACTAGTGAGTCGATGTTAGAATTCTGAAATAAACTTTCTTGTGAGAGGCATCAAACGAAACAGACGTGCTGGAGTTTTATTTGCACAATTTAGTTGGAAGAAGGCATCGAGTTATTGTTTACACGGATGACGACACCACGACGGTAAGTCATCCTTAAAGTACCCAATACCTAAATCCTACTCAGGGCAGAAACACGAGATCCTAGGTTGAAACTTTGTTGCCAAATCTCTCGAGATCTCTGTTTCCAGCCACGCCAAGTTCTGAACGAGCATGGCAACCCAACCAAACTTCCCATAATCGTATTCCTTCACTCATCGGGCAGAAAACGTGAGATCCTAGGTTGCAATTTTGTTGCCAAATCTCTCGAGATCTTCGCTTTCACCCACAACCTGCTCCATACGAGCACTGCACCTAAGCCAAACTTCCCACATAGAAATTCCTTGAGCCATTAAGGGCATAAACGAGGTCCTAGGTTGCAACTCGTTGCCAAATTTCTCGAGACCCCGTTTATTTCCCTCATTTTTGACTCTCTACGAGGCCATCAACACCCATCACTATCCTTAATTCCTATCTTTAAAGACACATCAAAACTACAGACTGAACGAGACAGGCTGACTGGATACGAACAAAGTCATCGGCAGCTCACTTCGGCATAAAGTGGTCTGGTAGCCACACATCTCAGATACCGCGGCTTCGAGTGCTCCCTTAAAGAAGGAGTGCGAGCGGACCACCTACCTAAACCTCAACCTTTTCTTGGAAAGACCTTTGGACAGCCGCTGAGCATACCCTGGCTGGAAATCGAAGTAGCGCCGAGGTTCGTTATAAAGTCTTTCTAAATATTATAAAAAGGATTTTCTTGCATTAATTTCTTTGGTAGGCAGTTATTTATTGAAGTAGAAGATTTATTTACCCAGATTTACTTTTGATTTTTTAGACTGAAAATGTATAATGGATCAACAGCAGCAACAAATGAAAACCATTACCATTACCATTACCATTACATTTACCATTACCATTACCATTACAATAACCATTACCATTACCAGTACTATTACCGTTACCAATACCATTACCATAACCCTTACCATTTCTACTATCATTACCATTACCATAACCATTACCATTTCTATTATCATTACCATTACCATTACCATTACCATAACCATTACCATTACTATTACCAGTACTATTACCATTGCCATTACCATAACCATTACCATGACCATGAGCATTACCATTATCATTACCATGCCAAATCTCTCGAGATCTCTGTTTTCACCCACGCCTAGTTTTACACGAGCACGGCACCTCAATCAAACTTTCCCAAATTCCGTCTCCTTGAACTTAGGGCAGAAACACGAGATCCTAGGTTGCAACTTTGTTGCCAAATCTCTCGAGATCTCAGTTTTTACCCACAACCTGCTCCATACGAGCACGGCACCTAAGCCAAACTGCCCACATAGAAATTCCTTGAGCCATTAAGGGCATAAACGAGGTCCAAGGTTGCAACTCGTTGCCAAATCTCTCGAGACCCCGTTTATTTCCCTCATTTTTAACTCTCTACGAGGCCATCAACACCCATCACAACCCCAAATTCCTATCCTTAAAGACACATCAAAACTACAGACCAAACGTCATCGGCAGCTCACTTCGGCATCAAGTGGACTGGTAGCCATACATCCCGGATACCGCGACTTCGACCTTTTCTTGAAAAGACCTCTGGACAGCCGCTGAGCATACCCTGGCTGGAAATCGAAGTAGCACCGAGGTTCGTTATAAAGTCTTTCTAAATATTATAAAAGGATTTTCTTGCATTACAAAAAATTTCTTTGGTAGGCAGTTATTTATTGAAGTAGAAGATTTATTTACCCAGATTTGCTTTTCATTTTTTAGACTGAAAATATATAATGGAACAAGAGCAACAACAAATGAAAACCACTACCGTTACCATTTCTGTTATCATTACCATTACCAATACCATTACAATAACCATTACCATTACCATTACCATTACCATTACCAGTACTATTACCGTTACCATTACCATTACCATAACCATTACCATTACCATTACAATTACCATTACCATTTTCATGTCTATTATCACTACCATTACCATTACCATTACAATAACCATTACCATTACCAGTACTATTACCGTTACCATTACCATTACCATTACCATAACCATTTCTATTATCATTAGCATTACCATTACCATTACCATAACCATTACCATTTCTTTTATCATTACCACAACAATTACCATTACCTTTACTATTACCAGTACTATTTCCATTACCATAACCATAACCATTACCATGACCATGAACATTATCATTACCATTACCATTACCATTACCATTATCATGACCTTTACTGTTACCATTATCATTATCATTGTCATTACCATTACCATTACCATTGCCATTACCATTACCATTACCATAGCCAAATTTCTGAATTTACTTGATCTATTCTCAATTTCAAATGAAATTTCTGTAATTTAATCTATTCTAAAATTCTAAAATTCGTATATATTTCAATTGATTTACAAATGTCTTTTATTTAGACTATTTATAAGTGGTTTTGTTTAACCGGCGTTTTTCATTATCCGGCATCTGCTTGGTCCCATGCTCGCCAGATAAATGAGGTTCTACTGTTCCAACTGATCAACTTTGAACTTAAATTAATTTGTTTTAAATTGATCTATTTTGAGTTTCAAATGGAATTTCCGAATTAAAATTTATCTCTTGAGTTTCAATAAAAAATGGTACTGACAATGATTTTGTGACAACGTTGCGCGTTGTTGACGCAGTGGTGGCTGCGCTTCCACAGTTGTTCACGCGGATGCTGCCGCACTTCCACAGTTGCTCACGCGGATGCTGCAGCGCCTTGCAGTTGGTCACGTGAATGCTGATACAACTTGCAGTTGGTCATGCGGATGTTGCCGCAAGTTCCCTTTAGTCAAACATCTTATCTCTGTCGGACTATAGTTCCCCTTTGCTTGAATCAAATGTCTGCAAATGTATGCTATGACAAGACCGCAGTCACTTGTATCTGTTTGAAAATGGAAAGTTTTGTTGAAGTCAGGACAGGTTGAAACCGATGCTTTGGTGAGTTTGATCTTCACTACTTCCAATGCTTGTCGTTGCTCAGGACCCGCTTGCGAATGGTTTCTCCTTAAAAGTAGCAACGTCAGTGGTTGTACCATTGTCGTGAAATCCGGCAGT
Source organism: Dichetophora obliterata (assembly GCA_963920525.1). Lineage (NCBI taxonomy): Eukaryota > Metazoa > Arthropoda > Insecta > Diptera > Sciomyzidae > Dichetophora > Dichetophora obliterata. Next base: position 142,834,042 of record OY986436.1, on the reverse strand, counting down.
AATTTTCTGTACCAGGAGGCGAAAGATCGACGTAGTTCTAGGAGACTAGATTAAAGTTTCAGCAGTTTGCTGATAACGGCGATCTTATGTGGATGTGTATGGATGCCATTTTGTTTGCAACATCTCCAAAACCTTTGGTCCCTCGAGTTATTCTTCATATTGGTCTTATGTTCAAACAAAGTTAGACTAGGTTATTTTGTTTCCGACTGCTTACCATTCAGTATTCGGAAAAGTATGTAGAAGTTTTAATTCTGCAAATTTGATGAATCTATGCGAGCCTAAAGTTCTGAAATATCAATATATAATTAAGTTTAACCGAATTAAAAAAAATTCCAACTGGGGCGTAATTTTTTTGAAATTCTATTCTAACCTCTTTTATTCCCGCGTCTAAAGTTCTAAAATATCACCGAAAACTTCCGGTTTTCGTTGGTTACAAAGTTTGTATAAATTTTTATACTGCTTCGTTATTGCTCTAAGGCTATCCGCAATTGGGTCTTGCCCAATGTTTGGCGGAAGTAAAGCAAAACAAGTTATTATTTTATTCTTGCTTTGCCTCACAATGTAGCAAAGATCTGGTGTCCCCTAACCAAGCTTTGCCTGCTCGCCCTAAAATATAGTGCTTTTCACTATCTTTGCAAAACTCTGTTTGTGACCGGTGCGATATTATTCGGTGTTTACACACAATTTTGCTTTTGTTCTGAACTGTTACTAAGTCTTTACCTGAGCACCCTAACTTAGTTTGCTTTAGTGTATACGAAGTATATCTCAGGCCGAGGTTACGCTCGCTGGAACCAAGGTCCGAGACAAAATATAATTTAATTTGTCAGACACCAAAGCAAAACACAAGTTATGTTCCAAACAACAACAATCTTTTATTCACAAAAGCTCTTTATTCTATCTTAGATTAACCCTAGTCTTGATGCAGAAGGCTATGATAAACTCTGTGCGAGATTGTAATAGTGGTTCAAATTTATGAATGATCTGATATTCAAGAATTAAATATTAAATAAAGTTCCTTGCAAAATCTATGTAGCAAATTATATACATTTTAACATGCTTTGTGATTATGGAATTGGTCGCTAATATAGTTCGCTGTTGCGATTCGACTCTGGCAAAATTCGTTGAATTCGTTCTTGAGGAGCTGGATAAGATTCGACTACACCCAGGGGTAGGATAAGGAATTTGGCTGATGAGTGAGATTCGACTACGCTCATAGCTAGGTAAGGGGTTGAATTCAGGCAGACTCCCGCCAGAGAGTTGTTATTCTGTATGTAGGATAGGATACGGGGTGGGATTCGACCACGCCCCGGGAAATTGGAAGTTATTGATGATGCATGAGATTCGACTACACTCACCACCAATACACAAAGAAAATATGGAAATATTAACCGAGACGAGATTCGACTACACCACGGGGGATAGGATGAGGCTGATGATAAACGAGATTCGACTACGCTCACCACCAGTTTCACGGAAAGGGAGGATTAAGGATCTAAGCAATTATTTGCCCTCAGATATTTGTTTGCACTGATTTTATATTTTAACGCAAGTCCTTAGAACTAGTTCCTGTTCACGTAGCTGAACCACTCTTTATCATATGTAAACGATATGATAAACTGACTATTAATTGAAATTATGTTTATTTTAATAAAATACGTGATATCGGTCTCCTCTTTGTGGTTGCGTGTGTAGTAGCTCCTCTACTGCGGTCGCTGTGTGGTCTGCGCTGCTAAGGTGGCGCAACTGGTCTCTCTGCCGACGTTTCTGACTACGTCTCTGTCGACGCCTCTGTTGGCGGTGGCTATGCTGCTGCAACTACGTGGCCGTATGGCGTCTATGTGGACGCTGACTGCGCGATGGGTCAACGCTGTCGACGTCGCTCGACCGCTGGGCGACGTTACTGATGCCGCTGTCAAGTACCGCTGGCGCACGGTGATAGTTTGCTGTCTACGTTGACGTAGGTCCCACGATGACGGCTCTCGTCGAACGGACTTGCGATACGTTTGATCACTGCCCAACTTGGCTGCTCACGTTACCGAATGAAAGTCGTGCTACTTCTGTTTAGAGATGATTTAAAATTGAACTTAACTCCGTAATGGCTCACTTGAGACTGATCATGATGTAAGGTTTTTTCCCTCTGAGGTAGCTTCTTAGCCTCTTGATGTTCCTTCTGTGTGTGCGTTATATAGTTCCTATGTATTTCCATATGGTGTGACTCGATGTATGAGCATTCTTGTTGCCCTCACGCCATTCTCCCATTCTGGCTAGTCTTTGTGAAGACAACTGCTGCTTGCAATAACTAGCTCGTGCAAAAATCCCGTTGTCCAATAGCCGCTATCGGCTCGTGACCATGAAAATAAAATAAGACAATATATTATTGATGCATTAACTAAAAGGTTATCCAGTAGGGAAAAGACTACCTATTACCATGAAAAAATAAATAAGCGTTCACTTTTTCGGCGAGAGCAGGATTGTTGCTCTTGATATTTCTAAAGCGTTCGACAGAGTGTGGCATAAAGCGCTCGTGTCAAAACTTGTTGTATATGGTTTTGGTGGTAACTTTGCTCGATGGATCACATGTTTCCTAAAGGACAGAACGATTCATGTCGTAGTTGACGGTATTTCGTCCGAGGAGTACGCCATTTACGCAGGAGTACCGCAGGGTTCAGTTCTATCGCCAACTTTGTTTCTGGTTTTTATCAACGACCTTCTGTCGTTGACGCACAACCCAATACATTCGTTTATGGACGACAGCAGCATTTGTCATTCATATTCATTTAAAAAAACGCCCAAGCTCTATGGAAATTGAGAGAAAAAGGCAAAATATGAATGACACACTCCTAAATGATCTACAAAAAATCTCCGAGTGGGGTCTTGCTAATAGAGTAGAGGTCAATGCAAGCAAGACCCAGTGCTGTATGTTAACTCACAAGCGGATGGATTGCCTCTTAGCACCCCTCAATATGAATGGTGTGGATCTTGTGGAATCAGCCGCTCTTGATGTTCTGGGCATGTCGATCAGGTGTGATCTTCGTTGAAATGATAATATTTTCGATGTGTCGAAAGAAGCGGGCAAGTGCCTAGGTTTTTTAAAACGGTGCAAAAATATTTCACCTCAGCTGATCTTCGCATGATTTACACCTCATATATTAGACCGAAAATGGAGTACATTTCGCACAATTGGGCAGGGGCTTCAAGATCTTATTTGGAGCTTCTGGATCGAATTCAACGTCGTGCGATATATTTGATAGGGGATGAAAGTATTTCATCCTCTCTCAACTCTCTTGGGCATCGCCGCAATTTTGGTTGCCTAAGCCTTCTGTATAGGTATTACCATGGAAAGTGTTCAAGGGAGATACATGACCTGACGCCACCAGCTCATGTGTTTCCCAGGTCCACTCGGGCAGCTGTCCAAGCCCACCCCTTTACCATTGCGTCGATGCCCAATAGAACCTCACATTACCGTGATAATTCGTTCTTTAGTCGCACGGTTAAGTTGTGGAATAGTCTCCCTGCGAGCGTGTTCCCCGGCAGTTTTGAGCTGTGCAAATTAAAAACAAATATTCACCGATACTACTCCATCTATCCACCCTCCAACTAACTATTACCCATCTTCCAAATCAACACAATGCTTACGCATTTATAGGGGGCATCCCCTGAGCGTTGGTTTAGTCTAGAAAAAAAAAATGAATAAACTGGCCATTTCAGCCCTTGGAAGGACTTTGACCTAGCTTCTATTGATCAATTGTGTTGAGCGTGTTATTAAATGTTTGATCACAAATGGCCGAGAACTGGACCTACGTGTTTTATGCCGATTCCGCATGGCTTATGTTCTCAAGAAGCTTTACATGGCAATTTTTACTCTCTGAGGTTTGCCATTGTCTGCAGAGAGGTGACGACCAAACAGAAAAATTAATTCATTTGAAAAAACTTTCTGTCTGAGCTGGAATTGAGCCCGGGCTACCGCTGTTCTTTAGCTTATTGGCCACGCACTCTACCTACTAGGCTACGGCCGCCTATTACCATGAACCATCATTAAATAAAACTATTATTATATTCTATTTATATTTCAATAACTTTATTATTGTAACTTATTATGCTTAGCTTCGTATATACTTAAATACTATTACTTAGTTAACTCAAATACAAAATAAATATATATTTGTTTATCCACAAAGGTTTTCCGTTGTGTAGGCGGAATGACGATGATTATCATCGTTGGGTGGGATGGCTTTGCGTTGCCATGCCCACCGGCCCTTAGGCCTCACCTACTCTCCCTTCCCTAGTGTCGTAAGCACTTCTACAGTGCCAACAACCTGTTTAGATCGCAAAGCTATTCCTAGGCTTCCCCTCGAGCCTTTATGGGAATAACTGCTTGTTGCTGTTTGTTGTAATGGGTGATTCTATTCTCCTGTGGCTGGCTCTGCTAAGCGAAGACCCCCGGTCTCTGCTGCTTGGCATCGCAGCCGGAAATAGATAAAACATGAATAATCGCTGAAAAAGAAGAGAGTTATGGCGTTAGCATGTAGACCTAAAATTTGCAGAATTTTGGGTTCTTACAACATCCAGATGTACTGTAGACAGCGAAGCCTATGTTGGACTTACTGAGCTTTGTAGTCCCTAAGCAGCGGCCAAAGGACTCCTATTAAAAAGAGACAACTAAATACATTTTTGCGATTTGAAGTAAAAAAAGGGCTGTATCTTAAATGCATGAATTTTTATGTTTGATATCTTGTTGAATAGATAATATAATATAAAATAAATTGGCCATTTCAGCCCTTGCAAGGACTTTAACTTAGCTTCTATTGATCAAATCTGTTGTGCGTGTTATTAACTGTTTGATCACAAATGACCGAGAACTGGACCTACGTGTTTTATGCCGACTCCGAACGGCTAATTGCTCTCAAGAAGCTTTACATGGCAATTTTTACTCTCTGAGGTTTGCCATTGTCTGCAGAGAGGTAACGACCGATCAGAAAAATTAATTCGATTGCAAAAACTCTCTGTCTGAGCTGGAATAGAACCCGGGTTACCGCGGTACTTTAGCTTAGGGGCCACGCGCGCTACCCACTAGGCTATGGCCACCACATACTTGTATAGATACTTGAATAGATACTTGTATTATATCTCTTTTGATACCCATAAAGTTTAGTTTTGTTGGAAAATTTAAAAAATCAGCTAGATTTTTAGTCCACTTTTTCCAACGTTGTATGCCTATAACGTCTAAGCCAATTGCGAGCGATCTAAAGTTTTTTAAATAATTAGAGTTGTTGCTATTCTTGATATGTTCCTAAAATTTTAATGCATAACAACAAACTTTAACAGTTTGGTCCTTCTTTTACGATACAACCCAATACAGCCTTGTGTGATTGTTTCTTTTCTTGTGTGAACCAATACCAATATAGGAAATACCACACTTTTCTGCTATTACACCAATTCCTTAATACAACCTTTGTGTCACCTTAATGTCACCTTTTATGTATGTACATAGTTTTCTCGAAACTTTTATGTTAATCTATTTAATGGTTTAAATATATATTTGCTTTATTTTGATTCGAAACAATCTTTAAGCTCAATAACACTTCTTTAATCTTCTTATGAAAAAATTTTATTATTTTAATTTTGGCAACTTTTTATCACTTTTAGCTTTTCAACTTTTTTGACACTCGCGCTTGCACTTCTAATCGAGAACTAATATACATTAGAATGAAACAATGCAAACGTGCCTAATGATCTTTCTTTTTTTTTTTTTTTGGAATATGGTCTGGAATTTTGTAGTTTCGAATTCTCTTTTTCTAAAGTGGGAGCAAGATGGAATCTTTTCGGTGTTTGGGCAAAAATCCAGTTCGTGAGGACCAATGTCTTAGGCTGGAACCTTTACTGGTGATTGCGTCAACAAAGAAGAGCCGATGATTTTTGGAGCACTCTAGATGAAAAATCCTTTAACTCAGTTGAGTTTTGGATTTGCGTTTAAAGAGGAAATTAGGAAAAGAATATTAGGAATGAATATTATGTATGCTTTAAAAACACATTTATTTAATTATTTCATATATGAATTTTCTTTATTGAATCCAAGAATTTATATTTGAGTTGAAATTCTTACCAGTTAAGTGAAAGATACTTGATTCAGGTACAGCAGAAAAAGAAGAAGTGTTTTTTAGCGGAAAGAAGGAAGTTAAAGTAACATATGGCGTATTAATGGAGATAAAATATGTAAAGCAGGTTCTTCTTTCATTCTTTTACATTCTATGTTCTATTTTTATAGAATACATTAACAGTGGCTTTACAAAAATCTTTTTAAATTCCACAAAAAACTAATTTAATGACTTCAAATTCTGCACATAAGCTTTAAATATAAAAAATTCTGCACATAATATACACCCTAAATATAAAAATAATACAACATTTATAACTTCGAATATACTCAAATACGGCTGTGGTGGTATTATTTTATCAAGTCGAATATAATTCAATAAAATCCAATTTTTTCCAATTCTTCTTCGAAGATTTTTTCGTGAGCTTGTAAATTTATTTTCGCTTAATAATTTTTATCTCTAAAAAGCCTAACTTCGGAAAAATGTACACTCTTATTAGAATAAGCTGAATATTTTCATGTAAGGATGACATACATAAAATTTATTAAACAAAAAATTTAGTTTTTGGTGATGGATTTCTTTATATTTGTGAAATAATATCATATAAATAATCACTCTTTCTTAAAAAAATAAAAAGTAAAAAAAATTTTTAAAAAATAAGCTTTTATTTAAAAAGACGTGAACTAAAAAGAAAAAAAATAAATTTAAGTGACATTTGTCTCTATATGTATATAGTAGGTATATTCTAGGTGCAGAAGAACCCCTCTCTTAGTTACTCATCATCATAGTATAAGCGTACGTAAATTGGTAACTTCTAAGGACTTATATAAATTTAGAATTTTCAAATACATTTATGTTTAAAAGCTTGAGGCTTCGATGTCCACGATCCGTAATACAGATTTACTACACAATATCAGTGCCTTAAGCTTTTAAATATAAATGTATTTGAAAAATTCTAAATATGCGCTAAATTTCAGCTTAATCGGATACCAACAAGTTGTAGAAAAATGGCTTGCCAGTTTTGAAGACATACATACATACAAGAGAAGCAAGATAAATAAATGCTTATAAAAACACAAACAATGCGCGAAAATGTGCGGAAATACAAAAAACAGTTTTATATTTATAAAAAGACAAAAAAAAAAGTCAAACATTTTGATGTAAAAAGAAACTTAAAACTCTTTAATATTTTTGTGTACATTAAGGCGCCTCACGCTAAATAAAAAAAAAACTGCTATTCAGGTCGGTACCTCAAAATAATCCTCGGTTTACATTATGATGATTCCCCAACTCTAGTGATAGCCATCCGTGAGCTGGTATGGTTTGAAATAATATCTAAAAAACGTCTGTTTTACAAAATATTGACTGGTGTAACAGTTGTAAAATAATTAACTATCAGAAATTATAGGCAGGAAAAAAGTCTTTTAATCTCCTTAAAAAAATTTTAAATGTTTGTAATCTGATTAAAGATAAAGCTGTTTTTCATACATATTTTTTATATTTTTTTATTTTGTTTCTATAAAAAAACTTTCAAAACTTAAATAACTTCATAATTGCTATTTTTTTCTTGCAATATTTTTTCAGTAGGTGTTTATTTTATAATTAATATTTTAGTTTCAATATATATCAGTTTTAGCAATTCTGACTGAAGGTTTAAATTAATGCAAGCACTTGAAATCTTTTCAACGACATTTTGAAAGTCACGATTGTATTAAAAATAATGACGATTTTTTAATTAAAGTTAAAATAGTTTACAAAAAATGCACGAAAAACAGCATTACCTTAAAACCTTAAACGTTTTCATTTAGATTATATCTGATCGTTTGTTTTTTTTCACTACCACACCAGCCAATTTTTTTACACAAAACTTGATTTTTAGAGATTTTTCAGATCATTCCATCTCCCGTATGGCTATCGCTACAGTCGAGATATTTAGGGAATCATCATAACATAAATTAAAGATTATTTTGAGGAATCGACCCGAACAACTTTTCTTCGTAAGACGCCTTAGTGCACATACCAATAAGTTCTGTAACCAAAAAGTTACCAATTAACAAAAAATACATTTTTAAGAATTGGACTTTTAGCCAGCTTTTTTAATAATTCAGATAAGTACAAACCCGTTTTTGATTTGTTGTACAACAACCAGTGGTTAGCTAGTTATCATAACAAAAATTCTATGAATAGAACCGCGCTACTTCTCGCATTTTAGAAAATGCGTATGTGTATGTGTTGCAATCGAGCTTTGAAAATAAAGCCCTTTTTCAAGCTTCAAGAAATTGCTGTTGTATCCCACAACATTCCCCTGTACACTTTGTACACCCCGACCTCTAACGATTTTCCTCAGAATAACTAAAACACTTAACTAAAACCAATAAAAAACATAAAATATTTTTCATAATTAGAATGCGGTACAAAAAATCTGTTTAATCTATATGTCGCCGTATAGCAGATTTCTTAGAACAAGCGCATAAATAACAAACAACCTTTTGTTTTTTATATGAAAGAACGACCGAGACCCAATTTGAGTACGGTGACTCAAATTGCCGGCGTTTATGAAAATAAAAAGACTGACCTAATTTAAGCGCGCACGTTTAAATTGCCAAACGAAACCAATGTAAATTTAAATTTACATATTTAAATTTACATATTGAGCATTCACTTTTTCGATTATGTATTGGCAAATAATTTTCACTTATTGGAAATTATAGGAACGTGTGGAAATCAAGAACGTCATTGGAAAGTGAGGATTTTCCTTTATAAACCTCGCGGTCGACCAGAAACAGAGCTATTTAAAATTCACTTACTAAGTTCGCAGCCTCGCCTAGACAGCGGGCCTTATTAAGAACACAAAAAAAATTAAATACAAGCAAAGCATCAAACGATTAATCTTGAAACAAAGAAAATCAGACTTTTTAATTGCTCCCCGTCTTTGGTTTCTCTTCTCCTTGCGGAAAGCACGGAGACCCCGGACGTTAAATACAACATCCCGAACCAGTTTTTTTTAAGCGTGCCAAGGCTGACATCGGCATTGAAAAGAAAGTGAAAGTTTTTTATAAGAGTGAAAAACGAAGTGAAAATTAGTAAAAGGCGTACCGAGGCGAAAAAATCGGAACAGTGAAAAAATATACATTTATTTATAAGACCCATAAAAATAAGACCTTGCTAGCTATTGAGCGTAAGCATTTGGCTAAAGATGTGAAGTCTCCTGGCCCAACTTTAAACTAAGACCAGGGTAACCAGCCATAGGGCTTAAGGCCTCTTGGCAACATCAACAACAACATAAACAGCGAGCAACAGCGTCAACAAAACAATATCAGAATCATCTACAACATCATAAAACATTAATAGCAGAAAGCAAAAACCACTAACAGCGTCAACAAAACAACATCAGAATCATCAACAACATCAAACAACGGTTAAAGCAGAAAAATTTCAATTTGTACAAACAATATATTTATACAAAAAAAAAAAACACACGAAAGCGCAAAAGGAAATTTTTTTTACGTATTTGAAAGTTTATGCAAAAAGAATATTTATTTTTTTTAATTAAAAACAATTCCAAAATTCGTACTCGTCAACGCGCGGCTAAGGTAGTTCAGCTCTTTGCTAATCTACCGTTTTTCGAAAACTCTTTTTTCTCGTACATAGAAAATATTTAATATAGAATAAATAATAAAATTTACGTTAAAAATATTTACAATATCGTACCGGTATTTAACGGCAATCCGGCCGATTTAAACAAGTTTATAGCATGTGACAACATTCTGTTTTCATCTGCTCGAACTGATGCGGAGCTCACTTACAGCTTAGAGGGTTCAGCCTTTGAGCTCATACAGTTCAAATCTTTTGCCAAATGGAATGATTTGGTGCAAGATTTGGAGAAAGAGTTCAAAGAAGAAAAATCAACAACCTCTGTCCAAAATTAACTGTTAACCGCCAAGCAGCGATCACAAGAGCCGGTTAAAGGGTTTGGCGAACGAATAGGGAACTTGTTGCACTCGTTAAATTCTGCCACATATACTAGTGTTAGCGAAGAATAGGTTAGAGCATATTTAAAGTCTGAAAACGATCGATTAGGTGTTCAAGTATTCGAGGATGGTTTACGGAACCATAATTTACGGCTGATCTTAATAGCTCAGAACGAGCGTGACTTAAAAAAAGCTATCAAATTACTCAAATTCCTCATACTGAAAGTAAACCCACTTAAAATTACTGTAAAAGAATAGGGCACACGCAGGAAACCTGCTATAAGAAAAGCAACACTTTCAATTTTAAAAACACTTTAATTATCCTCCTCAAAGCAAACCAAATGTCCATAGCATAAAAAAAGAAGTACAATCAATATTTTGTACATATTGCAAACGTTCAAACCACTCGTACCAAGAGTGTAGGTCTCGACTGCGGAACGCTGAAAATTTTCAAAGTCCAAGGGTTAATGATGATTCAAAAAAACATTGGAATCCTTTCAAGAGCCAATACAGTCATTCTAATCAAGCACACCACTCAGAAAATTCATCGGGAAACGAAATTGCAAAGGAAGAAATCAGCGGCGCCTCTCCCCGGATGTAGTGTAACGAAGCTGCCGGTCTTCCGGCTCTATAGCTGAGGTATTCTCAGTCGTGTCCAGGATTCGTCACAAAAAAATAGATTTATTTGTTTCAGGTTCTTCCAAATAAAGCTTTTATTTAACGTTTTAAGTTTGATTTTTTTACAATATTTTACGTATAAACTAAGTAATAGTGATAGTAAGGCGATATAGTGAGCAATGCGATAGTGATTGATTTTAATGGGTGTTGGCGTGATGAGTGGGCGGAAACTCTGGCGTCTTGGTTACACTCCTTATGTCCAGCCGGTGCGTTACTAGTACTACTCTTCCCCTTACGCTCTGATACTGCGCTCCCAGCTAGGATGATGCCCCTTGAGAACTGACGCTATGCCTCACTAACTGAAACCCGTTGTCCCTTGCGAGCTGACGCTGCGCCTCCAAAGCTATAAAACCAGTGTCCCTTGCGAGCTGACGCTGCACCTCCAACGCTATAACCAGTTGTCCCTTGCGAGCTGACGCTGCGCCTCCAAAGCTAAAACCCAGTTGTCCCTTGCGAGCTGACGCTGCGCCTTCAAAGCTATAACCAGTTGTCCCTTGCGAGCTGACGCTGCGCCTCCAAAGCTAAAACCCAGTTGTCCCTTGCGAGCTAACGCTGCACCTCCAAAGCTAAGACCCAGTCGTCCCTTGCGAGCTGACGCTGCGCCTCCAAAGCTATAATAAGTTGTCCCATAGTCAGGGGTAAGGTTCGTCCTCAGTCTTTGTCTCGCCTGTTATCCTTGCCACTTGTCTAAATTACCCAATCACTTTGACACAATCTTACTTCTGTGTGTATTCCTTTATGGTTCCTATATCTTCCTATGGCTCGGAAGCTACTCCCTTTTGCACTTCCGCTCGCTTTGGTGGTCTGTCAGCAACTCCTCTGTAGGCTCAACCGCACGGCTCAAACTGTCTGCAAACAACTCCAGTAAGCTCAACTGATCGGCTCAATTGTCTGCAAGCAACTAACTGTCTCGTCATTCTTCAATCCATTGCATACCTCTGCTGGTTGGTCGTAGCAGCATCGCTGTTAGATAGTTATACTCATGTTTTCGTTAACATGTTGACACCGCTCAGTAGTGTTACCATGCCCTGCTACTCATGCTCTCGTCGACATGTTGATACCGCTCAGTGGTTTTCTGAAACATACGCATCGTGTTTCGGGCCCCCATTGAAGTACTCGCGGTCCCGTTGGCGCTTAATCTAGTGTTGCTAATTGTTGGTAGCTTGACTGTTTCGCTGTTAGCTATTCGTACTCATGTTTTTGGTAATTTTGGTAACATGTTGACACCGCTCAGTAGTGTTGCCATGCTCTGCTACTCATGCTCTTGTCGACATGTTGACACCGCTCAGTGGTTTTCGGAAACATGCTTATCGTGTTGCTGGGATCACCCTGGACTCCCATCGAAGTAATTGCGATCCCGTTGGCGCTTAATCAAATGTTGCTAATTGTTGGTACTCATGTTGCTCTTGGTCTTTAGCTTTGTGTGTGCTGTTCTTGTTGTTGCTTAATTTTGTCGCATTGACCGTTGCTCATGCCTTATATATAAATTACTCTTAAACATTTATGTTGGCACAGGGTGCGTTGTTCAAAATTAGAATCTTATAGTATTTGTCTTATTTTATGCAATATAATTTAATTTAAAGTAATTTATTTTTGAAATAAATAAAGTAAATAAGAAATTCATGTGTTGCAATGTTATATAAAGAATTCTTCGTATTATTGTTGCTGTTTGGTTTTATTGTTTTGTTGTCTTGTTGTTGACTCTTCTAATGTGTTGTTGCGTGTTTGCTTGTGGTAGCAAAATGTACGGCAAAACTGGTGCCTGTTTTGCCTCGTCACAGTAGATAAGAGCCGATGTACACCAAGCACAAAATTAAGTTACTCAATCATTATTCCATTTTACGAAGATCCGGTGCTCCGTATTAAGTTGGAACCTTCAGACAAAAATTTCACCTCACTATTAATGACACAGGCGCACAAACTAGCTTATTAAAGGACTTTGAGCAGCAAATTTAATTAATTAACAAAGAAAACATACTGTCTCAACAATTTCAGGTAATGCAATGCAAACTCTGGTGGAGCAAATCAAAACAATAAATGACCCTTTTTATGACCAGATCATAACACTGAATCACAAATTTTATATCCTTAATAAAAATATTAACTTATCCTACGATTGAATAATCGTAGCGAAGCGATTATTCGAAGCGATTTCCTCACCAAATTTAACTGTAGAATTGATTTCAAGAATAAACAACTGGAAATAATAGTAGACTGCTCATACGCGGCAGTAAGTCGAAGTAATATTTTAAAACCTCATATTTTAGATGATTGTAAAAACTCTGAAAAGGGAAACAATTTTTTAGCCTACGGGTAAGAAAAGGAATTGTGAAAATAAGAGAGAGGAGCAGGAATATGCGTCGAACGGCATAAGTCATATTAAGAATCCTAAGCCTAATGTCTACGGGCCGCAATCTGTCACATTGTTACCTCAAAGTGAAAATAAAATCATCAAAAATAATGGGAAGGCATATAAAGGGGAAAGCAAGGCATTATATTCGATTAACAAAAGGACTTGTAAAAACAGGATTGAGGCAACTCAACCTGATATATACGGGCTACAATCCATAACCTTGCAGCGAGGTTGCAACAACTTGTCGCGATACCTTTTGTTTATACAAAAGACGGTTATCCACAAGAAACAAATAAACCCAGGAGTATATTTGGCGGAAACCCTGGTACGCCCTATAAAAAATAAAGTAAAAGTTCTCTTCATGAACACAACAGAAGAAATCAATTTAAATAAAATTCAATATGAGTGGGAAAAGATAGAAAATTTCAATGAAATCAAATTAGGGAAAACAAAATATTTAATGAACTTACTTACTTACTTAGTTGGCGCTACAACCGTATGCCGGTCTTGGCCTCATCTAAGAATTTGCGCCAGCCATTTCTGTCTTTCCCTTGCTGGCGCCAGTTGGAAATTCCAAGCTTCGTCAGGTTGTCCTCTACTTGGTCTTTCCAACGAATATGCGGTCGTCCTCTTCTGCGTTGACCGCCGCTGGGTACCGAATCGAATGTTTTCTTCACTGGAGCATCGTCTTTCATGCGCTGAACATGACCAAGCCAGCGAAGCCGCTCGACTTTAATGCGCTTGACTATGTCGATGTCAGCGTACAGCTCGTACAGTTCATCATTCCACCGTATTCGGTACTCGCCACTGACGCAGATTGGTCCGTAGATCTTACGAAGAATCTTTCTCTCGAATGCTCCTAAAGTCTTTTCATCTGAACTGCTCAGCGTCCAGATTTGTGATGGATAAAGTAGGACGGGCGTGATGAGCGATTAATAGAGCGTGATTTTCGTTCGTCGAGATTTGGGATCTGCTTCTCAATTGCCTACTGAGCCCAAAGTAACACCTGTTGGCAAGAGTTATTCTTCGTTTGATCTCAATGCTGATGTCGTTGGTTGAATTAATGCTGGATCCCAGATAAACGAAGTCCTTCACAACCTCGAAGGAGGTATTGTCAACGGTAACGTTCGTCGTGATTTGGGCTCTGCTTCTCAATTGCCTACTGAGCCCAAAGTAACACCTGTTGGCAAGAGTTATTCTTCGTTTGATCTCAATGCTGATGTCGTTGGTTGAATTAATGCTGGATACCAGATAAACGAAGTCCTTCACAACCTCGAAGGAGGTATTGTCAACGGTAACGTGGGTTCCAAGACGCTGGGACTGTTTGTTTGTTGACACCAAGTATTTCGTTTTATCTGCATTCACTGCCAGACCCATTCGACTTGACTCTCTTTCTAATTTGGAAAATCCTCCACTGAATTTGCGCGTATTATGGCCAATGATATCGATGTCATCAGCATACGCAAGCAGCATAACACTCTTGTAGAATATTGTGCCACTACGTCTCAGATCAGCAGCTCGGATGATCGTTTCCATCATTAGGTTGAAAAAGTCGCACGATAAGGAATCACTTTGTCTGAAACCTCGTTTGGTAACAAATGGTGGGGAGAGGTCCTTCTCGATTTTAACTGCGCTGCTGGTGTTGCTCAGTGTCATCCTGCAAAGTAGTATTAGTTTTGCAGGAATACCAAATTCAGACATGGTGGAGTACAGGTGCTTCCTTATTGGGCTGTCGAAGGCGGCTTTGTCGACTTGTTTTTCTTGAGTCTTCTCCAAGATTTATCGTGGAGTGAAAATCTGGCCGATGGTGGACTTTCCAGGTCTGAAGCCACACTGATAAGATCCGATCAGTTCGTTTATAATTGGCTTCAATCTTTCACATAAAACGCTCGAAAGGACCTTTTATGCGATATTAAGAAGGCTTATCCCACGGTAATTAGCACAGATAGTGGGATCGCCTTTCTTGTGGATTGGGCAGAGCACACTGAGATTCCAATCGTTCGGACTGCATTCTTCCGACCATATTCTGCATAGAAGCTCGTGAATGCATTTAAGTAAAGCTTCGCCTCCATTCTTAAACAGCTCAGCAGGTAAGCCATCAGCTCCCGCGGCTTTGTTATTTTTAAGCCGAGCTTACTTCATCATAGTCGGGCAGCGGAACCTCGACGCTGTCATCCGCAGTTGGGGTTTCCGGAATATCTTTTCTATTGGCGGGATTGTTGTCAGCGTCGCCATTTAAAAGCTTAGAGAAGTGTTCCCTCCATAACGCCAGTGTACTTTGGACATCTGTCACGAGATTCCCGTTTCCATCCTTGCAGGAAGAGGCCCCGGTTTTAAAACCATCGGCAAGGCGTCTTATTTTTTCGAAAAAAAATTTTCCCCCCAGTTTTTGGAAACTGGGAGCGAACCTTTACAATGTAACATATTGACTGTCTCATCCTAGCGAGGCCAGCATAATCTTTGTGAAATCACCTCAAGTCGACTCAAACCGCCACGTGATGTTTCCTGGGCAACGTCAAAACTGACAACCGTTAGTTTGGCGGCTAATCTGAGCGGCGGGCCTCCCTAGGTTTAAAATAGGTTGTGCGTCGGGTTTGAAGCCCACCCGTAAAAACCCATTTCAATGAAAGCAAATAAGAAAAATGATCCTACTACCGCAAACGAAAAACTGATAATGATTAACGGATATGCACCTGGAATGTCCGAACCTTCATTTGGCATGCATCTACTACAGCGGCCATCCGGAAAAGCACGAGTTTGGATGCGGGTTTGTAGTTGGCAAGAGACTACGGCCCCACGTTCTGCGATTTACACCTGTGAACGAACGACTTGCCATAATCCGCATCAAGGTTAAATTTTTTAATATAAGCCTAATATGTGCGCACGCTCCGACAGAAGACAAGGACGATGAGATCAAGGAAATTTTCTACGAGCGCCTTGAAAATGCTTACGAGCTCTGCCCCCGTCACGACGTTAAAATCGTGCTTGGTGACTTCAACGCTAAGGTGGGCAAGGAAAATATATTTGGTCCAACAGTCGGAAAGTTCAGCCTCCAAGACATCACCTCCGATAACGGAATGAGGCTGATTGACTTCGCCGCAGCACGAAACATGGTCGTAAGTAGCACTAGATTCAAGCATCTCAATATTCATTAAGCCACCTGGATGTCCCCTGATCAAAAAACCAAGAATAAAATTGATCACGTTTTGATCGACGGAAGGCACTCTTCCAGTGTATTGGATGTATGCACGATCCGTGGTGCAAACATTGACTCGGATCACTATCTTGTTGCAGCCAAGATCCGTACACATCTGTGCGCAGCTAATAATACACGCAACCCTACACAGAGAGAACTAGACGTCGACAAGCTGTAATCGAAACAGACAGCCGGTGCTTTCGCTACTCGACTCTCACTCCTGCTTCAAAGCACTCCTCCAATCTATGATATATGCACGCAGTGGACACACATTTCCAACTCCATGCGTGCGGCTGCTGAAGAGTTGATTGGCTACCACCGTCTTTGCCGAAACCAGTGGTACGACCAGGAGTGTCGCGACGCCACTGCAGAGAAAGACGCCACCTACAAAGCCACCCTGCAGTCGGTTGTAAAGCGCGTTGCTAAGGAGCGATACAAAGAAAAGAGGAGGAAGAGAGACTTATTTTCAGGTGGAAAAAAGAGAGGCAGAAAAGCGCGAGCAGGAGAAGATTGAGATGAATGGTGACAGGAGTGAGGCCCGAACATTTTTCGGAAATATTTAATAAAGGATAAAAAAATAGAAATAATCATAGAACTAACGCGTTATAACAAAGAAGAAAAAAAATCAATTTTAGAAATTTGTAGAAATTATAATGACTTATTTTATTTTAAAGGAGACCATCTTATAGTTTCAGATAGAGCTGGCCACGAAATTATTACAGAGAAAATAAACCTCCTTTATTGGTAAGACCATAAGGACTTCCCGAAAGCCAAAGAACCGAAGTCCACAAGCAAGTTAATGAAATGTTGGAAGACCATTTTATTCGATCAAGTTCAAGTCCATGGAAATCACCCCTTTTATTGATCAATAATCCCCTAATTAGATCAATTAGGGAAAAAAAGCTAAATATTTCAGCACACTACATTAAGCTAAATGTTTTCATCAAATTCCTGTTAAGGAATCTGATATATGTAAAACTACATTTAGTACACCATTCGAATATTACAAATATAACCGAATGCCATTTGGTTTGAAAAACGCCCCTGCAACGTTTCAAAGACTCATGAATAACGTACTCATGGGGTTGCAAGGCTTCGAATGTTTCGTTTATGTTGACGACATCGTAGTGTATGGTTATGATTAAACAGATCATAATAAAAAATTAATCAAAATATTTGACCGATTGCGTATACACAACCTAAAGTTCCAACCTGGCAAATGTAATTTCCTAAAACAAGAACTCACTTATTTACGGCACATAATTTCAGAAGACGGAATAAAACCAGATCCAGAAAATAATAAAGTAGTCAAGACATATCCAACCCCATAAAATGCTAAAGGGATTAAATAATTTTTAGGATTTGCGGGCTATTATAGAAGATTTATAGAAAACTTTTCAAGCATATCGAAACCTCTTACAAAACTGCTAAAAAAAGATGTAAAATTTAATTGGGACGCATTTTGTAGCGAAGCTTTTTCAAAATTGAAAAATAACCTAATTAACCTTCCAATATTAGCATACCCTGATTTTGATCAAGAATTCATAGTCACGACAGACGCAAGTGACGTGGGACTTGGGCTTTAGAAAAGCCGATTTGCTTTACAAGTAGAACGTTAAATAATGCTGAAACACGCTACAGCACCACGGAGAAAGAATTGTTAGCAACGATTTTTGCTGTAAAACAGTTTCGACCTTACATCTACGGTAAAAAGTTTACGATATACACTGATCACAAACCACTCGAATGGCTAATGAAGCTTAAAGATCCAATGTCTAGATTAGCAGATGGAGAATCTTAATTTCAGAATATGAATATACAATAAAGTATAAAGCAGGAAAAATTAACACAAATGCTGACGCACTAAGTCGCATCACTGAGCATGAAAAGCTTGCAGGAAAAGAAAATAAAGTCTTAGTTATGACCCGTCAAATGAAGAATAATAAAGGAAAATATGAAAATAAGCAACCAATTATAGAAGAGCCGGAAAGCACAAGGACTAATGTAAAGTATTAGAAAACAAAGAGGCAATTTATTCAAATAAAGAAGCAAAATTAATAATATTAATTAATTAATATTTATAAAATATTAATTAATCACTCGAAGAAAAAAATTAAAGTAAAGAGAATACCAGAATTTATAAAGCCAATAATAGGAGAAATAGAAACGTATCCTCCAACAGAAAAAGAAAATTTAGTTACAACCACATTACCAATACCTTTCAGAAGCATAAAAGACCAAAAAATGGCAAAAAAACATTATTAAAAATAAAAAATAGTCTCTGCAAAGTTTCAATATAGAATTCAAAGAAAATTTTAAAATATTACTTACTGAAATCTTTGGGGATAATACAATATATGCATACAAGTCAAAGATGAACTTTGGAAAATCCTGAAGAAATAAGCAAAATATTAGCAGAATATCATGAATCGCTATTCGGATGACATCAAGGAGTAACCAGAGCATTGAAAAGATTAAAATTATATTATAACTGGCCTACGATGAGGACAGATGTTCAAACCCATATAAAAAATGTGAATCATGTAAAAAAAAGCTAAATAAATCTCCAAAAATGCCAATGAAAATTACAACAGCAAGCTCAGCACCGTTTGAAAGATTAGCATTGGACATAGTCGGTCCACTTCCAATTAGCTATAAAAATAAGAAATACGTCTTAACATTTCAGGATGATCTAACCAAATTTACAGAAGCTATTCCCTTCATCCACAAACAAATGGAGCACTTGAACGAAGCCATCGCACCTTAGCGGAATACCTTCGACATTGTGTCAATAATGACCCCCTCACTTGGTACGACGTATGTAATATTTTCTTTTATAATACACCACATGGTAGCACTAACTACAGCCCTCACAAATTGCTTTACGGATTTCCCGCCAAAATTCCTTCTATTGTAATTTGCAAAAAGATTCAACTTTAAATTATAATTACGAAAATTACGCCAACGAACTGAAGGCAAGACTACAGCATGGAGTTAAAATTGCAGGACAAACGTTAAAAACTAAAAAGGAAAAATCTAAAGAGTATTATGATAAAGGTCCAAAACCGAAAACTTTCAACGTTGGTGTAAACGTATTAATTAAAAATCAAACAAGAAAAAATAAATTTTTATCACTATGGGAAGGACCATACGAAGTAATTAAAATAATTTCACCAGAAAACACAGCTATAAAATTCGAAACAAGATTAAAGTCATACACAATAACAACTTCAAACAATTCTCAGATTAAAATAACAAACACACACAAAACACATCCACAACATAAAAAAAAGTATAGCAGTGAGGGGACTGCCGACCGAAGCGAAAACATATATATAAAATACTAGTATTCCCTGGAAGACTTTGTCCTGCCACGGTGCGCCTTACTGCTATATAAGAATTTTCATGCTAATCGGAAAAAAAATTTTATATTTTCACCCCCTCAACCTTTGATTATTTCTTTCAAAAAATTTTTTATTCAGTTAGCATTTTTATTTTATAACTACACCAAACTATATTATTACATTTAAATTGAATATTGTTGATATAAAAATAAAATACAGGGAGCACTATTGAATGAAAAATAATCCTCAAAAATTATGTATATTTAATTTTTTCTTTCAATGTATATGTAGAGCTGTAGCTAAAATGAAATAAATTTACTTATTTTTATATATGATTTTGTTTGATGGGTCTTGAAGTCTCTTTTAATGCCTGCATTTGAGATCTTCCTACAAGGAAAACAGAAAACATAGCAAGCAAAGTGCAGTTTATTTTCTGCCCCTGATTCGGTTCATCCGAACATCCGGTTCATCATTAATGCACATTATTTTCATCTTTTATGCCTTCATTATATTTTTAATTATGGGTTTTAATATAAAAAACAAAGTAAAACATAAACAAAAATATAAATTTAACATATTGAAATAATTAATATACACTTAAAATACATTATAATACACACATACATAAAATTTGTATTTACATACATATCATTGAATTTCATTTACATTATTTTCACTGTTTGCGTTATTAATCATTGCATTATATTTTTAAAAAAGATACTATAGGCTTATGGTAGCTGAAATAAGAAACAAAAAATTTTGCACGATGCAGTCCCACTCATGATAAAATTATTATTAGGTAGCCTTGACAACTACTTATTTTCTCACGAGCTGCAATTTCAAACAAAAGAAAACAATAAAAAGTGCGTCTGTCACACACATTGGTTGCTTTCAGCGGAGTCAATAGTTGGTAACTGCTTTTTTTTCAAATTTGACTGAGAAACCTTTGGAATTAAATGATCCATTCACAGCAGGTGGCTCCTCTGAATGCGGCCAATGTGTGTGACACACGTTCTCTATTTTTTTTTTTGCTTTACATTCGATAGTCGAAGCACGAAATGTCACTCCTACCTTTTACTTATTATACCATGTCCTAGTCAGAGAATATGCTGGCGACACTTATAAAACTACAAATGTTTTTATGTTGGTCATGAAACTCAAATACACGCTCTTGGATATTGGCTACCAGGCGTTCTGAAAATTCGCTGAATGGTCGAATTTTGGGAGCACCAATTTAAACTGATCAGGCAGCGGACGCCATTTAATCGAGCAAACAAATTCTATGCTACATGAACACAACTGTTTGGTTAACTGTCAAATGCTGCTACTGACGCTGTTAAAATAATAAACACAGAAAGAACGCAGCAAATTTAAGTGAGAAACCTTTGCAATTGAATTAAATTTACATAAAAATTAAATATAATTAAATTGAATCTAACTTCTTACGTGTAGAGTAGTAACACATTCAGAGAAAAACATCGTGAACTTTCGTAGCGCTACCATTACAGTTCACAACAGTTGTCTGCGCTGAATGCGGCCAATGAGAATGCAATATGAAAGCAAGAATTGGCAAATATATCAAAATGGATGAGTTTGACAGTTATGGTCACTTAGAAAGAGAACACATTCAGCCCTTACACTACCTTGTCTAATTCTACTATAGCAGCAAGCAACCATCAATAAGTTGTGACGAACCTTTCCGGCCGAGGTATCGCTCGCCGGTGTCCAGGGTTCGTGTCTCACAAAACAAAGCCCCGCTGTAGAAATCAAACAAAAGAAAACTCACGCTTAAGTTTTTAGTCAAACATACAATGTATTGTTTATTGTTCTTAGCGAAATTTTGTTCTATCTTAAAATTACTGTGTCTTAAAATTACTTTATGGTTTATTGTAAGTATCAAGATAATCGGAAAAAGGAAACTTTAGAGAAATCCTTGGTGCTTAACAAAACCAAATTGATCTTAAAACTATGGCTGCGAAGGTTAAAAAAAATTCACCTAAAGACATCTCGCAGCACGAGGCTAACTAAACTATCGGGGACTAAATTAACCTAAATTAAAATGTAGCAAGTAACCGCGCGCGGCGCAGCCGAGATATAAAAAAATAACCTAGAGACATCTCGGAAACGCATTCAACAGTGGGTGGATAACTATGTTGTGGGAACGCGTCGACGGGTTTGTTTGATGTAGCAAGTTACCGAGCGCGGCACAGCCGAGATATAAAAAAAATAACCTAAAAACATCTCGGAAACGCATTCATCAGTGGGTGGACAGCTGCGTTGCGGGAACGCGTCGACGGGTTTGTTTGTTTTGTTTCTCTTCCTCCAACCAAAGAAAGCAACTCGGCACGTGCCGGTGGTGTAGCGTTTATTTACTCAAGTCCTGTTCTGCCGGTCGAGTAGCGTGTTTTGACGAGCGCAACCTATGTTCTAGCGTGCCGACCACGCGGCGTAACGGTACCCGAAAGTCTCGAAGGAAAAGCGAATTTTCGATGTACTAGGCGACGGCCATGGCGAAAGACTTAGACATTTTTCTTGACTCAAAGACTTAGAAAAATTTTCTTAAAAATAAGACTTAGAAAATTTTCATGTCGAAAAGACTAAGAAAAATTTTCTTAAAAAAAAAGACTTAGAAAATTTTCGTGTCGAAACGACTTAGAAAAATTTCCTTCAGAATAAGACTTAGAAAATTCTCATGTCGAAAAGACTTAGAAAAATTTTCTTAAAAAAAAGAGACTTAG
The DNA here is from genome assembly GCA_963920525.1 of Dichetophora obliterata. Taxonomy (NCBI): domain Eukaryota; kingdom Metazoa; phylum Arthropoda; class Insecta; order Diptera; family Sciomyzidae; genus Dichetophora; species Dichetophora obliterata. Next base: position 142,811,667 of record OY986436.1, on the reverse strand, counting down.
AAAATTTTCGTGTCGAAAAGACTTAGAAAAATTTTCTTAAAAAAAAGAGACTTAGAAAATTTTCGTGTCGAAAAGACTTAGAAAAATTTTCTTCAGAATAAGAATAAGAAAATTTTCATGTCGAAAAGACTTAGAAAAATTTTCTTAAAAAAAAGACTTAGAAAATTTTCGTGTCGAAACGACTTAGAAAAATTTCCTTCAGAATAAGACTTAGAAAATTTTCATGTCGAAAAGACTTAGAAAAATTTTCTTAAAAAAAAATGTCCCTGGCGTACTAGGCAAGGGCCTTAGCGAAAGACTTAGCAATTTTTCTTGACTAAAAGACTTAGAAAAATTTCTTAAAAATAAGACTTAGAAAATTTTCATGTCGGAAAGACTTAGAAAAATTTTCTTAAAAATTAGACTTACTAGTCCCTGGCGTACTAGGCAACGGCCCTAACGAAAGACTTATAAATTTTTCGTGTCCGAAAGACTTAGAAAAATTTTACTTAAAAAAAAGACTTAGAAAAATTCCGAGAGAAAAATTATCCTGGCGCACTAGGCAACGGCCTTAGCGAAAGAGTTAGAGTTAAAGCAAAGTTGATGACTTACCTAAGTGGCGGCCGCAGCAAGAATGACTTTTTTTGCGGTGGTCGAACATGTAGCCAGCTAAGTTTTTAGTCAACGCGTGAGTGTGGTGGGTTTGGTGTAGGTAGGTTTCGCTATACATGATGGCGGTGGTACTCAACTTAGTGCAGTGTTGGTAGCCGATGAAAATTCTTTCGCCTAGCGATCGTTTACACGCTGACTGTCATCTAAGCAATTTGTACTTCTCCCTAGCCTAAACTATCCTCAATAATATACTATCGGTGTTTACAAATAATTATAGGGTATATATAACTCAGAAAAGAAAATAATTTTAATTTTTCCAAATCCTCCGCCTTCGGCTTACGTGTGGACGCAAACGAATGAAAACGACTTACGTCCTCACAAAGTTTTTCTGCTGACAAATCGTTCCTTCATAAAGAATTCATGAAGGATATTTACTGTTTTTCTGCCAATGTATATGCAGATCTGTAGCTGAACTAAAATACATTTACAACAACAATTACCAAGCAAATCTAATACAACGATGAACAGAGAAGAGCAGTATCACATCGGTTGCGCAACGTTAGAGGGGATGAACCGAATAGGCGGCGGAAAATAAACAGCACTTTGCTTGCTATGTTTTGTGCTTGCTACCAGATCTTAAGTGGAGGCATTAAAAGAGACTTCACGGCCAGTCAAACAAAAAGCAAATATCAAAAATTTATTTTATTTTAGCCTACAGCTAGCTCTACATATACATTGAAAAAAACAGTAACATTCAATAGCTGCATTCCCGTGGTCGTTGATCTAGAGCGCGGCTCTATTTTATTCACAAAACAAAAACAAAAATTAAAACCAGCTCGATTTCTAGCTCTATCTTAGATCTTAAAATGCTGCCAAGTTTCAAACATTTTTTATCAAAACGAACATAGTTGGCAAATCTAAATAACTATTCATTTTCCTATTTTGACGATTCACCGCTCAATGGGCGTTTTGGTATTGTTGTTTTCTTTTGTTATTGTTCTTAAAACAGCTGTTTCAAGACTTTTATGACAAATTGATATAAAGTTGAACTAACGTTGTTTTGATCTGTTCTAGTGCCACGGGAATGCAGCTAATGCTTCGCAGCGGAGCAAAGGGAGGGGAAAGAACGATGCGTCAGCAGATTAACTTATTGAATCGTTGATGATTTATTTCTTAAAATGAATGAAGATCTAAAAAAATTTCAGTGTGGGCCAGAACCAATATGCTGAAATTAAACCCCCTTAAATCATATATACTACCAATCTCGAAAACGCACCTTCAGAATACTGATTTCCCACCTGAGTTATTGGACGACATTGAGCTGAAAACAGTTAATTGTTAATTCCACCCTTTCCTGTGAGGACCACATTAACTCTTGTGTAAGCAAAGTTTATTATGTATTACGAAATCTTCGTATGACTGCTTCGTTCATGCCAACAAATACTAAAAGAAAGTTTGTTTTACAATTGCTGCTTCCAATCATAACATACTCAGAAGTTGTTTATAGCCAGCTAGATTCGGGGTCTTCTCACAAGCTATTAGTTGCATTCAATAACTCTGCCCTCTATATTTACGATCTGAAAAGATTTGACCATATCTCGCAATATTGCAACCAAATTTTGGGCATTGGCTTACTCGAATACCTTAAGGCAAGAAACTGTTTTTTCTTATACAAAGTCGCGATCCCCACGATATCTTTTTGATAAACTTGAGTTCTGCAGGTCAAGTAGAAGTAGGAACATTTTGGTCCCAAGATACAACTACATTGTTTCTAGTAGACTGTTTTTCGTAAGTGCGATCAGATTGTGGAATTCACTTCCACTTAGCCTCAAAAGTATTCCAAACTATAGGACCTTTAAGCATTTAATTTTAAACTACTTTTCTTAACTACTGATTCTATCCCTCTTGATTTTACTCTTCTTTGATTCCATCTCTAATTTTATTTTTGCTGTCGTTTATTTTAAGGCTGCTCAAAATTATTTATTTAATTAAATGTTAACTACTTTTAACTTTTTATAAATTCTGTTTTAAGTTTTATTTTTATATAATTAGTAGTTGTTATGTATTCATATAATGTATTCCGTCTTATTTTTAATCTAAAATTTTTTTATGATTGTTGCTTTTAATTTTGGATAAATTCTTTAAAATTTTATTATTGTCTTATGAATGGTTGTTATGATCTCGTTTAATGTATTTTACATTTTTCTCTGGGCTTTGAAAAGAGACTTAACTCTTATTTGCCAACAGTATATGTTAAATAAATTGAATTGAAAATTGATGGTTGCTTGTTTATGTTTTCTAAGTTTCCTATCTTGTTATCTTTGCTGTCTGTATTGATGACGAGAGTTACTCGGAAAAAGACAATGACTCAAACCAAAGTAGAGGGTAAACCAAAATAGTTCAAAGCGCCTAAAGAAGTTTTCACTTCAAAAAAACCATTTGTTATCATTTTTGAAAAGAAGATCCGTTTTATTTCCTTTGCTAGCCTTTTTCAGATTCCTGGCAGATTAAGTTTTAGGCAATTTTTTAGGTCGTTCGTCAAACTGACATTATAATTCCTTAACAATAAAAATTTTTTTAAATCATTAGTAAATTACATAGGTTGTCATTATCCGAACCGATATTTCAAAACAATTTCGAAAAAATATAAAAAGAAAAAGAACAGAAAATTTTATTTCTAACGAAAAGAAAAAATTTTTAATTTTTGCACCTACAAGAAAATATATATCTGTAATATATTAGTATATAAAAAAAATAGATACAAATGGAGAAAAACTGTATAATATATTAAACTATAAAAAAAAATAAACTGGCCATTTCAGCCCTTGGAAGGACTTTGACCTAGCTTCATTGATCAATTGTGTTGTGCGTGTTATTGAATGTTTGATCACAAATGACCGAGAACTGGACCTACGTGTTTTATGCCGACTCCGACCGGCTTATGCTCTCAAGAAGCTTAACATGGCACTTTTTACTCTCTGAGGTTTGCCATTGTCTGCAGAGAGGTGACGATCGAACAGAAAAATTGATTCAATTGAAAAAACTTTTTGTCTGAGCTGGAATTGAACCCGGGCTACCGCGGTTCTTTAGCTTAGGGGCCACGCACTCTACCCACTAGGCTACGGCCGCCACTTTAAACTATATATAATAAAAAATAAACATATATCCTATGAATAAATATTAAATTATTTATCCCACTTAATCAAACATTTTTTATTAGTAAAATACAACAACAACAAAAAACAAATTATTCATATTATTAAAATTATTTACTTATATAATATACATTGATTTATCACGTTATTACATATTATAAGTATATAAATTTAAGCCTTACAGTGTAATGTAAATCTATGTCAGTTTCTGAACATCAACCCAACCTGCAGAAAATTCTTGTCTCTTCAAAAAAAAAATTTTATTTTATAAGGGGGAAGGGATGTTGTATCCCACAACATTCCCCTGTACACTTTGTACACCCCAACCTCACACGATTTTCCTTAGAATAACTAAAACACTTAAATAAAACCATCAAAAAACATAAAATATTTTTCATAATAAGAATGCGGTACAAAAAATCTGTTTAATCTGTACGTCACCGTACAGCAGATTTTTTTAGAACAAACGCATAAATAACAAACAACCTTTTGTTTGTTATTATGAACGAACGACCGAGACCCTGGTGAGTGGGATCCATAGAGCAATCCAGGAAGTGTGTACTCAGAAGAAGCTCTAGGGTCTCCTCGCTAGAGAATGTCCAAGTATCATGATTTCTTTAAGTAGCTGGGACAGCTAGGATTAGAAGCGAGGATCTTACAGAGTCTTGATGCTTCGGAAGATTCCTCTATATTGCCGCAGAAAAGCCTCCAGGATTTGCGCTGAGCCTTTCGAAGTGTTTTCTTAAAAATTTTTAAATTAGATTTATACTCATCCGAGCATTGAGTTCTACCCGATTTCTTAGCTTTATTAAAAATCATCCTGCACTGAGACCTTAGATTACTTATTTCCCTTGATCACCAAGATGGTTTTGATTTGCCTCATAGGGCGCCCTTAGGGCACGAGATTTCTAAAGCCTCATTTAGAGTCCCCGTCAGCTACTCCACAATTGAATCTAGTTCATGTGTCATCGAAGGGGGATTATCGGAGAGAGGGGGTAACGATGCTTCCACTATCTCCCTAAATTCACACCAATTTGTTTTCTTCAGATTCCTAAAGACAGCTTGGTTATTGACGTTGCCCTTTAGACCAAATATTATGTTCCTATGATCAGAGAAGGAGTGCTCCTAAAGCACTTTCCAATCCGTGATCTCACCTACTGCGAGTAACAAAAGTTGGCTCGTTCCTAACGGTACAAACAAATAAATTACTTTTAAGTAAATAGTCAAACAAGAACTCACCTCTTTCATTAACGTCCGTGCTTCCCCAGACTGTATGATGCGCATTCGCATCAGCGGTGTACGGTGACTCAAATTGCCGGCGTTCATGAAAATTAAAAGACGGACCTAATTTAAGCGCACACGCTTAATTTAACAAACAAAACCAATGCTTTGTTTTTAGTTGTCGAGTGTTTCTGGCTACAACCTCGGCGGCAACAAAAGCAAGACATTGCACTGTTGGGTGCATCGGCATCAGGTTGCACGGTCAGCATAAGGCCGTTCATTTACCTACCCTAGCATGAAAAGTGTGCGTGATCGCGTACCGCTAAGGGGAATGTAAAATGACAGTATGTAAATTTACATTTACATATAGGGAAGCCCCTTTTCGATTATGTATTGGCAAATAATTTCCACTTATTGGAAATAATAGGAATTTGTGAAAATCAAGAACGTCATTGGAAAGTGAGGACTTTCCTTTATAAACCTCGCGGTTTAAAACAGACAGCTATTTTAAAGTCACTTACTAAAGTCGCAGTCTCGCGTAGATAGCCGGCGAATTATTAGGAACACAAAAGAATTAAATACAAGCAAAGCATCAAACGCTTTATCTTGAAACAAAGAAAATCAGTCTTTTTAATTGCTTTTAATCGGACGTTAGCTACAACATTGCTATCAGTTTTTGGTGCCAAGATGAATATGATAAGTTATCTGTGCCAATATATAGAAAAGGATCATTTCCAAAGATTTATCGTTGTGTCTGAACGATGTCTGACATATATGTCTGAATCGTTTTTTTCTTAGATTCTATTAAATTTTTAGTTTCTTAATTCTGGGACTAATAACATTTCCAATAAAACCTTATTCATAAAAATCAGTTCAATCTTTTATATCTAAAATCATAATTTTGTTATTTTTAAGCGCATACTGAGATTATGTCATACTCCATTAAAAAAATCTGACATGCTGGAGAAAAACGACGAGGTAAGTTTAATTTTTTGAGCATCTGTTTTCTGAATATATTGAAAAAGTTTGCAAAAAATAAGGTTTTGTTTTTGAACCCTGTATAATAGATTAATAAATTCTTTAGCTCCAACATTCAAGATATCCTTACCTTTCAGATAATGCAAAAAAAAAATTTGACTAATTCTTAGGAGAATCTTCCTTTTAGAGTTTTTCAGTATAATAAACTTTGGATGTATCATCAGAAGTTTAAAAAAAATTTTATAAGCAGGAGTTATCTGAGCACGAGGGCTCATTAAAAATAGCGAATTTCATTGAAACAGCAATTAGAAAAAAAATTTAGCATTTCAAAAACATAAACATTTCAAGGTAAAAAACATGTTTTTACCTTAAAAACACTAACAATTACATTTTTATAAACATTTTTGAAGTGAAACTTCTTTAGCCGCGTAAACAGAAACACGGCGAAATAAACGGGATGTAAAACCGATGAAAGGTGGTGAATATGCCAAGATGCTTTATCTCTGTAAACTCATATGAGCATTTCCACGGTCAAGCAAGTGGCATTCGTACGCCTTTGAGGTGCAAAAAAATAAAGAAAATTAAGAAAAAAAAAGAAAATGAATTTTTTGTTTTTATTTTTCGATAGCATTTTCGTAGCAATATGTTTAGTACAAAATGTAGGTCCCGAAGATTTTATATTTTCAATATATTAGCAATAAACATGCGTACTAGCACGCGACAAAAAATGGAACTCGTTTTCAACTGCATCTAGAAAAATTCAGAAAACTGCACCTTACATCAAATTTCAAAGCAATTAACTTTAAACTTAAATGGATTAATGTATCCTTCTAATGATAACTGTTATGTTGAAATGGTAACCATAGTTGTTTTTTTAAGCTTAAGTATAATCTAGCACGCGACATCTAGCACGCGACATATTTTTCCATTGCAATTTAATTGGGTAATTAAGTAATTAGGTAGTTAAGTAATTATGTAATTTAGTAATTTAAAACAAATTCAATATATTTTCCTTTCCTTGCATCAACCATTTTTTCATTATCTTTAGCCAACGCCTTCCATTTTTACTAAAACAAAAATGTTTAGGAAACATTTACGAAAAAGAAAAACTACATTTGTGAACTAGTGAAGACGATTTGATCATCATGGTTAATCTTTTTATGCACAAATTGCTTAAATTTATAAAATGAAAATGTTTCTCTTAGATAATATCATAAAATAATAAGTTTTTGATAAGTTTTAGTTTTTTGGTCACTGTAGACTTTCCTGTGGAAATGATCATATGTTAACAGGAATAGTCTGTCACGTGAAGTGAGCTTTCTAATTTTCAAGCGAATTCAAAAAGCTTTTCAACATTCGAATCAAAAAATTTTGGTTTGAGCAACAACTAAGTTTATGCAAAGCAAATAAAGTTAGTCACTCTGCTGATCAGACAGTGCTACAGTCGCACTTAGCAAATTCTGGCTAGCAAAATCAGTAAATGCAAATATTTATTAATTTAAACATTGTTTTATAATTTATTTAACATTTTTAGTTAAATCATAAAAGTATTGGCTTTAATAAAAGTATATATATGGTAACCTCAGAACTGTTTGTTTAACTAATTTCCCTTTATTTTTGCAATGTCATGTATAATTTACTTGTAACCATATAAATCAAGGGAGTACCCAAATTTTGTATGAACAAATATAAGAAAAATTATCAAAATCCTTTAAAATTTAATAAAATTAGCTATGTTTTAAGGTATAATATAGAATTAACTGTATTTCGCCTCTGAACAAAGCCAATAAAAGTTAACTTTTAATAAAATTTTCATTTGACTACTAGTTAAGCCCGTATGATACTTCATTGTTTTGTCCAATTTTTATTCATTGACAATGTAACTAAAGCAGTTAAAATAGTGCCTTAACTAAAATTCAAGAAGTGTGAGTGTATACGCATATAGTACGAATTGGAGAAAAAAAAATATAGGACATGCATTTTTAATGCATTCTTCTTGATGTTTCTCTCAATTCGTCACTCGTTAAGTTTCGATCAAATATTAAGTGTCAAAAACAAGCTTGAGCTCTTTATTCCGCAGTCAATAAGAATAGAGAGATAAGATAGTAACGTTGCGGGCAGGAGTTAGAAATAAACTGTAAGAAATAACTAACTCTACATCTGCTAAATCTGCGAAAGCAAACAGTTTCCCTATCTGCCTAGATTTGGAGCTTTGCTATAAACAGAAATGCATACCAAAGAAAACAGAAAATGAAGAGAGAAAGAAAACTATTTAGGGTATTCACTTCACTTCGTAGTTTTCCGAAATCGCAAATTTACGACGAGTTGAAGTGAGCGACTGCTTTTCAGTTTTTTTCTGAAATATTTGTCAAGCTGACAACGTGCATACTGTTAATTTATTGAAACCATTGTCGTTGCAGTTTAATTTTGAAAAATGCCTAATATAAATGAAAAAACTAAACTATATAAAATTTTATTGAAGAAGACCGTTCAGGATGTTGTTTTTTCATGAAACACAGATGCTTGTGCGTACTGAACACATCTTTTCTTCACAAATTTCCGACGATTATTTTTCATTAACTCAATAGATGATTAAATTTAAGCAATCTTCAGAAAACCAGAACAACAACAATTGCACTGAAATTTTCGTAAATTTTCTATTTCGGAGAGTTACGAAGTGAAGTGTACACCCTAATTGTTTTGTGTTATACGGAAATAACAAGTATTTCGTTTTTTAGATTTTGTTGTCACGATCGCAAACACAAAAAATAACAAATGTTGTATTCGTTTTACTACAGAAATTCGACACAAGAAATTCGTCATTTTTTAAGCAGCATTTTTTTGGAAGCTAAGAAGTGACATGGTTGTTTGCATAGGGATCCCCAGAAGGCTGGCAGGTAGAAAGTAGGTGCGTTCAGGTGAAATTTTGAGGGGGAAAAATTGATATGACCAGTTCATACATTTCACGCTCCTAGTCATCGGATTTTTGATATCTTTCTTATAATTTTAACGGAGCAATATTTGTTTGTTTGTTTATTTGTTTGTTTGTAAATGAGTTCTCAAAAACGGCCCAAGCGATTTTTTTATTATTATTATTATTATTATTGAGTCTTTATTGAGTCTATGGACAAAAATCCTTACAGACTAGAATACATATTAATTCTATATAATAAAATATAAATTAAAGATTAAACAAATATTTAAGAACACTTTGAGCATAATTAAAGTGCCCAGTACCACTTACAAATAAGCTTAAAATAAATTTATAACAACATTTTTAAAGCAAGTCTTAGACAGAGAAAAGTCAAAAACATATTTTAACGATAACTCATTATATAAACTCAAAGCTCTCGTAATAGGTTCATTAAGAGCGTAATTTGTTCGATGGTGTTTTATAAAAAATAATTTAAAACACCGCAATTGCCTTATAGGAATGTTAAACTCAATTAATTGTAGTAAAAAAGGATCATCAATATTACCTGATATAATGTCGTATATAAATAACAAAGAATTTATTTTTCTCCTCGTCTCAAGAGGCTTTAGGCCCATTAACAAACATCGAGCAGTATAAGAAGGTAAGTTTTCAGAAAAACGCGTAGGCTGTAACATGTATTTTGTGGCTATCTTCTGAACTTTTTCTAATCTCAACGAATGGATTGCAAACGATGGATTCCAAATAAACGCACCGAACTCCAACCGAGAACGAACCAATGAATTGTAAAGAGCTTTTAAAGTATAAGGGTCTTGAAACTCTGCACTACTTCTCCGAAGAAAGGCTAGGAGAGAATAAACTTTAGGCACTATGAAATTCAGATGTTCTACAAACGTGAACTTCGTGTCAAAAATTGCTCCCAAATCACGAATATTAACAACTTTTTTAAGTAGTAGATGTGACATAAAATAGGTTGTACTAATAAAATTAGAAGATTTGCTAAACGAAGCATTCAAACATTTACTAATATTCAATGGCAACCCATTACGAGTACTCCACTCCGAAACATTATTGAGGTCAGATTGCAACAACTCAGCATCCACCAAGCTATTCACCCTACTAAAAAACTTTAAGTCATCAGCATATGAAAGAAATTTCGAATTAAAAACATTTGCATATATCGTTTATAAATAATACAAATAACAGAGGCCAAAGAATACTACCCTGAGGAACTCCAGAGGTAACTCTATAGCAATAAGAGTGAATATCATTAATCGCTATATAGCACACTCTACCGCTTAAATATGACTTAATCCAATTAAGAAAATCCGAATGGCATCCCATTTTGCAAAGTTTGGCAATCAAAATATTATGAGATACTTTATCAAATGCCTTCGAGAAATCCGTATACAAGGCATCAACTTGGTAGCCGGATTCAAAGGCAGAGATACAAAAGTTAGAAAAGAGAGCAAGATTAGTCACAGTTGACCTGCCAGAAACGAAGCCATGTTGTTCCAGGCAAATATGTCTCTTAACATGAAAGTATAGCTTAGGTTTAATAATGGATTCAAAGAGTTTAGAAACGTTAGACAACTTTGAGATGGGCCGGTAGTTTGTAACATCATTTTTAGATCCACTCTTAAGGACAGGCGTAATCGCTGCAACTTTCCAACAGTCAATGAATGTTCCAGACGATAGGGATTTATTAAAAATCCAACAAAGAGGTTTTGCTAGTGCAGCAGAGCATTTAATGAGCAGTATAGACGATAAGCCATCAATGTCAGCCTTAACAGACGTCTTCATTAGAGATAATGAATGACTGACATCATCAACAAATAATGAAATTGACCCAATATCAATAACTTCATCCACAAAGTCTAATACAGAGTGATTAAACAACGAATCATCCTTAACGAAGTTGGATTTAAAATAATCAGCGAAAAGATTAACAGATTCAGCAATTGAAGTAGATTTATTGCCATTTTATTGCATAGAAGTTGGAATAAGCAACCCATCCTTTTTGGATTGAATATAATTCCAGAAGACTTTGGGGTTTGAAATAATATTAGACTCAATTCTTAAGATGTATTGATTGTATAGGAATTTATTTAAGAAGTTAAACTCTCTCGAATAATGCTCGAATTTAAATTTATTATTTAAATTATTAGTGGTTTTATACAGTTTAGAAAATTTATTTCGCAAATTTTTTATTTTTTTAAGACCAGCAGTATACCAAGGTAATCTATGTGATCTACGCGGCAGTCGAGGAACATTTTCCTTACAGATATTTAAAACATGAGACATGAGTATTTCAAAGCAAGTTGCAGTATCTTGACCATTAAATAATTCACACCAATTTATTTCATCAAACAATTTTACCAAGAGATCAAAGTTACACGAATTAAAATTAAAAGAATTATGTTCTTGCTGAGAGGAAATAAATTCATAAAATTCAATTTGTAGATCTAAAGGAATGTGATGTACGCCAGCAGGTGAAAAAGGGCAAAGACATTTAGATAAACTAAAATTAATATTATTAGATATGAAAATTAAGTCTAAGATTCTACTTAACATATTTTCATAAGAGTTAATTTGTGTTAAATCAATACTAAGAAAGCTATCAATTAAATTTACTTCATGAGATTGATTTATGTTGGATGGAATAAAGTCTTTGGCAATCCACTTCCAAATGATCTTGTTGAGGTTAAAATCCCCCAGCACACACAGATAGTTATTATTAGCTAACGAAGAGTGCAAAGATAGAACTTAACTTCTTGAACATAAAGAATGTTTCACGGCAATGAGAACACCACCCCCACGAGAAAGACCAGTCTTAGTAGCATCTCTATCTTTCCGGTAAACATGATAAAATTTAGAATCAAAAAATTCTCCATCGAAAATTAAGCCACGTTTCAACAAAAATAATAATGTCATAATCACAATGTGAAGTCCATTTAAATAGTGAATTAGCTTTTGTTCTGATTCCGGACATATTTTGAAAATACAACTTCAACTTACGGCTCACACTACTAATTGTAGGGATTTCTGCTAGTTTGGAATTTTGTCTATTCCCACCCTTAGAAAATTTTTAAAAGGGCGCACCCTAACATACTCAGGCCAAAGCGTTGGTTTTATAATCTCATCAAACAAATTTCCAGAGGCTCCCAATTTGAAAGAGATTCTATCTAAATTCTCCAAAACTGCATCTCTCTTAACCAGTTTATAGCAGGTAAGATGAGACCGATCAATTACTGAGTTCTTAACAACGTAATCCATAATATTCTCTTCGGAGACAGAAGACTTAAACGATCATACATGAACAAATTTCTTTTCAACAACTAAATCAAGATCATTACTAACATTGCGACCAACAAAGCCGTTACGACTCAATTTTGGTTTATGCCTCTTAATTACACGATCAGCTTCTAATGAATTAATAACAGCAGTAGATACTGAGGGACGATTCAGAACATCAGCATAAGAGAGTGGCTCAACCATAGGTACAGACGAACATGCAGCAGCAACAACAATCGGAACATCAGGCTGAAGATCAGTGCCTTCGCGTGAGAGGCAACATAAGAACCCACAACATGTGCAGCGGTCTCTGGACTGCGAGCAGCATTAGGCAAAGAGCAGATAGCAGAGCCAATATTTGGAGCAGCAGCAACATCAACACCAGTCAACACACACACATCAGCAGGCAGCGCAGCACAAGAAACAGCAAGCGGAGGCCGAGATAAATGACCATTTGCGCTCACAGAATTAATATTAGAAGAAACAGACTGAACCACACCTGGTGAAGCCAACGCACGGGCACGGGCACGAGTATGTCTGCCGTTAACATGCTTTAGATTTCTTACGGATCGTGAAGCAGCAATTGGTAAACTAGCACTCACACTGTCTTTTGCACCAAAAGAGATGCCATCAAATTTAGCTTTCAACTCTTCCACTTGGACAATTAAGTTCAAGAGTAAATTCATTACAGAGTCACATTTTAAAATGCACTTAGCACACTTATATGCAAGATTTTTTAACGTTAATAAATTTTTAGTTATTAATTCATCGAGTTCATAGAACATAGCACACACGAAATTGATTCACCAGTATCAATTTTCAGCAAACATGAATTACAGTTTATTACCGGCAGCATTTCACACGACTTATCATTTGCAAAGTCAAACTGAAACTGATTTTAATGAAATTTTCAGTATAGGGATTTACGGTTCAGATTTAAATACTATTAAACGTTGCGAAAAAAATAGTTTTGCAGCGCACATTGAGGTATTTGACCGATTTAGGCGGCCAAAATTATTTTATACTGTAAACAGTTGCTATTCTAGTCTGCTTTTTGATTTTAACCCTGTAAGACCGTTGGTACATTTCAAACTCTACTAAACATTACAAGAAAAATAATTTTGCAGCGCACATGGGGGTATTTGACAGAATATTTTAGTCGATAATTAGTTTCTATTTAAGTCTGTTATTTATTTTAACCCTGTACGACTATTCAGACATATTCAACATTGTAAAACAAAATTCGTTTAGCAGAGCACATTGGGGTATTTGACAGATTTACGCAGTAAAATTATTTTATTCGGTAAGTAGTTTCTATTCAAGTGTTTTATTTGATTTTATCCCTGTACGACCATTAGGATATATTAAACACTATTCAACATTGCAAAAAAAAATTCGTTCAGTTTTGCATATGGGGACATTTGACCGATTTAGGCAGCAAATGTACGGTAAATAGTTTCTATTCAAGTCTATTATTTGATTTTAACCCTGTACTACCATTGAGATATTTTAAACACTGTTAAACATTGCAAAAAAATTCGTTTAGCAACGCACATTCGGGTGCGATTTATGCAGCCAAAATTATTTTATTCGGAAAATAGTTCCTATTTTAGTCTGTTATTTGATTTTAACCCTGTACGACCATTAGGACATATTAAACACTATTCAACACTGCAAAAACTATTTATTTTTTTATCAAATCTGTGTTTTATAACATTGACTTTTTGCAGCCCAAGCCGGTGAAATATTGTTCATATGAAATGTTCATCCCGAAAAGGGTTTTACACCCGAACTTTCGATTCCAAAAATCCCGGGATCGGAATAAGTGCTGGCAGAACTTATAAGAACATTAGAAAAATGTATGTTCCAAGCGATTTTGATGAAATTTTTAATATAGGGGTGCACGTGTCAAAAAATCGATCTAACTAGGTCTCATTTCTGAAAAAATTCGTTTTCTCCGCGTTTTCACGTAAATAATTTGTATTACTTTCCATTTCATTTTGCTTTTACTATGTATCGAGGCGTGAGTAATAACTTTTTGCATGTTTTTCATTATCGTTTTGTTTATGCATTTCAATAAGTTTTTCCCGTTCTTCCCTTAACATTTTCCTGTTTTTTCCCATCTTCTAAAGTGTATTAAACTCAAATAACCGACATTTGATTTCAGCATTTTTTTTTAAATAGGACCATAAAATGTGTATCACATTTATTACGTGCACATATTACTTGAGTGTAACTGTGAACACTTCCTTTTGATTTCTAATCCTATGCAGTTTTGATTTTTCACATGCATTTTGGTGTTATGCCGTTTAATAACGTGTAAAAACGGTTGTCTAACCGATTTCTTTTATTGGCTTTACATAAATTTATGGCAGAAAAGCTCTCTCAGCGCATGCATCGCTTTGCGGAAAAGAAAATTTTACGATATAATTTTTTGAATTTTTGGGAATATTTCACAAACACGATGCCAAAAATTTGGCGCATTTTGTGTCAGTATATTTAATAAATCAATATTTCTTAGTGACCTTTATTCTAAGTCTATTGCAAAGTGGAATTTATAATAATATTGCTGAAGTAATAATGTAAAAATATTAACTATAATGTAAAATACTAGATAAAAATTACACAGTCATAATGAGTTGAAAATTATACAAATTTTTAAGTAAATGGCCTTATTTTGTTAAACGTTATTTTGTCTGGTAAATTTCGTTTTCATATGAGGTAAAACAAAATCTTTTTCTCTCACTGAAATTTTCTTATGAAAATTATTACCTCACAAAATACTCTAAGTGGCGTACATTTTACATAATAAGTAGTGTCCGACCGAACCCAGAATTTTGGCCGAAACCGGAATTTGGGCCGAAACTGAAACCGAATATTCTGCCATTTTATAATATTCGGCCATAACCGTAACCGATACATTGCATACTTTATATCTTCCGTACACACTCAAAATAGTATACACCTACAATGTACATTTTTATAGAACTACAAAACAAAGTATTTTTTATTAAAGGTTTAGTATTATAAAAATATATATATTTCGTTTTCTTTTCCTTTATTCCACACACACAAAATTCGTTCGTAAGTTTAATTAACCTTTTTGGCTTCAATACCTATAAAATTTTAATATTAATAGCAATAGGGATGATAAAATCTATAATGATCATATCGAACGCATACAATCAACCAAAATAATTTGCGTAAACACGATAAATCAAATTATAGACGAATTCATAATTTTTGTTTAACACAATGCGTTGTAAATATTTTTATTTAACCAAACTATTATATATGAATTAAATGACTGATGCAAGAAATTTTTACCATTTGTTCCAAAAGTTTCGGCTAGTTTCGGCTATTCAGTCATATTGAGGCCGAATAGCCGAAAACTGACAAAAAGGGCCGAAACTGGCCGTAACCGAAACCGAAACCGAACATTCGGTCGGACACTAATAATAAGGTTACTAGCTTCATTTTCAAATTTAGAAAATGTAGAAAACGCTGTACTGTTAAATATAAATTGCACAAAAAATTACCTCAGAAATTAGAATACAATCTTCTAATATCAGAAGCTTTAATGTTTTGAAAATTCAATTTCTAATTTCTAGATGATTCTAAGTTTTTAGCTTCTAATTTCCGAGATCTTACTGTATTTAAAATTAATTAAGGGTAAATTATATTTTGTGAAAATTAAAGTAGATACTTTATGACTTCTTAGTTTCTTAACTTCTTCTTGGGTTGATAATAAAATGCAGATCTTAGATGCGGTAGCGGAGGCGGATATCAAAAAATTATTAATGCGGATGCGGATACGAAGCTCTGTCACATCACTAGAAATAACTATTAAAAAGTGCATATTATTCATAATTTTAATAATTTTTTAATTTTCGGAAAAAATTAGGATAGAAATTATAAATCTCATTTCTAATATCTACAATATTCATTACATTTGAAATACCCTACCTTCCCCGCTGTACACTGTCCAATCGCAATCACTTTATTTTATTACTCCAGCATTTATTCTAACCGAGACATTTTATTTTTCACAAACCAAACGTTACCTCATATACATATGCACAAAAGCACAAAGCATCTTTATAAAACAACAAATTCAATGAAAGCAACAAAACAAAGAAAAATTCAACCCCATAACTTCTTCAACACAAAAAAAAAATCGCATCATAAATGAAACGAACAAACATTGCAGATCTCTCTTCGGATTTTGGTGCTTCCAGCAACCTACAAGAGATCGCTAAAGATAATTTACTTTGATTATTTTTGTGCCCGCGATTCAAAAACATAACAGTAAGTTTTTTCTATTAAAAAAAGAAACATTTTATTTTGGTTTTCTCTCTCATCTCTACTTGCTTCGGTTTATGCTACTTTTTGAATCCGAGAGAGAAAACTAAACAAACCAAAATACTTTTTGTGATCTTAAGAAGAAACAAACAGAACACAAAAATACTTTTCTTTAGAATTTGTTTGCGAGCCCTGGTTGCGGGGATGTAGAGAATTGGCACGATGTATGTTTTATCCTTTTTCTACAATATATATCTGTCTAGCCCACGCGCCAGATGGCAAAGACTATGTGTGAGGGCGACAGTGATTTCTTCAGTATTGAAATTTGCTACTGATCCTTTTATTTATGAACTTAAATAAAGAAATAACTACATGTATTCACTAAATTTACTGCTTTAAATTTAAATGTATAGGTGAGTCTCGTAGTTGAATTGAAAAAATTTGCAGTTGGTTATTTTTCAACATTTTGTTATTCCCACAGGAAAAATCGTTATAACCTTTTTGTTTATTTAAAGTAAATTTATACAATTTATATATTTTATGATATAAAAATTTAAGAAAATTTTACGACATTTAATATGACATGACTTTTTTTAAATTAATACGTCAATAGGTTCATCAAAATTGTTACAAATTGTTACAAGTTCTTACTAGTAAAGCGTTCACGTAATCGAAAAACTTGCAACGAGAGAGGACCACGAGAGCGTAAAAAAGTAAGAGAAAAAAGTAGCTACAAATTTCTGTTAATACAATTTTTACTAGTGAATAAGAAAAAATTTTAAAATCTGTTAGTAACAGAGTTTCTACAAAACCCAAATAACCATAAATTAAATTTAAATAGATTTTTTTCAAATAAGTTGCAAGAATTCGTCTTTTGTGAATAAAACTACATGTGTATTTTTGTTTTTGTATGATCAGTTTGAGGGAAAGTTTTCTATTTAAAATTTTTGAAGAAAGGTTTTTACAAGAAATAAAAATTAATGGTATGGTATGATTATCATAATACGATGGAATAGTTTGAACATAAAACTTTTCGAAATTGTCTTAAGGGAGGGGTCTGGGTTTCAGCGTAAAAAAAAACACTTTTTTTGTGATTTTTTATCTCAAATATCGATTGAGCAATTTTATTCAAACCTTCTATACATTATTGAGCATAGTTTTGACTATGTTCTGTAAATTTTTCATGCAAAAATATTAAATCATTAGCCCGTGACAGAGCTTCCCCCAGGACGTCTTGAAAAAAAAACAATTTGCGGTGTTCACTGTAACTCGGCCGGAAATTATCTGAAAATGAAAAACCATAAAAATTTAGTTAAATTATAAACAAATCTTCCCCCCAACGTTCTCTGATTATTTTTTTTTTAATTTAAAAATTTTTGGCGGCCATCTAAAGTGTGAACCGTTATTTTCGACTAAAATTTCCGCCATTTTGTGGGTGGGAAACACCCTTAATGTTAAAAAAAAAATTTTTACTAAACGTAGGGGGGAGGTATTTTATATGAAGAAAATGTGTACAAAGTTTGAAATGAATCGGTCGAGTAGTTTTCAAATGGCAGTGAACACGGACTTTGAAAAAGTAGTTTTGAGAAAAACGCGTTTAAAGTTTAGCTGTTAGAGTTAGAGCGTTAAAGGCCCCGAGACTAATTAAACAATAACTTCAAGAATATTGCTTAGATCGGATTAAAATTTTGAGGACATATTCTTGAAATGTTAAACAATAAGATAAAACAAAA
Organism: Dichetophora obliterata; assembly: GCA_963920525.1. Taxonomy (NCBI): domain Eukaryota; kingdom Metazoa; phylum Arthropoda; class Insecta; order Diptera; family Sciomyzidae; genus Dichetophora; species Dichetophora obliterata. The sequence goes on along the minus strand of OY986436.1, from coordinate 142,793,461 downwards.
AAAAAAAAATCGATTTTTCGAAAGTGAAAACCCAGACCCCGCCCTTAAAACAGATTTAATCTACTCTAGCCATTTTAAGTAATGGGACTTTTTTAGTAAGACTATATTGAAGAGTAACAATTAACCTCTTAACAATTAACCTCTTAAAAATCTCTACTTTTTTTTAATTTCACTTCTACCGTGCGTGGTAGCCACACACAATTTTTTTATTTAGCTTATTGACTACAGTTCTTCATACATTGTTTTAGAAAAAAATGTTGCCAATAGTTTTTGCCCGCTAGTTTGCAAAACCTCATTTCAAGTAAAACGCTTTTAAAGTTCGATCAGTTAGTTAATAAACGCTTTTTAATAAAACGGTTGTATTTTAGTTTCACTTTGATTTCCTTAATCAAAAAATATAATTTTGTTCACTAGTTTCTTCCCTTAACAGAAAAGAAAACTAGTCTCCAGATAGGGTCAGTAAGAAAAACTTAGCACTCACTTTAATTTTTCTTGTTGTGATGTATTTATTAAAAATTTTTGATATTTAAATTTATTTTCTAGCTTTGTAATAGTAAAAAATATGACTTCGCGGCATAAAAAATAAATAATTAAAAAAAATAGTTTTCATTCAAGCATTTATAAAATTATAAAATATGTATTCAAAGAATGTTGTTAAAAATTAAGTATCGGTAAAACAGCTATTTAAAATTGGAAAAAAACATAACAAGAACAAATTTCCTCACCTGAAGTCTTTGAAAAGTTTGTATTAATAAGTAAACTTTGGAAATGTTCGGTAAAATCGTCTGAACCATATTTCTCACAAAAGGAAGAGGAATTTTTTTTCACAAACACTTCACCGTCGGTGCAACATCGTCTAATACAAGGAATGCGTTCACATATTTGAATCTCTGTACATGTTCGAACAAGAAATTTTTTAGGATAACTTCCGGTATCTTTATTAATGCTTTCTGGAACTACTGCATCTATACAGTATTTATTTACTTGAAATTTTTTTTTAAGACCGTCAACAATCAGCTTTCCATTAACAAACGCAAAATCATTATGACTTAATATATGTTCGACTATAACCATATCTTCGGGGCACATAAGAGGACCATTGATAATAATTACCGGATGATCAAACAAAATCTTAACAGTATCAAAAATATTATTTTGATAAACGCACTTTTTAAAATATAAATTAAAAACGTAATTCGGTGGACAACACTTTTGTATAATGTTCAGCCATTGCATAGCTTCATGATTCTGTTTTGGACACGAAACTGCAAGTAATTGATTCCATAATGGTACAATACAGGTGCGTGGTGTAAGTTTTACCTCACTCTGCCCTTTAAACGAAACCAGCGACTGTCGCTCGCAATCGGGGATTGCTAAGTTCGTTGCAAATGTACTTAACGTACTTATTGGAAGTTTTGATAGTAATGAGGTATTATCATGTTCATTCAAATTAGCAATAGTTTTATATATATCTTGATTCTCAATGCAATCATACTTATGACCATGAAATAATCCAGTGTTGATTTTAACTAAGTCTACTCCAGGGGGACAACATTCAAAAAAATTTGAATATTTACCAGAAAGAATCGGTTGTATAAAACAGAATAGTTTTATTAAGGTTAATATCAAAATTAATCTGAGTAGTTCAGAGAAACAGCTGTTGAAACACAGTCTTGCATTCATGCTTTGATTTAAAATTAAATATATTTCTTCAATGTTTGTTTAAAGGCCAGTGTTTATCAAATTTTGAGCTTGTATTCTGTAAGTTTAATTTATGTTGAGGAATTTGAAACTGTTTGCAGATAATTAACGTCTCACTTATTTATATTAGAAATGTGTTGGAGCTAGACGTCCTCGAAGCTTAAGATTTTTCGATACACTAAACACAATATTTTATTTATTTTTATTTTCGCCGAACATACATATTTAAATAAACTCTAAGCACGAATTTTTATTTTCGCCAAACAATAACAAGTATGTGTGTATTAGGGTGGACCGATCTAATGGAACTGAGGTTTTTCATGGATTTTTTATTAGAGGATAAAAAATAATTATTTGAGTATGCTTTTTCTCTGTGAAATAAAACTACCCTGCATTTTGACTTATTTCTAAATTTTTCCTATATTTTAAACTAAAATCGTGCATTTGTTTTCTTCAATTGAGGCGCTCAGAAGCAAAGTGGTCCAATCCAATTTTTTCGGGAATATGCTACCAGACACGCATAAAAATGTGTTCTTTAAGACTTTGCCACAAATTTTTTTTTCGGGAATATGCTACCAGACACGCATAAATATATGTTCTTTAAGATTTTGCCTTAATTTAAACTTAATATGGTACCACTTTACCATTTACTGAAAATTTTATATGGTACCACTTTACCATTTTCAAATATAAATGCTATTGCAAGTTGAACTTCGGTTTTAACGAAAAGCGAAGAAAATTCCATCCACATATTATTGTTCTTGGCATGTCCGCCATCTTTGTGAGCACGTGAATGTGACGTCAGTTATGAGAAAAAAAAAATACTTACTAAGAATTATTCTATAGGGGGGTCCGATTTCAAAATCTCCTCATTTTATTGAGGATTTCGATCTCATCTTAATTTTTTTAAATGAAAAAAACATATATCAAAAACAATGCTAGTCCACAATAATTATAAATATTTTTAATTTCAATCTATGATAAATATCTATTAGGGGCGTTAGCTTCTGCGTTGACCCCCTTCACGCAAAGAATCCGCTATTTTGCTCGATTTAGTTTGAAAGCAGTTTGACTGCTTCTTTGTTTCGTTTGTTTCCAATCATAGTACAACTAGACAAGGTAGTGTTAGGGCAGAGAGCCAGTGACCGAAACTGTCAAAACGAAGTTGACGGCTCATACAAAATCTGCCACCGATTAAAATGCCATAAGATTTAAAATGGTTGACTTTAAAAGTTATGGTCACTAAGAAAGAGAGCACATTCAGCCATTACACTACCTTGTCTTGTTTTACCATGTTCCCAATAAGACAATCAGAATAATTTGCTTAGTTTCGCTTGTTATGTGTGTGTTTTTCTTATGTAGATGTACTCTCACATGTGACGTAGTCTGCGCAGTAGATTTCGATTTCTGTGCACATATGGAGATATCTTATAAATATTTTTTCATTTCATTTTCATTTCATTTTCATTTCATTTTCATTTCATTTTCATTTCATTTTCATTTCATTTTCATTTCATTTTCATTTCATTTTCATTTCATTTTCATTTCATTTTCATTTCATTTTCATTTCATTTTCATTTCATTTTCATTTCATTTTCATTTCATTTTCATTTCATTTTCATTTCATTTTCATTTCATTTTCATTTCATTTTCATTTCATTTTCATTTCATTTTCATTTCATTTTCATTTCATTTTCATTTCATTTTCATTTCATTTTCATTTCATTTTCATTTCATTTTCATTTCATTTTCATTTCATTTTCATTTCATTTTCATTTCATTTTCATTTCATTTTCATTTCATTTTCATTTCATTTTCATTTCATTTTCATTTCATTTTCATTTCATTTTCATTTCATTTTCATTTCATTTTCATTTCATTTTCATTTCATTTTCATTTCATTTTCATTTCATTTTCATTTCATTTTCATTTCATTTTCATTTCATTTTCATTTCATTTTCATTTCATTTTCATTTCATTTTCATTTCATTTTCATTTCATTTTCATTTCATTTTCATTTCATTTTCATTTCATTTTCATTTCATTTTCATTTCATTTTCATTTCATTTTCATTTCATTTTCATTTCATTTTCATTTCATTTTCATTTCATTTTCATTTCATTTTCATTTCATTTTCATTTCATTTTCATTTCATTTTCATTTCATTTTCATTTCATTTTCATTTCATTTTCATTTCATTTTCATTTCATTTTCATTTCATTTTCATTTCATTTTCATTTCATTTTCATTTCATTTTCATTTCATTTTCATTTCATTTTCATTTCATTTTCATTTCATTTTCATTTCATTTTCATTTCATTTTCATTTCATTTTCATTTCATTTCATTTTCATTTCATTTTCATTTCATTTTCATTTCATTTTCATTTCATTTTCATTTCATTTTCATTTCATTTTCATTTCATTTTCATTTCATTTTCATTTCATTTTCATTCATTTCATTTTCATTTCATTTTCATATCATTTTCATTTTCATTTCATTTTCATTTCATTTTCATTTCATTTTCATTTCATTTTCATTTCATTTTCATTTCATTTTCATTTCATTTTCATTTCATTTTCATTTCATTTTCATTTCATTTTCATTTCATTTTCATTTCATTTTCATTTCATTTTCATTTCATTTTCATTTCATTTTCATTTCATTTTCATTTCATTTTCATTTCATTTTCATTTCATTTTCATTTCATTTTCATTTCATTTTCATTTCATTTTCATTTCATTTTCATTTCATTTTCATTTCATTTTCATTTCATTTTCATTTCATTTTCATTTCATTTTCATTTCATTTTCATTTCATTTTCATTTCATTTTCATTTCATTTTCATTTCATTTTCATTTCATTTTCATTTCATTTTCATTTCATTTTCATTTCATTTTCATTTCATTTTCATTTCATTTTCATTTCATTTTCATTTCATTTTCATTTCATTTTCATTTCATTTTCATTTCATTTTCATTTCATTTTCATTTCATTTTCATTTCATTTTCATTTCATTTTCATTTCATTTTCATTTCATTTTCATTTCATTTTCATTTCATTTTCATTTCATTTTCATTTCATTTTCATTTCATTTTCATTTCATTTTCATTTCATTTTCATTTCATTTTCATTTCATTTTCATTTCATTTTCATTTCATTTTCATTTCATTTTCATTTCATTTTCATTTCATTTTCATTTCATTTTCATTTCATTTTCATTTCATTTTCATTTCATTTTCATTTCATTTTCATTTCATTTTCATTTCATTTTCATTTCATTTTCATTTCATTTCATTTTCATTTCATTTTCATTTTCATTTCATTTTCATTTCATTTTCATTTCATTTTCATTTCATTTTCATTTCATTTTCATTTCATTTTCATTTCATTTTCATTTCATTTTCATTTCATTTTCATTTCATTTTCATTTCATTTTCATTTCATTTTCATTTCATTTTCATTTCATTTTCATTTCATTTTCATTTCATTTTCATTTCATTTTCATTTCATTTTCATTTCATTTTCATTTCATTTTCATTTCATTTTCATTTCATTTTCATTTCATTTTCATTTCATTTTCATTTCATTTTCATTTCATTTTCATTTCATTTTCATTTCATTTTCATTTCATTTTCATTTCATTTTCATTTCATTTTCATTTCATTTTCATTTCATTTTCATTTCATTTTCATTTCATTTTCATTTCATTTTCATTTCATTTTCATTTCATTTTCATTTCATTTTCATTTCATTTTCATTTCATTTTCATTTCATTTTCATTTCATTTTCATTTCATTTTCATTTCATTTTCATTTCATTTTCATTTCATTTTCATTTCATTTTCATTTCATTTTCATTTCATTTTCATTTCATTTTCATTTCATTTTCATTTCATTTTCATTTCATTTTCATTTTCATTTCATTTTCATTTCATTTTCATTTCATTTTCATTTCATTTTCATTTCATTTTCATTTCATTTTCATTTCATTTTCATTTCATTTTCATTTCATTTTCATTTCATTTTCATTTCATTTTCATTTCATTTTCATTTCATTTTCATTTCATTTTCATTTCATTTTCATTTCATTTTCATTTCATTTTCATTTCATTTTCATTTCATTTTCATTTCATTTTCATTTCATTTTCATTTCATTTTCATTTCATTTTCATTTCATTTTCATTTCATTTTCATTTCATTTTCATTTCATTTTCATTTCATTTTCATTTCATTTTCATTTCATTTTCATTTCATTTTCATTTCATTTTCATTTCATTTTCATTTCATTTTCATTTCATTTTCATTTCATTTTCATTTCATTTTCATTTCATTTTCATTTCATTTTCATTTCATTTTCATTTCATTTTCATTTCATTTTCATTTCATTTTCATTTCATTTTCATTTCATTTTCATTTCATTTTCATTTCATTTTCATTTCATTTTCATTTCATTTTCATTTCATTTTCATTTCATTTTCATTTCATTTTCATTTCATTTTCATTTCATTTTCATTTCATTTTCATTTCATTTTCATTTCATTTTCATTTCATTTTCATTTCATTTTCATTTCATTTTCATTTCATTTTCATTTCATTTTCATTTCATTTTCATTTCATTTTCATTTCATTTTCATTTCATTTTCATTTCATTTTCATTTCATTTTCATTTCATTTTCATTTCATTTTCATTTCATTTTCATTTCATTTTCATTTCATTTTCATTTCATTTTCATTTCATTTTCATTTCATTTTCATTTCATTTTCATTTCATTTTCATTTCATTTTCATTTCATTTTCATTTCATTTTCATTTCATTTTCATTTCATTTTCATTTCATTTTCATTTCATTTTCATTTTCATTTCATTTTCATTTCATTTTCATTTCATTTTCATTTCATTTTCATTTCATTTTCATTTCATTTTCATTTCATTTTCATTTCATTTTCATTTCATTTTCATTTCATTTTCATTTCATTTTCATTTCATTTTCATTTCATTTTCATTTCATTTTCATTTCATTTTCATTTCATTTTCATTTCATTTTCATTTCATTTTCATTTCATTTTCATTTCATTTTCATTTCATTTTCATTTCATTTTCATTTCATTTTCATTTTCATTTCATTTTCATTTCATTTTCATTTCATTTTCATTTCATTTTCATTTCATTTTCATTTCATTTTCATTTCATTTTCATTTCATTTTCATTTCATTTTCATTTCATTTTCATTTCATTTTCATTTCATTTTCATTTCATTTTCATTTCATTTTCATTTCATTTTCATTTCATTTTCATTTCATTTTCATTTCATTTTCATTTCATTTTCATTTCATTTTCATTTCATTTTCATTTTCATTTCATTTTCATTTCATTTTCATTTCATTTTCATTTCATTTTCATTTCATTTTCATTTCATTTTCATTTCATTTTCATTTCATTTTCATTTCATTTTCATTTCATTTTCATTTCATTTTCATTTCATTTTCATTTCATTTTCATTTCATTTTCATTTCATTTTCATTTCATTTTCATTTCATTTTCATTTCATTTTCATTTCATTTTCATTTCATTTTCATTTCATTTTCATTTCATTTTCATTTCATTTTCATTTCATTTTCATTTCATTTTCATTTCATTTTCATTTCATTTTCATTTCATTTTCATTTCATTTTCATTTCATTTTCATTTCATTTTCATTTCATTTTCATTTCATTTTCATTTCATTTTCATTTCATTTTCATTTCATTTTCATTTCATTTTCATTTCATTTTCATTTCATTTTCATTTCATTTTCATTTCATTTTCATTTCATTTTCATTTCATTTTCATTTCATTTTCATTTCATTTTCATTTCATTTTCATTTCATTTTCATTTCATTTTCATTTCATTTTCATTTCATTTTCATTTCATTTTCATTTCATTTTCATTTCATTTTCATTTCATTTTCATTTCATTTTCATTTCATTTTCATTTCATTTTCATTTCATTTTCATTTCATTTTCATTTCATTTTCATTTCATTTTCATTTCATTTTCATTTCATTTTCATTTCATTTTCATTTCATTTTCATTTCATTTTCATTTCATTTTCATTTCATTTTCATTTCATTTTCATTTCATTTTCATTTCATTTTCATTTCATTTTCATTTCATTTTCATTTCATTTTCATTTCATTTTCATTTCATTTTCATTTCATTTTCATTTCATTTTCATTTCATTTTCATTTCATTTTCATTTCATTTTCATTTCATTTTCATTTCATTTTCATTTCATTTTCATTTCATTTTCATTTCATTTTCATTTCATTTTCATTTCATTTTCATTTCATTTTCATTTCATTTTCATTTCATTTTCATTTCATTTTCATTTCATTTTCATTTCATTTTCATTTCATTTTCATTTCATTTTCATTTCATTTTCATTTCATTTTCATTTCATTTTCATTTCATTTTCATTTCATTTTCATTTCATTTTCATTTCATTTTCATTTCATTTTCATTTCATTTTCATTTCATTTTCATTTCATTTTCATTTCATTTTCATTTCATTTTCATTTCATTTTCATTTCATTTTCATTTCATTTTCATTTCATTTTCATTTCATTTTCATTTCATTTTCATTTCATTTTCATTTCATTTTCATTTCATTTTCATTTCATTTTCATTTCATTTTCATTTCATTTTCATTTCATTTTCATTTCATTTTCATTTCATTTTCATTTCATTTTCATTTCATTTTCATTTCATTTTCATTTCATTTTCATTTCATTTTCATTTCATTTTCATTTCATTTTCATTTCATTTTCATTTCATTTTCATTTCATTTTCATTTCATTTTCATTTCATTTTCATTTCATTTTCATTTCATTTTCATTTCATTTTCATTTCATTTTCATTTCATTTTCATTTCATTTTCATTTCATTTTCATTTCATTTTCATTTCATTTTCATTTCATTTTCATTTCATTTTCATTTCATTTTCATTTCATTTTCATTTCATTTTCATTTCATTTTCATTTCATTTTCATTTCATTTTCATTTCATTTTCATTTCATTTTCATTTCATTTCATTTCATTTCATTTCATTTTCATTTCATTTTCATTTCATTTTCATTTCATTTTCATTTTCATTTTCATTTCATTTTCATTTCATTTTCATTTCATTTTCATTTCATTTTCATTTCATTTTCATTTCATTTTCATTTCATTTTCATTTCATTTTCATTTCATTTTCATTTCATTTTCATTTCATTTTCATTTCATTTTCATTTCATTTTCATTTCATTTTCATTTCATTTTCATTTCATTTTCATTTCATTTTCATTTCATTTTCATTTCATTTTCATTTCATTTTCATTTCATTTTCATTTCATTTTCATTTCATTTTCATTTCATTTTCATTTCATTTTCATTTCATTTTCATTTCATTTTCATTTCATTTTCATTTCATTTTCATTTCATTTTCATTTCATTTTCATTTCATTTTCATTTCATTTTCATTTCATTTTCATTTCATTTTCATTTCATTTTCATTTCATTTTCATTTCATTTTCATTTCATTTTCATTTCATTTTCATTTCATTTTCATTTCATTTTCATTTCATTTTCATTTCATTTTCATTTCATTTTCATTTCATTTTCATTTCATTTTCATTTCATTTTCATTTCATTTTCATTTCATTTTCATTTCATTTTCATTTCATTTTCATTTCATTTTCATTTCATTTTCATTTCATTTTCATTTCATTTTCATTTCATTTTCATTTCATTTTCATTTCATTTTCATTTCATTTTCATTTCATTTTCATTTCATTTTCATTTCATTTTCATTTCATTTTCATTTCATTTTCATTTCATTTTCATTTCATTTTCATTTCATTTTCATTTCATTTTCATTTCATTTTCATTTCATTTTCATTTCATTTTCATTTCATTTTCATTTCATTTTCATTTCATTTTCATTTCATTTTCATTTCATTTTCATTTCATTTTCATTTCATTTTCATTTCATTTTCATTTCATTTTCATTTCATTTTCATTTCATTTTCATTTCATTTTCATTTCATTTTCATTTCATTTTCATTTCATTTTCATTTCATTTTCATTTCATTCATTCATTTCATTTTCATTTCATTTTCATTTCATTTTCATTTCATTTTCATTTCATTTTCATTTCATTTTCATTTCATTTTCATTTCATTTTCATTTCATTTTCATTTCATTTTCATTTCATTTTCATTTCATTTTCATTTCATTTTCATTTCATTTTCATTTCATTTTCATTTCATTTTCATTTCATTTTCATTTCATTTTCATTTCATTTTCATTTCATTTTCATTTCATTTTCATTTCATTTTCATTTCATTTTCATTTCATTTTCATTTCATTTTCATTTCATTTTCATTTCATTTTCATTTCATTTTCATTTCATTTTCATTTCATTTTCATTTCATTTTCATTTCATTTTCATTTCATTTTCATTTCATTTTCATTTCATTTTCATTTCATTTTCATTTCATTTTCATTTCATTTTCATTTCATTTTCATTTCATTTTCATTTCATTTTCATTTCATTTTCATTTCATTTTCATTTCATTTTCATTTCATTTTCATTTCATTTTCATTTCATTTTCATTTCATTTTCATTTCATTTTCATTTCATTTTCATTTCATTTTCATTTCATTTTCATTTCATTTTCATTTCATTTTCATTTCATTTTCATTTCATTTTCATTTCATTTTCATTTCATTTTCATTTCATTTTCATTTCATTTTCATTTCATTTTCATTTCATTTTCATTTCATTTTCATTTCATTTTCATTTCATTTTCATTTCATTTTCATTTCATTTTCATTTCATTTTCATTTCATTTTCATTTCATTTTCATTTCATTTTCATTTCATTTTCATTTCATTTTCATTTCATTTTCATTTCATTTTCATTTCATTTTCATTTCATTTTCATTTCATTTTCATTTCATTTTCATTTCATTTTCATTTCATTTTCATTTCATTTTCATTTCATTTTCATTTCATTTTCATTTCATTTTCATTTCATTTTCATTTCATTTTCATTTCATTTTCATTTCATTTTCATTTCATTTTCATTTCATTTTCATTTCATTTTCATTTCATTTTCATTTCATTTTCATTTCATTTTCATTTCATTTTCATTTCATTTTCATTTCATTTTCATTTCATTTTCATTTCATTTTCATTTCATTTTCATTTCATTTTCATTTCATTTTCATTTCATTTTCATTTCATTTTCATTTCATTTTCATTTCATTTTCATTTCATTTTCATTTCATTTTCATTTCATTTTCATTTCATTTTCATTTCATTTTCATTTCATTTTCATTTCATTTTCATTTCATTTTCATTTCATTTTCATTTCATTTTCATTTCATTTTCATTTCATTTTCATTTCATTTTCATTTCATTTTCATTTCATTTTCATTTCATTTTCATTTCATTTTCATTTCATTTTCATTTCATTTTCATTTCATTTTCATTTCATTTTCATTTCATTTTCATTTCATTTTCATTTCATTTTCATTTCATTTTCATTTCATTTTCATTTCATTTTCATTTCATTTTCATTTCATTTTCATTTCATTTTCATTTCATTTTCATTTCATTTTCATTTCATTTTCATTTCATTTTCATTTCATTTTCATTTCATTTTCATTTCATTTTCATTTCATTTTCATTTCATTTTCATTTCATTTTCATTTCATTTTCATTTCATTTTCATTTCATTTTCATTTCATTTTCATTTCATTTTCATTTCATTTTCATTTCATTTTCATTTCATTTTCATTTCATTTTCATTTCATTTTCATTTCATTTTCATTTCATTTTCATTTCATTTTCATTTCATTTTCATTTCATTTTCATTTCATTTTCATTTCATTTTCATTTCATTTTCATTTCATTTTCATTTCATTTTCATTTCATTTTCATTTCATTTTCATTTCATTTTCATTTCATTTTCATTTCATTTTCATTTCATTTTCATTTCATTTTCATTTCATTTTCATTTCATTTTCATTTCATTTTCATTTCATTTTCATTTCATTTTCATTTCATTTTCATTTCATTTTCATTTCATTTTCATTTCATTTTCATTTCATTTTCATTTCATTTTCATTTCATTTTCATTTCATTTTCATTTCATTTTCATTTCATTTTCATTTCATTTTCATTTCATTTTCATTTCATTTTCATTTCATTTTCATTTCATTTTCATTTCATTTTCATTTCATTTTCATTTCATTTTCATTTCATTTTCATTTCATTTTCATTTCATTTTCATTTCATTTTCATTTCATTTTCATTTCATTTTCATTTCATTTTCATTTCATTTTCATTTCATTTCATTTCATTTTCATTTCATTTTCATTTCATTTTCATTTCATTTTCATTTCATTTTCATTTCATTTTCATTTCATTTTCATTTCATTTTCATTTCATTTTCATTTCATTTTCATTTCATTTTCATTTCATTTTCATTTCATTTTCATTTCATTTTCATTTCATTTTCATTTCATTTTCATTTCATTTTCATTTCATTTTCATTTCATTTTCATTTCATTTTCATTTCATTTTCATTTCATTTTCATTTCATTTTCATTTCATTTTCATTTCATTTTCATTTCATTTTCATTTCATTTTCATTTCATTTTCATTTCATTTTCATTTCATTTTCATTTCATTTTCATTTCATTTTCATTTCATTTTCATTTCATTTTCATTTCATTTTCATTTCATTTTCATTTCATTTTCATTTCATTTTCATTTCATTTTCATTTCATTTTCATTTCATTTTCATTTCATTTTCATTTCATTTTCATTTCATTTTCATTTCATTTTCATTTCATTTTCATTTCATTTTCATTTCATTTTCATTTCATTTTCATTTCATTTTCATTTCATTTTCATTTCATTTTCATTTCATTTTCATTTCATTTTCATTTCATTTTCATTTCATTTTCATTTCATTTTCATTTCATTTTCATTTCATTTTCATTTCATTTTCATTTCATTTTCATTTCATTTTCATTTCATTTTCATTTCATTTTCATTTCATTTTCATTTCATTTTCATTTCATTTTCATTTCATTTTCATTTCATTTTCATTTCATTTTCATTTCATTTTCATTTCATTTTCATTTCATTTTCATTTCATTTTCATTTCATTTTCATTTCATTTTCATTTCATTTTCATTTCATTTTCATTTCATTTTCATTTCATTTTCATTTCATTTTCATTTCATTTTCATTTCATTTTCATTTCATTTTCATTTCATTTTCATTTCATTTTCATTTCATTTTCATTTCATTTTCATTTCATTTTCATTTCATTTTCATTTCATTTTCATTTCATTTTCATTTCATTTTCATTTCATTTTCATTTCATTTTCATTTCATTTTCATTTCATTTTCATTTCATTTTCATTTCATTTTCATTTCATTTTCATTTCATTTTCATTTCATTTTCATTTCATTTTCATTTCATTTTCATTTCATTTTCATTTCATTTTCATTTCATTTCATTTCATTTTCATTTCATTTTCATTTCATTTTCATTTCATTTTCATTTCATTTTCATTTCATTTTCATTTCATTTTCATTTCATTTTCATTTCATTTTCATTTCATTTTCATTTCATTTTCATTTCATTTTCATTTCATTTTCATTTCATTTTCATTTCATTTTCATTTCATTTTCATTTCATTTTCATTTCATTTTCATTTCATTTTCATTTCATTTTCATTTCATTTTCATTTCATTTTCATTTCATTTTCATTTCATTTTCATTTCATTTTCATTTCATTTTCATTTCATTTTCATTTCATTTTCATTTCATTTTCATTTCATTTTCATTTCATTTTCATTTCATTTTCATTTCATTTTCATTTCATTTTCATTTCATTTTCATTTCATTTTCATTTCATTTTCATTTCATTTTCATTTCATTTTCATTTCATTTTCATTTCATTTTCATTTCATTTTCATTTCATTTTCATTTCATTTTCATTTCATTTTCATTTCATTTTCATTTCATTTTCATTTCATTTTCATTTCATTTTCATTTCATTTTCATTTCATTTTCATTTCATTTTCATTTCATTTTCATTTCATTTTCATTTCATTTTCATTTCATTTTCATTTCATTTCATTTCATTTTCATTTCATTTTCATTTCATTTTCATTTCATTTTCATTTCATTTTCATTTCATTTTCATTTCATTTTCATTTCATTTTCATTTCATTTTCATTTCATTTTCATTTCATTTTCATTTCATTTTCATTTCATTTTCATTTCATTTTCATTTCATTTTCATTTCATTTTCATTTCATTTTCATTTCATTTTCATTTCATTTTCATTTCATTTTCATTTCATTTTCATTTCATTTTCATTTCATTTCATTTCATTTTCATTTCATTTTCATTTCATTTTCATTTCATTTTCATTTCATTTTCATTTCATTTTCATTTCATTTTCATTTCATTTTCATTTCATTTTCATTTCATTTTCATTTCATTTTCATTTCATTTTCATTTCATTTTCATTTCATTTTCATTTCATTTTCATTTCATTTTCATTTCATTTTCATTTCATTTTCATTTCATTTTCATTTCATTTTCATTTCATTTTCATTTCATTTTCATTTCATTTTCATTTCATTTTCATTTCATTTTCATTTCATTTTCATTTCATTTTCATTTCATTTTCATTTCATTTTCATTTCATTTTCATTTCATTTTCATTTCATTTTCATTTCATTTTCATTTCATTTTCATTTCATTTTCATTTCATTTTCATTTCATTTTCATTTCATTTTCATTTCATTTCATTTCATTTTCATTTCATTTTCATTTCATTTTCATTTCATTTTCATTTCATTTTCATTTCATTTTCATTTCATTTTCATTTCATTTTCATTTCATTTTCATTTCATTTTCATTTCATTTTCATTTCATTTTCATTTCATTTTCATTTCATTTTCATTTCATTTTCATTTCATTTTCATTTCATTTTCATTTCATTTTCATTTCATTTTCATTTCATTTTCATTTCATTTTCATTTCATTTTCATTTCATTTTCATTTCATTTTCATTTCATTTTCATTTCATTTTCATTTCATTTTCATTTCATTTTCATTTCATTTTCATTTCATTTTCATTTCATTTTCATTTCATTTTCATTTCATTTTCATTTCATTTTCATTTCATTTTCATTTCATTTTCATTTCATTTTCATTTCATTTTCATTTCATTTTCATTTCATTTTCATTTCATTTTCATTTCATTTTCATTTCATTTTCATTTCATTTTCATTTCATTTTCATTTCATTTTCATTTCATTTTCATTTCATTTTCATTTCATTTTCATTTCATTTTCATTTCATTTTCATTTCATTTTCATTTCATTTTCATTTCATTTTCATTTCATTTTCATTTCATTTTCATTTCATTTTCATTTCATTTTCATTTCATTTTCATTTCATTTTCATTTCATTTTCATTTCATTTTCATTTCATTTTCATTTCATTTTCATTTCATTTTCATTTCATTTTCATTTCATTTTCATTTCATTTTCATTTCATTTTCATTTCATTTTCATTTCATTTTCATTTCATTTTCATTTCATTTTCATTTCATTTTCATTTCATTTTCATTTCATTTTCATTTCATTTTCATTTCATTTTCATTTCATTTTCATTTCATTTCATTTCATTTTCATTTCATTTTCATTTCATTTTCATTTCATTTTCATTTCATTTTCATTTCATTTTCATTTCATTTTCATTTCATTTTCATTTCATTTTCATTTCATTTTCATTTCATTTTCATTTCATTTTCATTTCATTTTCATTTCATTTTCATTTCATTTTCATTTCATTTTCATTTCATTTTCATTTCATTTTCATTTCATTTTCATTTCATTTTCATTTCATTTTCATTTCATTTTCATTTCATTTTCATTTCATTTTCATTTCATTTTCATTTCATTTTCATTTCATTTTCATTTCATTTTCATTTCATTTTCATTTCATTTTCATTTCATTTTCATTTCATTTTCATTTCATTTTCATTTCATTTTCATTTCATTTTCATTTCATTTTCATTTCATTTTCATTTCATTTTCATTTCATTTTCATTTCATTTTCATTTCATTTTCATTTCATTTTCATTTCATTTTCATTTCATTTTCATTTCATTTTCATTTCATTTTCATTTCATTTTCATTTCATTTTCATTTCATTTTCATTTCATTTTCATTTCATTTTCATTTCATTTTCATTTCATTTTCATTTCATTTTCATTTCATTTTCATTTCATTTTCATTTCATTTTCATTTCATTTTCATTTCATTTTCATTTCATTTTCATTTCATTTTCATTTCATTTTCATTTCATTTTCATTTCATTTTCATTTCATTTTCATTTCATTTTCATTTCATTTTCATTTCATTTTCATTTCATTTTCATTTCATTTTCATTTCATTTTCATTTCATTTTCATTTCATTTTCATTTCATTTTCATTTCATTTTCATTTCATTTTCATTTCATTTTCATTTCATTTTCATTTCATTTTCATTTCATTTTCATTTCATTTTCATTTCATTTTCATTTCATTTTCATTTCATTTTCATTTCATTTTCATTTCATTTTCATTTCATTTTCATTTCATTTTCATTTCATTTTCATTTCATTTTCATTTCATTTTCATTTCATTTTCATTTCATTTTCATTTCATTTTCATTTCATTTTCATTTCATTTTCATTTCATTTTCATTTCATTTTCATTTCATTTTCATTTCATTTTCATTTCATTTTCATTTCATTTTCATTTCATTTTCATTTCATTTTCATTTCATTTTCATTTCATTTTCATTTCATTTTCATTTCATTTTCATTTCATTTTCATTTCATTTTCATTTCATTTTCATTTCATTTTCATTTCATTTTCATTTCATTTTCATTTCATTTTCATTTCATTTTCATTTCATTTTCATTTCATTTTCATTTCATTTTCATTTCATTTTCATTTCATTTTCATTTCATTTTCATTTCATTTTCATTTCATTTTCATTTCATTTTCATTTCATTTTCATTTCATTTTCATTTCATTTTCATTTCATTTTCATTTCATTTTCATTTCATTTTCATTTCATTTTCATTTCATTTTCATTTCATTTTCATTTCATTTTCATTTCATTTTCATTTCATTTTCATTTCATTTTCATTTCATTTTCATTTCATTTTCATTTCATTTTCATTTCATTTTCATTTCATTTTCATTTCATTTTCATTTCATTTTCATTTCATTTTCATTTCATTTTCATTTCATTTTCATTTCATTTTCATTTCATTTTCATTTCATTTTCATTTCATTTTCATTTCATTTTCATTTCATTTTCATTTCATTTTCATTTCATTTTCATTTCATTTTCATTTCATTTTCATTTCATTTTCATTTCATTTTCATTTCATTTTCATTTCATTTTCATTTCATTTTCATTTCATTTTCATTTCATTTTCATTTCATTTTCATTTCATTTTCATTTCATTTTCATTTCATTTTCATTTCATTTTCATTTCATTTTCATTTCATTTTCATTTCATTTTCATTTCATTTTCATTTCATTTTCATTTCATTTTCATTTCATTTTCATTTCATTTTCATTTCATTTTCATTTCATTTTCATTTCATTTTCATTTCATTTTCATTTCATTTTCATTTCATTTTCATTTCATTTTCATTTCATTTTCATTTCATTTTCATTTCATTTTCATTTCATTTTCATTTCATTTTCATTTCATTTTCATTTCATTTTCATTTCATTTTCATTTCATTTTCATTTCATTTTCATTTCATTTTCATTTCATTTTCATTTCATTTTCATTTCATTTTCATTTCATTTTCATTTCATTTTCATTTCATTTTCATTTCATTTTCATTTCATTTTCATTTCATTTTCATTTCATTTTCATTTCATTTTCATTTCATTTTCATTTCATTTTCATTTCATTTTCATTTCATTTTCATTTCATTTTCATTTCATTTTCATTTCATTTTCATTTCATTTTCATTTCATTTTCATTTCATTTTCATTTCATTTTCATTTCATTTTCATTTCATTTTCATTTCATTTTCATTTCATTTTCATTTCATTTTCATTTCATTTTCATTTCATTTTCATTTCATTTTCATTTCATTTTCATTTCATTTTCATTTCATTTTCATTTCATTTTCATTTCATTTTCATTTCATTTTCATTTCATTTTCATTTCATTTTCATTTCATTTTCATTTCATTTTCATTTCATTTTCATTTCATTTTCATTTCATTTTCATTTCATTTTCATTTCATTTTCATTTCATTTTCATTTCATTTTCATTTCATTTTCATTTCATTTTCATTTCATTTTCATTTCATTTTCATTTCATTTTCATTTCATTTTCATTTCATTTTCATTTCATTTTCATTTCATTTTCATTTCATTTTCATTTCATTTTCATTTCATTTTCATTTCATTTTCATTTCATTTTCATTTCATTTTCATTTCATTTTCATTTCATTTTCATTTCATTTTCATTTCATTTTCATTTCATTTTCATTTCATTTTCATTTCATTTTCATTTCATTTTCATTTCATTTTCATTTCATTTTCATTTCATTTTCATTTCATTTTCATTTCATTTTCATTTCATTTTCATTTCATTTTCATTTCATTTTCATTTCATTTTCATTTCATTTTCATTTCATTTTCATTTCATTTTCATTTCATTTTCATTTCATTTTCATTTCATTTTCATTTCATTTTCATTTCATTTTCATTTCATTTTCATTTCATTTTCATTTCATTTTCATTTCATTTTCATTTCATTTTCATTTCATTTTCATTTCATTTTCATTTCATTTTCATTTCATTTTCATTTCATTTTCATTTCATTTTCATTTCATTTTCATTTCATTTTCATTTCATTTTCATTTCATTTTCATTTCATTTTCATTTCATTTTCATTTCATTTTCATTTCATTTTCATTTCATTTTCATTTCATTTTCATTTCATTTTCATTTCATTTTCATTTCATTTTCATTTCATTTTCATTTCATTTTCATTTCATTTTCATTTCATTTTCATTTCATTTTCATTTCATTTTCATTTCATTTTCATTTCATTTTCATTTCATTTTCATTTCATTTTCATTTCATTTTCATTTCATTTTCATTTCATTTTCATTTCATTTTCATTTCATTTTCATTTCATTTTCATTTCATTTTCATTTCATTTTCATTTCATTTTCATTTCATTTTCATTTCATTTTCATTTCATTTTCATTTCATTTTCATTTCATTTTCATTTCATTTTCATTTCATTTTCATTTCATTTTCATTTCATTTTCATTTCATTTTCATTTCATTTTCATTTCATTTTCATTTCATTTTCATTTCATTTTCATTTCATTTTCATTTCATTTTCATTTCATTTTCATTTCATTTTCATTTCATTTTCATTTCATTTTCATTTCATTTTCATTTCATTTTCATTTCATTTTCATTTCATTTTCATTTCATTTTCATTTCATTTTCATTTCATTTTCATTTCATTTTCATTTCATTTTCATTTCATTTTCATTTCATTTTCATTTCATTTTCATTTCATTTTCATTTCATTTTCATTTCATTTTCATTTCATTTTCATTTCATTTTCATTTCATTTTCATTTCATTTTCATTTCATTTTCATTTCATTTTCATTTCATTTTCATTTCATTTTCATTTCATTTTCATTTCATTTTCATTTCATTTTCATTTCATTTTCATTTCATTTTCATTTCATTTTCATTTCATTTTCATTTCATTTTCATTTCATTTTCATTTCATTTTCATTTCTATTTTCATTTCATTTTCATTTCATTTTCATTTCATTTTCATTTCATTTTCATTTCATTTTCATTTCATTTTCATTTCATTTTCATTTCATTTTCATTTCATTTTCATTTCATTTTCATTTCATTTTCATTTCATTTTCATTTCATTTTCATTTCATTTTCATTTCATTTTCATTTCATTTTCATTTCATTTTCATTTCATTTTCATTTCATTTTCATTTCATTTTCATTTCATTTTCATTTCATTTTCATTTCATTTTCATTTCATTTTCATTTCATTTTCATTTCATTTTCATTTCATTTTCATTTCATTTTCATTTCATTTTCATTTCATTTTCATTTCATTTTCATTTCATTTTCATTTCATTTTCATTTCATTTTCATTTCATTTTCATTTCATTTTCATTTCATTTTCATTTCATTTTCATTTCATTTTCATTTCATTTTCATTTCATTTTCATTTCATTTTCATTTCATTTTCATTTCATTTTCATTTCATTTTCATTTCATTTTCATTTCATTTTCATTTCATTTTCATTTCATTTTCATTTCATTTTCATTTCATTTTCATTTCATTTCATTTCATTTTCATTTCATTTTCATTTCATTTTCATTTCATTTTCATTTCATTTTCATTTCATTTTCATTTCATTTTCATTTCATTTTCATTTCATTTTCATTTCATTTTCATTTCATTTTCATTTCATTTTCATTTCATTTTCATTTCATTTTCATTTCATTTTCATTTCATTTTCATTTCATTTTCATTTCATTTCATTTCATTTTCATTTCATTTTCATTTCATTTTCATTTCATTTTCATTTCATTTTCATTTCATTTTCATTTCATTTTCATTTCATTTTCATTTCATTTTCATTTCATTTTCATTTCATTTTCATTTCATTTTCATTTCATTTTCATTTCATTTTCATTTCATTTTCATTTCATTTTCATTTCATTTTCATTTCATTTTCATTTCATTTTCATTTCATTTTCATTTCATTTTCATTTCATTTTCATTTC